>BRYF01000027.1:17713586-17718586 GCA_030159135.1 Actinidia polygama | reverse complement strand
GTCGAAGCATGAAAAAGCTGCGTGTATAGCGATACATACATACAGATTTACATATATTATGCGTGGTACTATTTCAGAGTCGTAAACATTTCTGTTTAAACAACTGCCATTTATTCCCTCTCCCAGGGGTCGAAGCATGAAAAAGCTGCGTGTATAGCGATACATACATACAGATTTACATATATTATGCGTGGTACTATTTCAGAGTCGTAAACATTTCTGTTTCACTCTCACACTAGAAGCTTCTTCTCCAAACCCTCGCTTCGTAGTAGCGCTTTCTTTACACGCTGAGACTCTCTCTCTACTTGGTAAGTAATTGAATTTGTTTTCTTTCTGAATCGAATAGTTGGATGGTCTTAGGGCTTTACAATTTTCACTCTTGATCGCCTAAAGATTCAGAATTCCATGATCATTCATGTGCAAAACCCTAATTAACTCGGAGTTACGTAGATTGGTTGTGTTTTTCATTTGCCTGTTTTGGACTTTTTAATCCGTAATAATGTATACGAAATCGAGGGGTTTATCTGTACACTCTGTGTTCTTTTAGCATGGAAACGACATTCCATCTTGATCTCTGTATATAATTGTTTGAGCCCTAAATCACTGACAAAGTTTGTTTTTTTGTGAAACATACAGAGATCGTCTTGCTATAGCATAAAAAAGACCTATGCTATTTGTTTTTTTCTGGTTCTTTTGATTCTTGAGATTGGCAGAGATTTCCAAGAATTCCTTCATTTTCTGGTGTCTTCTTGGCAATTACGTGAAATATTATGCTAAAATTGATCTTGCTTATGGTTTGTCTCATTTAGGCTGTTGCTAGATGATGCAGTGGTTTGATTGACTCCCTGTTGAACTCTTTCTTGCTTTGCACTTCCATAAGTTTGTCCAACTTGGTGGCTTCCTGTTGATGTCAACATTTTGATGGACAATTATCAGTGTCAGCTAGGGATCCAACTTGGTGGCTTCCTGTTGATGTCAACATTTTGATGGAAATTATCAGTGTCAGCTAGGGAGATTAATCTTTTCAGTTTAGAGTTTCTGTTCAGTGGATAAAAAAGAGGTTTTTATTGCTGTTATATCTACAACTATTAAACGAACCAAGCTATTTGAGCTCACTCCTATTTGGCTTGTTGAAAAACTCGTTTGAGATCGGTTCGTTATCTAAACAAACCAAACTTGAACAAATTATGGAGCGCGCTAAATCTCCAAACCATGCTTGAACAAGCCACTACTCGGCTCGATATAAAAAACCAAGCTACCCGAGCTCGGCTCATGATAGTTCGATGAGTGTTCATTTGAGATCAGCTTGACTAATAAACGAACCAAGCATGAACATATTTCTAAAGCTTGACAAGTTTTTAAACCAAGCTTGAACAAAACACTACTCGACTTGACTTGGTTGGTTGCAGTCCTAGTTATATTATGCGCAAGTTACACGCCAATAATTCTTTTGGAGTATAACCTAATCAAGAAGTGTATATGCAATGGGGTTAGTGGTGGACATTAGTCGAGCAAACTAGACTTTAGGCTTTCCTTGTTGAAGATGCGTTAAAATAAGATACTGTATTCTGGAGCAATTGCACAATAATCACTTTATGGTGGTTGTAGCTGCATGCTATGCTAGAACAGATATATTGGATCTGCTATTCTCCTTGTGATTAGAAATGGCTCACTTGCTCTTGATATTAAATCAAATGTTTGTGAAAGCATCTTCTTCCTGTGTAACTTTATTTTTATTTTTATAATGAATCTTAGCATGAAGCATGTGATTTACTAGTTTCTTCAACCAGATCTGAAAGACATGAATCCATCTGAATATACTGCAGAAGTTACAGGTCTGCCTCTTCACGCAACAGAGAAGGATGTTTATGAGTTCTTTGCCTTCTGTGGGACGATTGAACATATTGATATTGTCAGGTGATACCAGAATCATAAAACATTTGCAGTGCCCTATGTCTTTGATTATTCTTTTAGCATAAATATCTTTCACATCTTATATTTGTGTTCTTAGAAGCATTTCCAGGTTTTTGGTTTGTATTTTATTATTTTTTTTAAAAAAAGTGTCAGTATTGATTATTTCCTGTCGGTGTTGCCACTTTACTTCACTTAATCATAGGGTATAGTATATCTTTCAACTTTTTGCAATGTCCCGTATGCAATGCAAATCCAAACATTTCTTAAAGATTAGAAAGATTTAGCAGCTAAACAAAGTGATTTACTTTAGCGTGTTTTAGTTACCTTTTGAGGTTTCAACACACAGTTTGCTACCATATGAATTTATTCTGATAAGCAAGTGGCCTTTTCATCTTGCATTGAATTGTTCGAATGCAATCACAAGTTTGTCGTATAAATTTTAATGACATCTGTAAGAGGATAAAATATCAAGTATTAATTCTTGCCGAGTTAGGGCAAGTAGCGCCGTCGAACTGTCGCTCTATAACAGCTCGACGGAGTCTCTGTGCTGGAGCTTGGTCGACGCACAACGGTTGGCGGGGATCCCAAGGGCACGTCAAGGTCAGAGGGTAACTTGCAATGCAAAGTTTCCTTTGCCACATGCACGCCTGGATCCAAACGTCGATAACGTGACAAGCTAGGTACCAGTCATGCCTTAGAGGCATGATTGCGTCAGCCGCCTACTTATTGATATGTCAGCTGGTGCGTCCAGGTACGCGCCGAGCTATACTATAAAAGGTCAGGCCTTTTCTCTCTCAAAGGTATGCAGTATTAGCTCACTCAAGCTATACATTCTCTCTCTATCTTTGTACATCTCCGGTCACTAACTTGACCGTTAGAGAGCCATCGCGAGACAACTTCGATGGCCTTTTTTACTGTTCCTTTCTTGCAAGTTAGGCTAGCATCCCTCTGCCACCGTCACTTGCTGACCAGTCACTGCAGGTGTCTTTATTCAATTTCCTCATTCATCCACTACCCCACAATTGGCATCGTCAGTGGAAAATCGACCATAGACATCTGCAAGAAACGATTCTTATGAAATCTAGAAGCATGAATGGAGGCAGAGCCAGTCGAGGAGCCCAAGGGTAGTACCCTCTCGTGCCCAGAACACCAAGAAAGAGGGGAACTAAACTATTGGCCGATGCTCAGATGGCAGGTCAGTCACTCCCTGACGGCGAAGAAGACAGCAAAGACACTACCAAAAGGCGCTTGCAAGTCGAGATGGTAGAGTTGAGCCAGGTCATGGTGGCCAATAACTTCAACGTGCCAGCCCCCAAGGCCGGTGAAGAGTCATCCGAGGTAAGGTTGGTTCGACAAGAACTCCCATTTCGGGGTGGCTCGAAGGGCAAGTAAGCCCATTCTTACTACACTGAGGCCGAGAGCCAAAGTGATAGCAAGTTTGTGGCGTTAGGCAAACGAAGGGTACCACCGAGCTGAACCACTACTGGCGTGGACCTTCGCCAAACCCTGAACGCCAAACGAAGCCAGGGAGAAGGTGATTTGCGAGCGAAGTTAGTCGCCAGAGTAGCAATCGCTACAAACCCAATCCTCTCGGCGAGGTTCGAAGCCAGGACTACCAGGTCCGCACCAAAGGAGCAACTCCTCCCGAGGTACCAAACCCCTTTCACACTCGAGATTGAGAGAATGGAACCTTCGGAGAAGTTCAACCCTCCAAAGTTCAACATGTAAGATGGAAAGTCAGACCCGAGGTCGCACGTCAGCCACTTTCAGCAGATGATGGTACTTTGGAATCACCTTGACATACTCATGTGCGTTTCCATCAAGCCTGGGTGACCCGGGGCTGACGTGGTTCGAGAAGCTCCCACTAGGGTCCATCAGGAGCTTCCTCTAACTTTTCGAGTTGTTTGTGGCTCGATTTTTTATGAACACCAAGGCACCGAAATGTGTAAGTTCTCTTCTAACACTATGCAAAGACAAGAATGAAACACTCCGCAACTACAACAAGAGGTATTGGGAGATCTAAAACGAAATCAAGGAGTGCTTAAAAGAGCTCACCGTTGTTAGCTACAAGCTCAGGTTGACTTCTAGCGAGAAATTGTAGGACGACCTGACGCTCAACCCTCTAGTCTACCTCCGAAATCTCATGACGCGAGTGGAGATGTATACGCGATTGAAGGATGACGTCAAACAGGCATAACGAGCTCCGAGAACATCCTCCCGAGGAGAGGGCTCATTCAAAAAACGGAAGGAAAGTACGGAGGATCGTGAAGGTTGGGTGAGGTGGGAATCAACGTGGTTTTCAAGTAACAATCTACAAACTCCTCACCATGATCCAAGACAAGCCATACTACATGGGAGGAGATCTTAAGAAACGCAATCAGCGGTGGAAATGTGCCTTCCACGTGAAAATCTGCACAAAATAGAAAATTGCAGGGCCTTGAAGACATTCTTGGATCAACTTGTTCAGGTTGGGCACTTGAAAGAGTTCGTTGATCAGGAAAAGACTAAGGCGGAGGAAGTCGAGGTCAGACCTAACCCTAGGTTTAACCGGGATAGGGAAGAAATGGACAATGCCTTGGAGGAAGATCTTCCCCTCGGGACTATCCACATGGTTGGGGGTTCAAACCAACCCGATCTCGAGAATAGGATCTAGGAAGAGATCCGCATCATCAACCAAATGCACGAGGTACTCTCGGTCCAACCAGCGACGAAGAAGCCAAGGGAGGATTTGTCTGAGCCAGGAAGCATCACATTTACCAAGGCCCATCTAGAGCGGGTTCAACACCCCCACAACGATCCTTTGATCATCCAACTGCGGGTCCACAACTACGACGTAAAGCGCATTCTGGTAGACTCTGGCAGTTCGGTTGAAGTGATGTATTACGATTTGTTTAAACAACTTAAATTGTCTGAAGCTGAATTAAAGCTGGCTCGAACTCCGTTAGTCGGTTTCAATGCTCAAACTCACTAGCCCTTGGGAATCGTAACTCTCAAAATCTGAGCTGGTACCCAAGAGCTAGAGACAGAGTTTGTAGTTGTTGATATTCCTCCCCTATAACTCAATCGTTTTTAGAGATTGGTTACAC
>BRYF01000027.1:17698586-17706086 GCA_030159135.1 Actinidia polygama | reverse complement strand
ACAACTCTGGCAGCCTTTCTTATTGTTCCTGTCTTGCAGATCAGATCAGCATCCCTATGCCATTGTCACTCGCTGACCAGCCACCGCAAGGGTGTATCTTCGATTTCCTCCTTCATCCACTACCCCACAACGTCCAAATTAGAAAAGTACAATTACCTTACCGTGGTGTCTGATTGTTGTTACACACATAGAGGTGGCTATCTATTGTTGTGGAGCTTATGAAATATTTTGGAATACTTTGTTAAAGGTGATGCATAGACATAAAAGGCGCATGGTTAACTGAAAATGGCACCAATTTTGTTGTTGTTAATTTTTCACATATACAAAAATGGTAATTGTCCACTATAGCGGAAATAAACAATCCTGAGGCATGGTACGAAAACTAACCCTTCCATTTGTTTATTTTAGTCTTATTTTGTTATCCTGCAAAAGTAGTGGTTTTGCAGTGGTGCAAATTGGGTCGAATTGGGCCGGGTCGATTTGGTCACGGGTCTAAGCGAGCTCAGTTCAAGATGAGCCCAGCCCGCGCAGGTGGATGGTCGGGCTCGGCCATGCCCAAAAGCTAACTACCTTGCCCTAGCTCGGCCCACCCGATGGAAGGGCTGGGACCGACCCGAATTATTATTATTATTATTATTATTATTATTTTATTTTTATTATATTTTTGGGTTGTCAAGAAGTATGGGTTGAATAGGATGTGGAAGTATGGACCCTCAATAGTCCCAAAAATGGATTGGGCCTCTCACATGGGCCATGTTCATACAACTTTTATAGTCCTATTGGTTTAGTCCAGTAATTATTTTTTTAGTCTCGTAGCAGAAACAATGGTTAAGGAACGGGCTAAAGAGAGAGAGTAGATGGAGAGAGAGAAGGATTAGAATCTGAACGAAGAACAATTTAAGAGAGAGAAAGTCAGAGAGAGATCATAATCAGATCGAAGAAGACGAAGACGAAGACAAAATCTAGAGATTAGTTGAGTTGAGTGCACTTATATATACAAAAATGGGGACGGCAAGTGCATTAGCGCCGGGATTGTCGAGGATGTTGGAGATGCATATGGACACGCCAGATCTGGTGGCATCGTTGATCACACTATCTGACTTCTACACTGATAACAACCCCCCCGCCCACCGCAACCTCCGATCCACCATCGAGAAGCGCTCCATCTCCATCAACCACGACTTCCTCCTCTCCTCTAACGTCGCCCAACAGGTTCCCCTCACTCTCTCTCCCTAAAACTCTGTTTCTCGCTCTAGAAATTGCACTGAATCGTGGATTCTTGTGGTATTAGGTTGAGGCTCTGGATCGGTTTGAGGAGGTTTATGGGTACGCTGGAAACGGGCCGGACAGTCTGGGCTGACGTGGCGGGCTGAGTTTTGGCTCACATTGGCCGGATTTCTCTAGGGTGTCCAGCTCGGGTCAGGCTGGTGGCGGATTTCGAGCCGGACACATTCCCGAACGGGCCGTGCCGTTTCGTACCAAGTCTGGACCGGACGCCGGACCGCCTCACCATACCCGGCCCAATTTGCGCCTCCATGCAGAAGGTAATGACTGTTTGTTATCTCACCCTTATTCTATTCCTTTTCTCCTGGTGGATAATTTTCTGGCTATAAATTACCCTTCACTCAGCTTTTCTTGAGAACCACACCTGAATCTTCACAAGATGTGAAAGGGAAGAGAGTTTTAGATCAAACCTAAGATATTAAGAAGCATAATTCTACACTGTAGGAACAGCCTATTCGCAATACAAGTTGGGGATATTCACTGGCAGATGCTTATTCAGTTACTTCGGTTTTGATGTTAGTAGGTGTTTTCAATGGCAAGTATTGTAATCGTGACCAATTATCTTGGCTCCAAGCTTCCAAGCCTCAGGAGTCTTCACCATACTCTACTCCTCTAACTGGCCAACCGACCCTGTTATACCCACTCACACACACCAACCTCCGTATGCTCGTCATATCTGATACCTGCCCAGGCACTGTTTTCCCCCTAGGAGCTGCCGAAGCAGTCCCCATATACATACTGTCCAAGACTCCAAACACATCTCCCCATGGGATCCACCCAATATTTCTGGTTGATGTTAGCTCTGATAACATTTGTAATTGCTCAGCCCCGCATTGTACTCAATATTGTCTACCACCCTCAATGAACGTCCAAAGCTTACTCTTGGCACTTTACTCAGTTCAATAAGTGATGTGGGACATGGACTTTACACCTTCACCTCACTTCATCCATCTTGGCTCCAAGCCTTGGGAGTCCTGGCTCTTGCGCTTGGGTCACCAAGTATGGATTAATTCTAAATGCCCTCAGTTGGGCCCGCTAATCGGATTAAAAATTGGATACATTGAAACTTCAGGAGTTGAAAATGCTTGGGAAGCTAGTTTCCAGAAATAAGCAATGAGGAAAAGAATCCTCTACAGATAGTTTCTATATCTTCAAAGTGCAGCTGGACTTGTTTCTGTCTCTAATCTCGGCTTCTTCAACTACTCTTTCGATAATCCCTGATGGAATGTACAATTTTTGAAGCTGGTCATTAGGAAAGCAAGGAGGTTTTTGTAACAAATTTAAGTGGCAGAATCTTACAATCTTTGTAGCAGCTGGTACTGGAGTTGCTTATATAGTGTCTTCATCTGAAACTGTCACCCACAAAATGATGTTGTCTAGACAGAATTCAATTTTCTCAATTAAGAATGCTTTAAGTGGATGAAGTTACTGAATTAACACAGTTCTATGTTCTTGTGGATATGGATATAAATGACAAGTCAACAAACCATTATCTAGCTGCTACGTATTTTTGACCAGTGTTCCTTTGCGCATGTTACTATACATTTTTGCTACTTAGAAGAGTGCTAGACTTGATGTTACTTGTTACATTGCTGTCAGTTTGAAACTGCTCGTTATGCCTCCTGTGTTTCATCAATTAGAGACAAAGACGTGGTGGGTGCATTTTTCTAGTTTGTGTAGCAGTGCCCTCAGTTTTTATTATTTCTCTGTATAATGCTTTTAGATTCTATTAGAACATTTTCCCTTGTGCTTCTACTTATTGCATGTCTGGGGAAAGACAGGGCTTGTGAATATGCCTGTTCAGCCTATGTGACATTTAAAGAGGCTCATGCCCAGGAAACAGCAGTCTTACTCAGTGTAAGTTTCTTGTATACCTCTTTCCCTGGTTCAGGTTAAAGTACTTGCAAATATTTGCAAGGAAGTTTAAAATACTTGTTGATGGCAAATTGGCAATAAGATTCTCAGTGAGCTTATAATTCATTCCCCCGAGAACGATAAACCAGGCAGTTTTGAAGCAATCAATTATTATTAAGCCGAGATTAGAGACAGAAACAAGTCCAGCTGCACTTTAAAGATATGGTATAGATATATTTCCCCAAAAATATTAAGCTGGGTGCCAAGTGCCAACCCTACATATTGCAAAATGCATGGCTGCTCACACTGAAATGTCTGAATGCTATGTCTGTTTCTTTTTTTCTTAACTGCCATTGTTTACGTCCTGGAAGTTGCCTATATTTGTGAACATTAGCGGTAAAGTGTTGCTTTGTGTCTAATATGTACTCAACATGGCTCTGGTAATGTAGATCCGTCTTCTCGACACTTTTGAGTTTGAGCATTCTAACACCCAATCTAAATTCTGGCAGCTTTTCACTATCTTCAGAATCATGGTGTCAATGAATTGATTGACCCTTCTCGAACATAAGAAAGCTGTTTCTTTGTTCCTTTTGTCCTTTTCATAAGTTAAATGTTAATTGTTCTAAACCAATTATACATCTCAGGGAGCTACAATTTTGGATCAACACATTTGCATAACGCACTGGGGACACTACCAAGATGAGTTTGATTTTTGGAATCGACCTTCATGGAAGCTTGAAGATGAAACAGATTCAACAGTATGCATTTTTCCTTTGCTAATAAGTTGGACTATCGATGCTAAATGATTTGATATGTTAATAGAATCATATTATTTATCTTTGTTTACCAATTAAGTCCTTTCTTTATCTTAGCAGCCCTCACAAGGGGAGCAGTTTGTTCCTTCTGCTGGAGAAGCAGTAGCAATGGCTCAAGATGTAGTTAAAACCATGCTAGGCAAAGGATATGTATTGGGAAAAGATGCATTGAGCAAGGCCAAGTCTTTGGATGAATCTCATCAAGTCTCTGCAACTGCAGTGGCCAAGGTCGCCGAACTGAGCGAGAGAATTGGGCTCACTGATAAGTTTTGTGCAGGGGTTGAGGCCATTATGTCCGTAGACGAGAAGTACCACATTTCGGATGCCACGAAATCAGCAGTATCAGCTACGGGGAGGAAAGCTGTAGCTGCCGCAAACACTCTGGTCAACAGTAGTTATTTCTCCGAGGGAGCTCTTTGGGTATCAGATGCTCTAAATTGAGCAGCAGATGCGGGTACTCGGGCTGCTAAAAGTGAAAAGTTGGCTTGACTCGGAGGTTCTGGATCCTGTATAATAGTTTCTTAAAGACAGTCAATGTAGTGATGTTGTGTACATACAGTCTTGTTACTTGTCTCAGAAAGACAAACATGCTGTAAAGTTGTCATGAATATACATTTTAAGGAGGTAGGTACTTCATCAGTCACAAGCCATGTTTTATAAATTTATTCCCTTGGGATTAGAAAAATAGATCAGACTATTTGATTATTTTTGGGGAAAATTTACTCCCTCAACTTTCAACAAAATGTCTTATAGACCTTTGATTTTTTTTTTTTAAAGGAGGCAGCTTGTTTGAAGTTGGTTTTGGGGGCTGCATTATGTAGTTCAAGCATTTTGGGTCCCAGATGATTCCAACCGTCAATGTTGTAGATATCCTTGAGAAGTTTAATACTATAAAAAATAACGTTGATCGGATACAAATGAATATTCGATCATTATAGTTTTATAACTTAATAAATAAGTATGTCGCATAAAATTATATCCATTTATCTTAATATAATTGTGATTTTTATAATATTAAGTTTTTTGATGAGATTTACAATATGAACGTTTTGATCATTAAAATGGATCCCTAAATACTTGAACTGCGTAATGCAGTCCAAAAACCTAACTTCAAAGAGATTGACTTATTTTTTTTTTAAAAAAAATATCAGTATGTCAATTAAATACCTGAACGTCATGTTTGATGTGTATTGTGCAATCCTTCAGCTATGGCATTGCCCAACCGATGGAGACTGCAGGGGTGTAAATGTTTGAGAAAAAGAGGAAGAAAATCGAAAATAGACATATAAGGTAGTTGTGTGATAGTTGACGGTGGGCGTTGGTGTGTTGCCTGTTCTTTGCAAAGCAAAAATAGTAAGTTTGGCCGCCGAAGTTTTTTTCGAAAAACGACTCTCCGACGGTTTAGTCAGGTAATCGAAAATATAAGGCAGAGTGAGAAAGTGCAAGTAAAATAACTAAGATGGGCTAAATGTGTATATATTGAGAGAATAAGGCCATGTCAATTGTCTTGTCATTGGACAGCTCGACGTGTGCTTGGACGCGTTGACTACTGTGTCAATAAGCAAGTATCTACCCCAATTATACCCTTAACACATGACTAATAATTAGCCTATCATGTCGCTTGGTGTTAGAATTCGGGCATGCAAGTGTCAAAAAAAACTTTATGACAAATTTACCCTCTGACCCGTATCATACTATCGGGATCTCCGCTGACTGTTACTCCTCAACCGAACTTCAGCACAGGGGCTCCGTCCGAGTTTGTTGAACAGTGACAACTCAAAAGCGATGCCTACCCTAATTCGATCAGAACTGATACATGTGTTTTTATTATCTTACATAGACAAATTCATTTTTTATTTATTGAGTGGAAGAGCATGTAGAATACAAACATAGCGTGAACTTGATGCCAACAATCCAGTGTCGGCGGGCTCACTATATCTTCCTGATATAAGACACGTAAAGGTCAAGTCCACATTGGATCAACGGCTTTGATCACTCGTTATCAAGTTTGGTCAATTCAACGTGGCGAACTGATGTTTTCAGTGGGCCTTTTTGTATTGATCTATCAAAGCTTACCGTACACACACACGAGACTCGTCAATGCATATGAAGCGTACATCTCAGTAAATCCCCCATGAAACCCGAGACCAGACGTAACTCAACCCGCCCAGGTTTGATCACCTCTCTCTCACTGAATACATTTCAAATCCCTAGCACCCTGTTTGGCGTTCGGAGATGGTCCCGGATTTGGCCATCTCCCGGATTTCTTCTCCCTCTTCTCTCCTTCTCTCGTGTTTGGCAGCATTTTTTTCTCCCCGATTTCTTCTCCAATCGGACTCCAAATCCAGCCAAAGCCGGATATGTGACGGGCAAAGGTTACCCCGTCCGTGGTCACGCGACCCTCCGCGTGGTGGGAAAATGACCGTTGTGCCCTTGCAGTCGCAGCCTCAACCCTCGCACTCTCTCTCTACTGTTAAAACGATTTGGGGAAGAAGAAGCTAGGTTTAATACTTATATAGGGTAAATTACACAGACAACCCCTCAATATTTGGTTTAATACATGGAACCCAATGACATTTCAATAATACACAGACTTCCCCTCAATATTTTGATAAATTACACATACCTCCCCTCTCAATCTCAAATTTCACTAACATCCCATCAACATTGAAATGTGTAATTTATACGAATATTAAGGGGAGGTCAGTATATTATTGAAATGTCATGGGGGGTCTCTGTATTAAACCAAATGTTGAGGGGAGGTCTGGGTAATTTATCCATAATTATATAAGTGGAGGAATAATTATAAGGGTAAATTATATCAGTTGTCCTTAAAGTATTATATCGTATTGATTTTAGTCCCTTACGTACTAATTTCTTTAAGTTAACCCCTAATTATTACTACATAATTACTTAATTTAACTAATTACCTAATATTACTACATAATTAATTTTGGATAACTTAACCCAAAAAAATAGAATTTTATATTTGTAAATTATATATTCATATTTCAAGTGAATAGTTTTATATATTTCAAGTATTTACTTTGTATCAATTTGGTCTTTTATGTACAAATTTTTTCAATTTTAAGCATAATGTGTGTAGTTGGGTTGTGTAATCCTATACTAATTACAATGAAAGCTTGAACCTAATACAATGAAGATAAAAACTTCATCAAATCAAAATCACGACCCATAACAATAACTACCAAAAATACTTCAAAACTCTTTTTTTAAATTATAAAAAATAAAAAATCCTCCCTCATGTAATTAGTAACTGATCATGTAAAATCAAATTGATTATGTTAAAGATTAAATTAAAAACTTTAGTATATAAGAAAACAAAGTAACACAAAATGAAACTTGAAGGTTATATACTAGATTTTTTTGAATCGAAGGTATGCTAATGAACCTTAAAGTTTTATTTTGTATTACTTTGCGTAATTTGAGGTTGTGGGTATTTGATGCATATATATTTGAAAGTGAAAAGTAATAGGGTGGCTTAGGATAATTAATTTTGGATAATTTAACCAAAAAAATTTGAATT
>BRYF01000027.1:17643586-17651086 GCA_030159135.1 Actinidia polygama | reverse complement strand
TTGTCGAGGAGGGGTCAACACTTAAACTTTTAAATTTTTAATGTTAGCATTCTGTTCTTATGCGTCGACACTTGATTTAGTAGGTGTCGACACTTACATTTTCAAATTTTAAAGAAAGATTTATGTTCTTGGGTGTCGAAATTTTGCTCATAAGGTGTCAACACTTGTGCTGTTAAATTTCTAATGAAAACATTCTGTTTGTATGTGCCGACACTTGATTATAGGTGTTGACACTTGAAAAATTTTAGGTGTCTACACATGACTTGGGGTGTCGACACTTGAAATTGTGTCCTAAAAAGTTTTATGTGTTGACACTTGACTTCTGGGGTGTCGACACTTGTAGTTCACTGTAAAACATTCTGTTGCTAGGTGTTAACACATGAAATGAAGGTGTCGACACTTTGGGGCAGCAGAGTTTATGTGTGTGCCTAGTGAGAAAAAAAAATTACACAACTTTTGCCACATTTAAACACATAACTTTAAAACTTTTTAGCCCATAAAATTACTCATTCATAGTTCCCTTCTAATCATACAAAATCGATTTTCGCTTAAGGGTTTTGTAAAAGTATCCGCGAGTTATTTTTCAGTATTTACAAATTCAAGTTCAATATCGCCTTTTTGCACATGATCCCTTATAAAGTGATACCTAATCTCAATGTGCTTTGTACAAGAGTGTTGGATAGGATTCTTAGTCAAATTAATTACACTTGTGTTATCACATTTAGTGAGAATATGATCAAGTGAAATTCCGTAACCTTCCAATTGATGTTTCATCTATAACACTTGTGTACAACAACTACCAGCTGCAACGTACTCAGCCTCTGCCGTGGACAATGCTACGGAATTTTGTTTCTTGCAAAACCAAGACACAATCATGTTACCTAGGAGTTGGCAAGAGCCACTCGTGCTTTTCCTATCAATTTTACTTCTCGCGTAGTCGGCATCGGTGTAAGCAATAAGATTGAAAGATGTGTCCTTGGGATACCATAAACCTAAGTTTGGAGTGTGTTTAAGATATCAAAATATTCTTTTTACAGCAATTACGTGCGATTCTTTAGGATTAGATTGAAATCTAGCACACAAGCACACACTAAACATAATATCCGGTCTATTAACAGTTAAATATAACAATGATCCTATCATGCTTCTATAGAGTTTAATGTCAATCGGGTTACCTCCTTCGTCGCTATCCAATTTAGTTGATGTACTCACTGGAGTACTTGTGGGCTTTGCATCCCCCATTCCAATTTTTTTGATCAATTCTTTGATATATTTTGCTTGGTTGATAAAAATACCTTCCTTCACTTGCTTAATTTGAAGTCTTAGAAAGTAATTGAGCTCTTCCATCATGCTTATTTTAAATTCTCCCTACGTACTCTTAGCAAACTCTTTGCAAAGAGATTCATTAGTAGCACCGAAAGTAATATCATCAATATTAATTTGTACTAGGAGCATGTCATTGTCTTTAATTTTTATAAATAGAGTTGTGTTTATTTTTCCTATTGAAAAATCTTTGTTAATCAAAAATTTGCTCAATCGTTCATACCAAGCACTAGGGGCTTGTTTTAAATCGTACAAAGTTTTTGTTAGTTTGAAGACATGGTTTAAAAATTTTTGATCTTCAAAATCGGGAGGTTGCTCAACATATACTTCTTCATTTATGTAACTATTTAGAAAAAGCACTTTTTACATCTATTTAAAAAAGTATAAAGTCTTTCAAAAATGCAAATGCAAGTAGTATCCTAATGGCTTCTAATCTAGCTACCAGTGCAAATATTTTATCAAAATCAATGCCTTCTTTTTGCCTATATCTTTGAGTAACAAGTCTAGCCTTGTTTCTCACTACAATACCAGTTTCGTCCATTTTGTTCCAAAAAATCCATTTGATTCCAATAACCTGGTGATCTCTAGGTCTAGGAACAAGGTGTCATACCTCATTTCTTTCAAATTGGTTAAGTTCCTTTTGCATTGTTGATTGACATAGAAAAACAACATCTTTTAGTTGAATTCTTCCATATTTTAGCATCTTTTTATATTTTATTTATTAAATTAATTGATGTTTTGCGCAAAGAGATGAAAAAGGGCTTTTTAGGTAAAACAGCAAAAAAGGTGAGTTTTATAGACTTTCCGACCAGTCCAAGACCAGTCCAAGCAAGTCCCGACCGGTCCAAAAAAAGATTAGAAGCCAAACTGCCTAAGCCCCAACCGGTTCAGTCCAGCATTGTCCGACTGATCGGGCGGTGCTCAGTGTCAAATTGTTGAAGTGCAACAATCTTTTTGACTCAAGAAGAAAATGCCCGGACACAATGAAATGCATAATTACCAAATGTCATGATGGGCCATGTGAAAGCAAACACTAAAGTCAAAGAAAGTGGCCAAAAGTTCTCTCCTCTCTCACGTGTCCCCTCCCCCTCTCTTTCAACCAACTCTCTCTCTCTATATAAATATCTTTATTTTTTCTATATATATATGATAAGTTGGTTTTAGTTTTGAGTGAGTTTTTTTAGTTTGAGTTTGAGTTTTTCTCTCTCTCATAGCTTTAGTTTATTTTTGCTTTAGTTTAAACACTTTTTATTTTGAGTTATAGATTAGAGTAAATTAAAATAGTTTAAATTCTTAAACACTTATATTTACTTTTGTCAATTCAATATATTTTCGTTAGTTCAAATACTTTGAATATCAAATTGTCTTCCTGGATGGCAGGGTTTACGCTTATGTTATTGTTTACTTATACTTCCATAATGGACGGTTTTATCGCTTGACTTATTGCTTATTTTATCGCTTACTTATACCGCCCTAATGGACGGTTTTATCATTTACAGTACCCGTTAGATTTTGTCAATGTTATTTCCTTTTCAGTTTTTCTTTAAAGTTCTTTTATTTTTATTTGCCTACTTTGCATTAAAGATTAAGTCTTCCATACCCATGGAAGGCTAAATATTTAGGCTAGGTTCAAGGACGATGTTTTCTTTTGACCCTTTAATGAACTAATTTCTTTTTTATCTTTGAAAACAATTTTAATGTTTGTTTATGAAATCATAGTAGTAATTTTAAAGATCAAAACTTAGAATTGTACACATCTTTGATTAATTGTTATCAATTTCATTGGGTACAATTAATGTTTAGATCAATTGCATTTCAAGTGTTTGAAACGATATTAAAATACCATAATGGTAGTTTTAAAATTTGAAACTTAGAATTATACACATCTTTGATTAATTGTTATCAATTTCACTTGGTACAATTAATACTTAGATCAATTGCATTCCAAGTGTTTGAAACCATATCAAAAGAAAATCAGTATTGATTTCATAAACATATCTTTAGATATAAAATAATATTTTCACTAAAAAATCTTCTAATTAATTTCATAATTACCGTGATAATTGGTTGAGTTCAGAAAAGGAGAAGGAATTAGAACATTTAAGTTAGGAGACGACTAAGTACTTGAATCTTGCTATATTACCTTTGTAGTTTAATTTTTATTTCATACTCTTTCAAAAATCACAAAAATACATTTCACACTTCTTTATTTACAACAAAACACTCAATCTTACAAATCAGCTCTCTGTGGATACGATCTCGAACTTCTAAGTATTAGGCTACCATGGTAGGTTCTTACGCTTGGGAACTGAATTAAGATATATAAAATATACAACAAAGAGTGGCAAGCATTTTTGGTGCCGTTGTCGGGGAGCTAAAATGCCAAATTTGATATTTTTGTGATTTTATCACAAGTGTTGTAAGTAATTATTTTTTTTTGAATTTCTTAATTTGTGACAATAAAAGCACGAGACTTGTGTTTTTCTATTTGTGGAACCATATTTGGATTTTGAAAATATTTTTTTTAAAAGGATTGTAACCAAGTCCGACTTTGTCAAGAGAATATTTTTATTTTTCAAGTATAGCATCCAATTTTTATTTTTTATTTACACATTTATGAAGAGTTATTTTCAAATATTTAACTTTATCATTTAAATTTTGTCTTTTCTTTAGAGATTCCTTTGATGGGACATTTAACTCTTCTTCCAAAAGATTAACTTGATCTTTCAAATTATCATTTTCTTTTTATAAATCTTCATTTTCTTTTTAAGGGTAAAGACTATCTTTTTGAGTAGATTATTTTTAATTCATACTTTCTTAAACTCAATCATGAATTCATCAAAAATATCTTGCAATTCATCGAAAGTAATTTGAGATGAGTTTGAATTTTGTACCTCACCTTCATCCTCTATCTTCATCCTCATGAGCCATGAGACAAAGATTTGCTATTTACTTAGGCTCGACTTCATTTTCAGAGCCGAATTCTTCATCATCGTTCTATGTCATGGCCGCCATTGCCTTTTTTCACTTTTTCTTCTTTTCTTTCTTTTTGAGCAATGGATAATCGGCTTTCATATGCCCTAGCTTCCTACATTAATAGCATATGATTAATGATTCTTTGTTCGGCTCTCCTTTGCCTTCGTTCCGTCTACCACCTATCCATTTCCTCTTCATGAATCGTTTGAATTTGCGGGTGATAAGAGTCATCTCTCTGTCGTCTTCCTCGCTTGACGATTCATCCTCTTGAGTGGTGTATTTGAATGCTATCGTCTTTCTTTTTCTTTCCTCATCATCTTGGGCATATTATTTTTGTGTGAGCTCATAGGTCATGAGAGAGCCCAAGAGTTCATTAAGAGCTAAGGTGTTGAGGTCATTTGCTTCTTGAATTGCCGTAACTATAGCTTCCCAAGCCTTTGGTAGAGACATCAAGATTTTTTTTACCTATTCACTGTTAGGATAAACCTTTCCAAGAGATTTTAAACTACTAATGATATCGGTGAATCTAGTGAACATGTTACTGATTGATTCATCCATTTTTATTTTGAATAATTCATAATTGTGAACTAGGATATTACTTTTTGATTCCTTAACTTGACTGGTTTCTTCATGTGTTATCTCTAATTTATCCCATATTTTCTTAGCCGATTCGCAAATAGAGATCTATTATATTCATTGGGATCGAATGCACAATACAATACATTCATAGCCTTAGAGTTTGATTGTAGCATTTTTAGATCATATTCATCCCAATCGAATTCGGGTTTAGAAACATATCTTCCTTTAATTTTTATGGTTGAAATTTTAGGACTATTAACTATAATTCTCCATAATTCATAATCTATGGACTGAACATAAATTCTCATTCTATTTTTCCAATAGTTATAGTTTTTGCCAATGAAACTTGGTGGTCTATTTTTGGATTGACCCTCACCAAGAGAGTTTTCAAAATTGGTTGCTATGGATCTCTTCCTAGGATGTTAAGACTTAATAGGAATACTAGCTATGATACCAATTATTGGTCCAATAGACAATCCAATAATGGAGGAGGGGTGAATTGGGTTTCTTAAAATTAATTAGCAATTAGGATTAATTAAAAATTAATATAATCTCTACTATTACAAATTAACTAATGTGCAATGTATTAAATGCAAATATAAAGTAAAAGTAAGAATTAGAGAGAGCACACCAAGATTTACCGAGGTTTGATCACAATGCGTGCTCTACGTCCTCCCAATACCTTCGTAAGATCTTTTTTCACGACTTGCAATACTCTATTACAATTAGGGGGGCTGATTTTGCAAAGTACTCAGCTCACTTTTACACAAGAACTTATTACCAAGTTCTTCCAAGAGGTTTTGTTCAAGACCCTCGCAATCTTCAAAGTATTTTTGTCCAAGTACACTCAAACTTACAAGAAAGTGAATGAATGAAGGTATTACAAGTGAAGTCAAACTCTCTCAATAGAGTAGATATAAATGAAAGCACACAATCAATGCTAAAAATTGAAGACAAAAAGAATTTTCAAGATGATCAATTAATGCAGTAGGATGTGTCTTCAATTTCTTTGAATGCTTTTGAAGACTTGTATTTAATGGCTTGAAGGAGATTGAATCGTTGGTGGTAGTTGTAGAGTCTTAAATATTGTTTTAAACAACTCTGCGTTCACAAATATTACCGTTAGGTGTCGACACTTTTTGGGTTCCAGGTAGACACACATCAAAATCTGGTGTCGACACTTCAAGCCTTCATACTTCAGTTGTAACCCACTGTCTTCAGGTGTCGACACTTGCTCACTCAGGTGTCGACACTTGATCATCTGTCTTTAAGCAATTTAGCTACTGTCCGCAGTTGTCGACACTTCATTTAACAGGTGTCGACACTTAGTCATGTATCTTCAAAGACTTTGGCTACTGTCCACAGGTGTCCACACTTCTATACCCAGTTGTCGACACTTCAAGTCTGGCTTCAAAATATTCATCTACTGTCCGCAGGTGTCGACACTTCATCTACAAGTGTCGATACTTCTTGTTGTCTTCATGAAGTTTAGTCACTGATCTCAAGTGTCGACACATTATTTTTCATATTCAAATCTTTGGCTACTAACTTCAGATGTCGACACTTCTCTAGCAGGTGTTGACACTTCTTGTTTATCTTCAAGGCAGTTTGGTCACTGATCTTAGGTGTCGATACTTCTTCATCAGGTGTCGACACTTCTTGACTGTCTTCATAAAGTTTGACTACTGATCTCAGGTGTCGACACTTTTTGCCAGAATGTGTTTCTTTGATTTCCTTGGCCATTTGAACACCAATTACTATACGAATTTTGAGATATCTTTTCCATGGAGGTATAAGATCTTCATTAGCATTATTCCAGAGATAGATTCATGATTTTTACCTTTTGATTAAGACTTTTTATAGATTTTATCAATGTTACTTTCTAGTGTCAAGGTGTCGACATCACTGAAATAGGTGTCGACACTTTCCGTCAGAAAGTGTTCACAGTTTTCTTTGATTATTTGAATTCTATAGCGCGATGTTTATGGACTGCACACTTAATAGCAATGTTAGCCATTAACTTATTATTTTGTTATCATCAAAATCCAAGTATTGAGTCAACAAGTATATTATATGATTTCTTAGGGCGTATGATTAGGTGGTGACTTCAATTGGATCCTGTCTACAATTTTAGTTGAATTGCCAAGTGCGAATTGACGAAAAATGCTAAGTAATTAGGGATAGTTGGTCTTTCGCAATAAATATATATGAGCGAAATCGTTTTTCCTCCTCAAGTATATTTTTTAAAAATATATATAAAGAAAGAATGTCCTAATTAGAAGACCTAAGATGATCCAGGTCCAAATACCTTTCCAAACCGGAGGAGCTCGATGCCCTAAACCTATGCTACTATCTATTTTGTGAACGAACATCGGGTGGGCAAAAATGTAATCTGACATCTTCTGTTAAGGGCGTGAAAGTTTTTTTTTAATTCATATAACTTAACAGGATTAAGTGTTAAGTTTTAAACATATGAAATAAATTGGAAATGAGCCTTAGATGAGAGCTTGGGAGGTGTTATTTATAATTTACAGCATTTCTTTGTACAAAGGACGAAAGATACTAGTAAAAAAATATAAAAAAAGCTTGAAAGTTTGACCTGGTTACAAATCAAACTCTCAA
>BRYF01000027.1:17633586-17638586 GCA_030159135.1 Actinidia polygama | reverse complement strand
GGCGCGTATGAGTACACGCCAAGCTGCAGTTTGTCAAGTGACAAGACAAATAGAGCATCAAGGCACGCGGCGGGCTGTGCTATCTAAAGTCATCTTTTCTTTCATTGAAAGGTGCGCGTCTTTTAGCTATCAAGAACATACACTTTCTTTCTCTATATACATTTTCTTTGGTCATCTAACTTGACCATTGAAAAGCCATTTTCCGAAAATAGCTCCGACGACCGATCTCACTATTTCTATACTGCAGCTAAGGCATTGTCGCACTACTGACTTGTTCTAGCTCCCATCGCCACCGCAAGACCATCATATGTGTCTATCTTCGATTTTTCATCTATCATCTCTCAAACTCATCACCCCACAATTGGCGCCCTCTGTGGAAAATCGACTATAGACATTTACAAGGTCAATACTGATGGCATCACACAACGATAACTGTTCCAGCAGTTGTCAAACTCGAAAGGAGCCCCCTCATGTTCCCAGGACTCTTGGGGACAAAGGGGCCAAACTACTGGCCGATGCCCAAAGGACGACTTAGGCCACCTCTAAGAAAATGCCAGGTCGGTTGCTTCTCGAAGGTGAATACATTTGGGATATCACCATTAAACACCTGAAAGCACAACTAGCCGAGATGACACAAATTTTGGTGGAGACTGATGAAACCACCACAAATAGATGAGAGAGAACCCTCTAGAGGCGTAAGGGATCCATCTCGTGGAACCCATAGAGAGTAGTGACACGAGTTGCATGTTGACCTGGAAAGCCAAGGTGACAACAGATCCGTGGTGTCAAGCAAATGAAGAATGTCCAATCAAGCGTGGACCTTCGCGACACGCTCAATGCCAAGAGAAATTGAGAAGGTGATCTATAAGAAGAACTCAACAATCGAACAACTAAGGTATCGATCAAAACCATCATTCTGATCGGATCGGTAGCTCGTGCGGCTGTATCAATGCACAACGGACCAGTACCGAAATACCAACTCTATTCTCCCAAGAAATTGAGGGAATGAACCCGCCAGAGAAGTTTGTACCACCGAGGTTCACACTATATGATGGAAAGTCTAACCCAAGATCTCACGTCAGCCACATCAAGTATATGATGGCCCTATGAAACCACATGAATGCCCTGATATGTCGGGTGTTTCCATCAAGCTTGGGGGACCTCAAACTAAAGTGGTTCGACAAGCTTCCCACAGGGTCAATAGAGAGCTTCCATCAGCTTACCGAGTCATTCATAGCTCGGTTCCTAATGAACACGAAAGCACCGAAAGGCGTTGGCTCTCTCTTGACGCTTAGAAAAGGCAAGAACGAAACAATCAGGAACTACAACAAGAGCTATTTGGAGACCTACAACGAGATCGAGGAGTGCTCCGAGGAGTTGGCAGTGGTGACCTACAAGCTCGGGATGACTCCTGGGGAGAGAGATCTGGGATAACTTGACGCTCAGCCCTCTGATTGACCTCTGGGACCTCATGTCCCGAGTTGAATGTTCGCTCGGTTGGAGGACGACGTCAGACAGGTAAAAAAGGCTTCAGGGACTTCTACCAAGGGTGAGGGATCGTTCAAAAAACGTAAGGAGAGCTCGGTTGATTACGAGAGTTAAGGGAGGCAAGGGATCAACGTGGTTTTTAAGGAACCAATTTACAAACTCCTCGTTTGAATTCGAGACAAGCCTTACTTCCGAAAGCCCGAACCCATGGGAGGAGATCCCAAGAGACGCAATCAAAGGTGGAGATGATCTTTCCACGAAGAAAGAGGACACAAAACGAAGAACTGCTAAGCCCTGAAGGTTTTCCTAGACCAGGTGGTCTGAGATGGACACCTGAAGGAGTACGTTGATGAGGAAAAGTCTCAAGCAAAAAAGGCCGAGGCTAAACATAACCCAAGGTTTGATCGAGGCGAGGACGAAGTGGAAAAAACCATAGAAGAAGAGGAGGATCTTCCCCTGGGCATTATTCACATGGTAGGTGGCCCAAACCACCCAAATCTTGAGAATAGGATTCGAGGAGAGATTCAATTGATAAAACAAATGCACAAGGTTCTCTCGGTCCAATCACTAGCTAAGAAGCCAAGAAAGACTACATCCAAACCGGGATCAATCACGTTCACCAAAGCCGATCTCGAGAGGGTACAACATCTCCACGATGACCCCCTAGTCATCCAATTCCAAATGAACAACTATGATGTGAAGAGAATCTCGGTGGACATTGGAAGCAATGTTGATGTGATATATTATGACCTATTTAAATAGCTTAAACTTACACAGTTAGACCTAAAACCAGTTTGAGCTCCTCTGGTCGGGTTCAACACTCAGTCTCACTGGCCCTTGGAAACCATGACTCTAAAAGTCCGAGCCGGTTCCTAAGAGCTAGCGACAAAGTTCGTGGTTGTGGATATTCCTTCCCCGTATAATGCAATTGTTGGCCGAGATTGGTTGCACAAGATGAAAGGAGTGGCCTCTACTCTACACCAAGTCATTAAGTTCGCCACCCCTGAGGTGAGAAAACGCTTTACGAAGATCAGGTAGCAGTCAAACAATGTCACCTCGCTACGATCTCCACTAAAATAATCATAAAAGAGGTGTAATTGATCGAGAAAGAAAGACAAGTCCTAGAGGACGTCGAGAGGGACCCCGAGGCTAAAGTCGTGGAAGACTTAATACGCTATGAACTGGATGAGCCAAGCTTGGATCATTTCTTTCTCACCAGTGCAAACCTGAAGGAACGAGAGAGAACCGAGCTCATCCAGTTCCTTAAAGCTAATATCGAGGTCTTCTCATGCACACCATACGAGATGCTCGGGGTTGATCCAAATTTCAACAGGCACGAGCTGAATGTGTTACCTGATGCCCTGCTAGTGAAACAAGAGGGAAGGAGATCCACAGTCGAGTTGTGGATGAAGTCATCAAACAAGTGGAAAAGCTGAAGGAGGCGAGTGCTATAACAGAAGTTTTTTACCCGAGCTGGCTGTCAAACACAGTCGTGGTAAAAAAAAAAGACTAGCAAGTGGAGAGTTTGCGTTGACTTTACAAGCTTGAACCGAACTTGTACGAAAGACTGCTTTTCCTTGCCCAAGATCGATCAATTGGTGGACTTTACTTTCGGGACACGCCCGGATGAACTTCCTGGATGCATACCAAGGTTACCACTAAATAGCGATGCACGAGCTTGACCAGGAAAAGATCGCATTCATCACACCTCGAGGCGTGTTTTGGTACAAGGTCATGCCATTTGGACTGAAAAACGGTGGAACCACATATCAAAAGATGGTCACAAAAATGTTTGAGCCGATCCTGGGTAAAATCATGGACGCATACATTGACGATATGGTGGTCAAAAGCATAAGGGAGTCAGACCATATCAGGCACTTGACCGAGGTGTTCACGATACTGAAAAGACATAAGCTGAGATTGAATGCAGCTAAATTCTTGGGACACTTGGTGACGAGAAGATGGATCTAGACAAACCCGGAATAAATTACAGCGATCAATGATCTCGTCAGCTCAAGAACTGCAAAGGAAGTTATGGCAGCAACATTAAACAAATTCATCAGTAAATCCTCGGATAAATGTCGTCCATTTTTCAAACTCCTTTGCAAAAATACAAAGTTTTTATGGAATGAGGAGTGCGAGCTTGCACTCCAACAATTCAAAAGTTACTTAACAAAATCATCACTTCTTTCCACACCGGATGAGGGAGAGTTGCTATACATTTATTTCGCTATCTTAGAGCATGCTGCTAGCTAGGTACTTTTGAGAAAGGTAGATGGAGAGTAGCTCACGATCTACTTTGTTAGCAAGACATTTACAGATTGTCAAAAAAGGTACCTGTCATTGGAGAAGCTCGTTTTGACCCTGGTTTTAACTTTGCAGAAACTCATGCACCACTTCCAAGCACATCTCATAGCTGTATATACAGAGTTTTCGCTCAAAAATATTTTGTCAAAGATAGATTTTTTCGGCCGACTTTCTAAATGTGCCATCGAGCTCGGACAATCTGATATAAAGTTTTTGCCAAGGACAACAATAAAAGGACAAGTCCTAGCTGATTTTGTGGCGGAGTTCTCCTCCCAGTCTATGAGTCCATAGCAAGGCTGCCTTGTTTCTGCACATAGAGAGGAGGAGAGCTCAGAGGTAGGATCATCCAAAATTCAGTCAGTACTCGGGGATCTAGATGTTATTCAAGAACCACCCCAAGCTGCCGAGACCACTGTCGCTTGTGATGATCTTGGGGTTCTAGAGGTTATTTCAGAACCACCCCAGACTGATTCAGCTACAACTTGGAAGATGTTTGTTAATGGAGTGAGAAATAGCCTAGGTGCAGGGGCAGGAATAGTATTGAAAAGCCCGGAATGGGCAATCTTCGAACATTACCTTAGACTCAACTTCCCAGCAACAAACAATAAAGTCAAGTACGAAGCCTTCATTGCGAGACTCCGGTCCGCCAGCAAGCTAAAGGTTTTCGAGCTCCATATATTTAGTGACTCAAAACTGGTGATCAACCAAGTCACAAAAAAATTTGAAGCTTGGGGGGCCAAGATGGCTAAATACTTGGCAGTAGCAAAAAAAAACCCTCACCGAATTTAGGGCATTAAAGATCGAACAAGTGGGGAAGGACTTAAATTCACGTGCAGACGCACTAGAAAAAAAACCCTCACCGAATTTAGGGCATTAAAGATCGAACAAGTGGGGAGGGACTTAAATTCACGTGCAGACGCACTAGCAGGCTTGGCATTAGTTTTTGAGGGTGAAACAGGTCAGACAATCGCAGTCGATTTATCTCAGCCCACAGTCTCAAGAGGCCAGAGGAATTTGTCAAAGTCAATATTGAGCTGGGGTCGAGCTGGAATGACCCAATTATAAATTTCATACGACACGACAAGCTGCCGAAAGATAAAAGAGAGGCGCACAAACTTAGGATAAAGGCAGCATGGTTCTGGATCTCCCCTTTTGAGGACTTGTATAAAAGATAGTATATGGGGTTGTACCTGTTGTGCATCCAC
>BRYF01000027.1:17623586-17628586 GCA_030159135.1 Actinidia polygama | reverse complement strand
AACAGTCTTAACTCGGGACCTCGACCTCGCTGATGAAGGAAGAGAAAACGTGTTGATACGGATGGCTGACTACCAGAAGCAGTTAACCAAAACATACAACCAGAAGGTTTAACATAGACAGTTTTTTATTGGCGAGCTCATTTTGAGGAAGGTAGTTGGAAACACCAAGGACCCGGCAGACGGGAAGCTCGACCCAAACTGGGAAGGAACCTACAAGTTAGTTAAGCTTACCAGAAAGGGCGCGTATCACCTCAATGATTTCAATGGCAAACAAGTTCCGAGACCTTGGAACTCTAACAACTGAAATAAATACTACCACTAAAATGTAATTTCTAAACCAAGTTTGAATTTATATGCCAGACACTTGTACAAACTTTTACTCATTAAGGCATGGCTTAATTGTCCAAACAAGTTGTTATAAGGAAGATCTAGCCAAACTCAAAGCGAGTCCCGAGCTCTATCCTTCGAGATATGAATTTTGGAAAAGTATGCTTAGCAGAAACTTGGGAATAGTCAACTGAGCTCGAAGCGGGACCCGAACTCTTTCCATTTTGCTTAGATATACTTAGCAAAATTCAAAAAAAAGTTAGCCGAGCTCTATGTGAGTATCGAGCTCTGTCCCGTGAAGTTTTAGTTTACTTTGAACTCCGTCCCTAGGATTTAAACAAATAGAACATAGAAGGGGTACGTAATTTTTTTTTATTCAAGCACAGAGTTGTTCGAATTACAAAGATATTCAAGTATAGAGCTATCCGAATTACAAAGATTTTGAAACACAAAGCTGTTTGAATCACAAAGACACTCAAGTACAGAACTGTTCAAATACAAGGTTGTTCAAAAATAAAAAAGCCAGTTAATTACAAAACTGCCTAAACTAGGTAACCGAAAGTGATGATCAAGATTATATCCTTGATTCGACTCCGGCCTACAGAGTAGAGGCTTCTTAACAACACTTTTTGACTAGGCTGAAGTCTGCAATATCCGACACCGGCATCCGACACCAGCAAGACCGCAACGGATTGCCCATTAGCTACTGGAGAGTTTGTTGCCTTGAACCAGGCTGAGCAAAAGCTTCATGTTACAGAACTTTTGAGGACAAAAGCTTCACATTACAAAACTTTTGGGAACAGAGGCGGACGAGCTGGCAGCGAACAACGAGCTCTACCCTACTAAGACTACCCACTATCTTCCAAGGAACACTTACCATAACCTTTCACTGCCTCAAGCCCACCTCGACAATAGAAGGCCCCAGAGGGCAAAACTCAAATATCATCAACCCTAATCTAGAGAGAGAAGCAAATTCGGAGAAACTAGAAGTTCTGGGATGCTAAACCAAAGGCTGGGTTTGCTCTATTTATAGTGGCAAGAGGAAGGCAAACGAACCTGCATTAATGGGAAGGCCAACGGATTGCCATTAATGATGAAGACCAGTGGATTGCCATTAAAAGAGGAAGGTAAAATGCCACTAAGGGCATCTGAAACGGCAAAGCATGCACCTAGACAGTGACGTTTCGTGGGGTAACCGTCGTCAACTAGATAACAAGAGGCAGACTTGAGGCAACTCACGTGCACGCCGCGTGTCCCATCAGGCATTCACATAATTGTACTTGAGATGAGATAAACTTAGAGAAAAGTTAGTCAAGCTCAACGTGAGTTCAGATGAGCTTGCTAAAAGCACCGAATCTGTTCCAATAGGGCTACTTACTTTTGAAAGACAATGATTAGACCCATCCACTGCCTCGAGCCTATCTCGGTAGCAGAAGGGCCTGGGGGACAAAACCCTTAACCCGTTTCGTCAAGGGAAAACATGTCAATGACGACCCAATTCACAGTAGCATAAACCTCCAACAATGACGGACGAGCCAAAATCAGAACTCGAGATACAACAACAGACCAACAAAATGTTCAAAGCAGAAACAAAAAATTCGAGTACGAGAACATAGATACAAAGCGAAAGCATAAAAATGTAGACAAGAAATTGAGTACGAAAAATGAAAAAACATACAAATCGCAGAAAGCAATTGAGTACCAGGATCTTACCAAAGCTTAAGTCCAGAAGATACCAACGCTGTAGAGGTAGAAAATCAGTCAACGCAAACCAGAACAATGGTTGAACAGGTCATCGGGCGGTAACAGAAGACATAGGGACGCTTTTTCTCTCTCTAGAATACTCTCAAAAGTTCGACAGACGGTAATGGGAGATGAAAGGCAAACAGACACAAATAAGGAAGGTGAAGAGGCGGGAAAGAAACCAGGACGTGTCTTAGTGGTCGCGTGAAAACACGCTCAAATAATTGCCTCTCGCAACCCACGGGACGTGAGCACGTGGCAGTCGCCTAGCCGTGCGTGCAGGTGGGGGACTTGGGCTCCAGTACTCTAACGTGCTCACAGATTAACCAGACCTGGATGCGTGGCTCATCATTTATGTTGGAATGACAAACTCAGATGGAAGGAAGACAGCTAGCATGCATTAGCGTGACCACCAAGCACAGGCTCGAAGATCGGACACATCCAGTCCACATGACCTCGTCGAGCGTTTACCCAACTCATGCAAATTGAGGGACAATTGTAAACGGATAAAATATACAATAATAGAGTCTGGCCCTGTTAGGGTAGGGACCTCCACCGAGCTATCGCTGTGAAGTAAGCTCGGTGGTCCTCTGCGCTAGAGCGAGGTAAAGACACATTGAACACTAGCCTTTGCTAAGGTAGGGGGCCTCCGCCGAGCTATTGCTATAAAGTAAGCTCGGTGTTCTCTGCGCTGGAGCTCGGTACAGACATTATTGAACACTGCCACTATCCGAGCTAAAGACATCGTTACCTCTAAGATGTTGCTATTTAGCAAGCTCGGTATAATAACCGCGCTGGAAGCTTGGACGAGGGGCAATGACTGACAGCGATCCCGAGGGATATTAGGGGACAGAAGGTAACTTGCATGTCAAATTTTTTTCTGACAGCCCCCATACCCAGATGGAGACGTCGGCGTGATGATGATTGACTACCAGTCAAGCCCTAGGAGCATGGCTGAGTCAACTTCCTACTCACTGACACAACGGTTGACGCGTATGAGTACACGCCAAGCTATAGTCTGTCCGGTGATAAGATAACTATCGTGTCAAGGCACACGCAGGGCTGTGCTATATAACGTCATCATTTCTTTCATTGGAAGGTACGCGTTTTTTAACTAACTTGACCGTCGAAGAGTCGTTTCCATAAACAGCTCCAGCGGCCGATCTCAGTGTTTTTGTGTTGCAACTAAGACATTGTCGCGCTACTGGCTGGTGCCATCTTCCATCGCCACCGCGAGACCATCGTAAGTGTCTATATAGATGAAGTTATTTATTTTATACTAAAATCAAACTGAGCGGTTATCATCCACGTGGCGGGCACTGACACATTTTTGGAGTCCCATACCAGGCTCGGCTGTTGTCATCCCTGTGTACTAACAGAGAGAAATTGTAAGTAAAGAAGAGAAATGGGCCTGTCTCAAGTCTTATTGCCTTAAAAGAAGCTAGGGATGGGGTACTCTCTGATTCAATTCTAGGGATGGGGTACTCTCTGATTCAATTGAACTTTTGACCAATATTTCAGTATTTCTCCTTTTTCTGGTATTTTATATATATATATTTTTTTTAGAAAAGCACAAGTAGAATTTTGGAAAAATTAAAAAACTAACAAAATAGGATTTGATCTCGGTAACAAATTAAACTCTATAGGTTTAATTAAAATAAATTAAATTTAATAATTTTAATTTGATCACAATTAAAGTCAACCGTCAGTCTTTGTTTACATAAAATTGACCCGCCAGAAGTTTTGGGAAGCGATGTCATTTTACTTTTAAAGTTCTAATCAATCCAAACAAAACTCTAAAAATACTAAAGAGGCATAAATTTACTTGAAAATAAGCCTTAATTAAATAGATTAAGGCTTTATAAAGGGGAAAAAAAGGCCGAACGACGTCAAGATTTTGACAGAACTAATTGATTTTGTCAATTCTAAGTGAACAAAGATTGAATTGTGATCGAATTAAAACTGCAAGGTTCGATTTGTTATAATTAAAATTATAAAATTTAATTTATTGTTGAGGTCTAATCCTGTGATTTTTTTTTTTATAATTTCCCTTGAATTTAGAGTCGATGGAGTTGAGGTGCTTTCTAGTCAAACCTGTGGTCACTGCAGAGTTTGTACAGTTTGGTGAGCCCTTCAACCTCACCTCACATCTTTATTGAAAGATGTTAAAGAGGGAGACCCATTTTTAGAATAAGTGTGCTTGTCTCAGTTCCTTTGGCATTTTCAGGCTCTAAGATATAGAAACTTTCCTTTTCAGGACATGTATCAAAACATTTGCCGAGTATGATACAATGTATACTCATTTCATAATTTTCTTGTCTATGACTATAGTGCTCCTGTGTTACTTTTACTGAATATATGTACTTAGTTTAACTAGTGTTAAAGAAGCTCATCAACCATTTGTACTTGGTTAGTTAGTTATGCTTGGCTTCTCTAGTCTAGTAGTTGTTGACTCTGAATATCTGTATGTGTGTGTTGCTTTAACATGTATATAACAATTGATCAACTGTGTGGTACAGTTTCTTATTATAATGTGTAAGAATTGATCACGTGGGACAGTTGTTTCTTATACTGATGTGGTGGTATATATACAAATAATATGTTATCTTCTGCACTGGTCGTATTATACTATAGAATTGTTTGGCATTTTATTTCTGATCTAAAGAAATGATTTTGTTTCTTAAACTGTACATTTCATAAATAGTTAAGGCTTTTCATCTTTCAAAGACATAAATATGAAGTAGAGATTTAGTTTTTGGAGGCCAAGATGTAACGACTCAAGTGGAGTACTAGCTCAACAATTTAATAATCTTAATCACGTAGTTAAAATGCGTAAGCCCAAGTTGTTATTAGTATTTCACAAGGCTTCTTATATGTCAGACTAACAATTATTAACCAACTGATGTGGGATCACTGGGATGAGGTATCAC
>BRYF01000027.1:17583586-17596086 GCA_030159135.1 Actinidia polygama | reverse complement strand
CTCTAACTTGATCCACAACTCATAAGCACTCGTCTTTTGTGCTACATGATGGAACATCTTGTGTCCAATGCACTATCTGATTAGCCCAATCGTCTTCCTATTCATCTTCTTTCATTCCTCACCCTTTGTCACTATAGGTTTGTCTCCTTTATTCTCTAAAGGGGCGTGCAAATCCTTACAAAATAGGATGTCCTCCATCCTTGGTTTTCAAATGGTGTAATTCGTCGCTGAAAGCATGATCATTGATCCCAAACTATGCTCTGCCATCTTATTTCTCCCAAATAGAAGCAAAATTTCCAAAAAACGACCCCGCAAATGAATCTACAATGCCGAGTTTTGGGGCCAAATTGTCAAAATCAAAATTTTTTGGGACCAAATTGACCAAATCAGAGAGTTCTAGGATGAAACTATAAATAACCAAAAATTCAGGGACTAAAATATAATTTACAGAAACTCTAGGGACCAATCTATAATTATCAAAAACTTTAGAGACCAATCTGTAATTACCAGAAACTCTAAGGACCAAACTATAATTATCAAAAACTTTAGGGATTGAAACTGTAATTTACTGGAGGAAATATTCTCGAAATACTCATTGCTAACATGGCTGCTGACTTGGCATTAACGTGGTGCTGACTGGACAGCTGCATGTCACAACAAGCGATAGGATGCGCGTGTGGCGCGTGCAACACCTTCCCTTGGCGTGTGTGGCCACTCCCTAAGTGCGTGCTAGCGCGTGTGGCCCTTCTCTTGCGCGTGCTGGCGCGTGCACCACCCTTCCTCGCGCGTGTAGGCGCGTGAGTACCCTTCTTGGCGCGTGTTAGTGTGTGTTACCCCATTCAAGCGCGTGACAGTGCTTGGCCGAGACTACTCTCACTTGCCGATGATCAGACGGTGCGTGAGGGCGTGTTCGGACTCTTTTTCCGACTCGATTTGATGCTAGAGCTTCATCTCGACGAGAGAAACACCTTGGTGCAATCAGAAATTTATTTTAAGCACTTATGCGGACACCCAAATTTCAACCTGGGCTCCGAATCTTGATCTATGCTCGACCTGGGCTTTGATATCAATTGTTGTGCTCAAAATGAATAACTAATCACACACACAGACACACAAGATAATAAGGGTTTACGTAGTTCGGCCAACGACGCATACGTACACGGAGAGAAAATAATAATCCTCTAATCAAACAAATGGATTACAAAGGAGTAAACTCACTCTCAACTCACCCTCTTTCACAATGTCTCTATGTCTTTCCTCTCAATCTCACCTCACAACACTCCACTCTCAACCCACAGCACATCGCATAGAAAATCTAAGTACGTTACCCTCCTTTTAATAGACCAAGGGAAGGAGGTGGTAGACTTCTAACAGGATACCTAATTATAATCTTATTCTAACTAGGAAACAATAAAAGATATCTCTCTCAACAGTTCTAGATAACTCGAGAGTTTCAATCTCATATGGACACTCCATGTGAGCCCCAGGCGGGTTTGGACTCATCCAGGCGGGCTTGAACTTATCCAGATGGGCTGGACTCAACAACCCCTTATTGACCTCAATACCGATCTCGATGTTAAGGGGAAAAAAAGTAAGACACTAAAAGAAGGAAGTTATTTCCAAAGAGGATATGAGCCAGAAAAATCTAATTTGATCCAAGAGATAATTACTAGAAATAGTCACACGAAAGATGACTACAAATATACTGAATGTCATAAAATTGCACAATTTGCTCTTACAATATCCCATCAAAGTTATAACACTCGAGATGAAATGAAAATACAGAATAAGAACCACTGAAATCGCTCAACACAAATATGAATTTGAATTTACTATTGTCAGCGTCTCATGCGAAAAGATTAGATAGAGTTTGTGTGGGGTAGTAGGTGTAAGAGGATAAAACATACAATTTCAGAATCTGTCTAGGTAGGGTGGGGTCTCCACCTTGCTATTGCTGGGAAGCAAGATCGGCAAACCCCAGGCTAGAGCTCGGACGAGGAGCAACGTATGGTAGTAATCTCGAGGGATGTCAGGGGACAGAAGGCGACTTGCACAAAGGAGTTCCTTCTGATAGCCCCATACCTAGATAGAGACGCCAAGAACATGATGACAGGCTATCGACTATGCCGTAGAGGCATGGCTGGGTCAGCCACCTACTTACTGACACAGTAGTTGGCGCGTCAAGGTACGCGCCGAGCTAGGCTATAAAAAGGGAACTTTTGTTCTCACTTAGCTACGTGATCTTGTGCTAAAAAACAGACACGCCTCTCTCTAAATACACTTCCTCTAGTCATCTAACTTGATCGTCATAGAGTCGTTTCCTAGAAACAGCTCTAGCGGCTGGTTTCACTATTTTTGTGATGCAGCTAGGGTGTCGCCGAGATACTATTTGGTGCTAGCTCTATCTCCGTCGGTGGACCATCGTTGGTGTCTATCTTCAATTTCCCTTCCATCATTCATCAAACCCACTACCCCATAATTGGTGTCGTTTGTGAAAAATCAACCATAGACATTTGTAAGGTCACCACCCATGGCAGCACATGACGATAATTGTTTTGATAGCCGTCAAACTCAAGGGGAGCCCCCTCATGTTCCTAGAACTCATAGGTATAGAGGGGCTAAACTACTTATGATACCTAGAGGACGGCGAAGGCCGCCTCAAAGCAAAGGACAAGTCAGTTGCTCCCCGAAGGAGTGGACAACTAAGACATCACTATTAAACACCTACAAGCACAACTGGATGAAATGACACAGATCATGATATACAACTGATTGATGAAATCACCACAAATAGAGGGAGTAGAGCCCTCCAGAGCTCGAGGAGCTAAGAAGGACAAGAAGTATGAGTTGCATGTTGACTTAGAAAGCCAAGGTGATAGCAAATTTGTGACGTCGAACAAACGGAGGGTGTCATCACGTCGAGCACAATCGAGCATATATCTTCGCGATAAGCTTAATGCAAAAAGAAACTGAGAAGGTGCTCTGCGTGAGAGGCTCAATAGCTGAGCAGCTGCAGTACTGCTTAAAACTATCATTCTGGCCACGCAGCGGTGTCAGTGCAAATTGAGCCAATCCCAAAATACCAGACTCCATTCTCCCCAAACAAGTTCTGATCGTCATAGAGTTAGCCGAGCTCTAAATAAGCTCTAAGCTCTTTCCCACCATGACTGATGCGAATGTACTTGGTAAAAGTTAAGGAAGAGTTAGCCGAACTCGACATGAGGTCCGAGCTCTGCCCCACAACTTTTACCTAGTACACTTGGCGGAAATTTTAGAGAAGAGTTAGCCGAGCTCGAAGAGTGCTCAGAACTCTATCCTATGAGAAAGTTGGAAAGGAAATTCGTAACTACATCACCAGCATCCAAGCAAGAAACATGGCATCAGAATCAAGAATTTATCATATACCAAAACAGCAGAAATGTGCAATGTATGGTACAGCAATGACAATGCACGAGCTCAAACGAGCTTTACAAAACAGAAGAAGATTATTTGAGAAACCAAAATATTACAAGTTAAAAGCAAAGTAACGATCTTTAGCTCAAAAAAAAGGGGAGTCTTCAAATGAACTACCCCTCGAGAAAATTCTCCTTTTCATCTTCAATGCCGAACTCCCTCGGCCACAATGCCTTCAACCTCGGCGAGCTCGTTTCCTTGGGCCACGGTAGCATTGACATCCTCCCCTCAGACGGTAGAGTGGCATATTCCTCTTCGTTGAAATCGGGGAGGAGAATCGGAAGGTAAGCAGCCGGAGAAGCAAGGATCTCGACCGGCGGAGCTGGGGTAGTCCAGGCGGGGTGATCAGCAGGAATCTTGAGCTCTCTCAAATAGGCAAGACAACCTTCTAGGAAGATGCTAGGTCAAAGTTCAGCTAGTTGCTTCTCGTAAGTATCCCCAGCCTATTCGAATCCCCAATCGAAGACCTTTCTATACACTTCACCACATACCACTTTTTGGATCGGCCACTTCCTACTGAGCTTGGTTGCTCTGCCCGGTAGCAATCTTGACCGCATTGCGGGCGTCAAACAACTCTACCCTGGTTTTCTTCAACTCCTTCTCAAGACCATGGACCTTCTGATTGGCCTTCTTTAGATCCGTGGCGTGCTTCTTCAAATTGGAAGAAGTGGCCACAGCTCGCTGGAAATGTTGCAAAGCGAATGAAAACAATCAAATCATTAAGTGTCGAAAGAAAGCAGAAAAGAAAGAAATAGAACGAGCTGAGCGAAGAACCTGAGCCTCCATCATGAGCAATTTGCCCATGAACTCCTGTGAGTCCTCGGGAGCAAGGTCCACCACATCTTGCGGGAGCATAATGGCATTCCCCAAAGTCACACAAGTCTCGTGTTCTCGGGAGATGTCAACAGACGTAACCTATTTCCCGAGCTTGACTGTGATAAATGTTGGTGCCTAAAGCACGGGAGGGCCAGATGAACTGTTAATGCCCTTTCCTTCTTTTGGAAGGAAATCCCCTCAGTGGGTTGCTTCCCTTTCCTCTTTACGACTTGCTGGGAAGACGGCGCGATTGACTGATCAGCAGCTGGGCTCGAAAGAACCGAACCCGGAGTGACATGCTACTTCGAGACCTTATCCTCCGTAGCCTTTTTCTTTCCCAATGCACTTGCCCTAGGAGCCATCACCTCTTCCTTTTCGCCCGAGCTGAAACCTAAACTACCGTCTTGATTGAATGAGTGCTCAACAATGTCTTTAGCAATATGTCTAACTGCAGGAAAAACCAGATCGTTGGTGACCTCTAAATAGGAACTTGGTACGAGTATGGGCTCAGCACCCAAAATTTGAGTTGGAGGGGCTATGGCGGGAATTTGGTCGACCTCTTCGCCGTCCTTAACCTCAACGTCTTCATCCCTTTCTTCTTTGTCACCACCCAAGTCCAATTCCCAATTGCTGGATGAGTTTGACAAACTCGAACCACTTGAACCAACACTTTGTCCCTCAGCGTCTTCCATCAATTGTCTGAGCTCGGCTGTAGTCCCTTCGATCAAGTCATTGACTTCAATCAAAAGAGAACTCCCTTGTCTCGGAGCATGCTCACGGATGCGAAATGGAGGAAGCCTTGGTTGTCCCATATAGTCGGCCTGATGAGGGATGGTATAGCGATGGGTCAGGACGTAACCGAGAAGTTCAAAAACTTTGCATGTTCGACGACACTTGTTCACCGCTATGATCGCAGCAGCACAACAATTGAACCTCCTCCAAAAGTGGGAGTTGAATCCTGTAAACAATAAAATCAAAACAAAGAAAAGATCAGATCGCTGCAAACACAAAGCAAATGCAAGATGCACATAGAAAACTGAGGTAACGGGGAGCAGGAATACAACTACACACCTACAGGAAGGGGTCGCTAGGATGAAACTCCCACTAGCCAGAGACCCAGACGAAGTCAATTAGGTATAGATCTTTATTTGGGGAATTCGTAACCAGCCTCGTTTGAGGCTGATTTGGCTTTCAAAGACGAAGATATCAGTTACCTTCATACATGTGGGTCTCCGAGTTTCTTCAAGGCCGTATTATACAATAAAGTGAAGTAGGTTCTCTGTCGTAAATTCCTTTCCCTCTCTCTTCATCAAAGAGTCCATTGCCAGCACGGTTCAGATGAAGTTCACCGATACTTGCATAAAGGTGAGACGACACAAGGATAAGATTGTCTTCAACAATTGACTTAATGGGAACCTAAGCCCAGCTTGGTGATTGAACCAAGTTGAGACGGGTATACGGTTGCTTTCACCCTCTACCCAATCAGCATCATCATTTGGACTCGGCCTTTCTATAATGACATCGTCGGAATGCAGTGGTCAACACAAAACCAAACTATGGCCTCATCATCATGAACCAGCAACTAAGCATGGTTTAACTCCATGTTCTGAAAACAGAAACAAACGATAAGAACGAGCTCAATCGCACATCATGATGAGGGAGGCCAAAAAGAACCGAGTTGGTCCTAATGGGCAATAAAAGTCTCGTCTCGCCTAAAGTAGTTAGAGACGATCTAAACTAACCCGAACCACGATCCGGAAGCTTGCAAACACCCGACAATGGCAGACGGGTAGTTGCAAGTCCCCCATCAACAAAGCAGGCACTCAGAGTGCACAATGAATGATGTAAGCACACCAGAAAGACCGAAAATGGTAGTAAAATCAAAAGCAAGAAAGACATATCGATATGCGCAGAACAACAGATGAAAGGGGAGAACACGAAATAACAAGACTCACCGTAGCAAACGAAAGAAATCCTCATGTGACTGACAACGGAGTCTGAGCTATCTTCGGAAAAGGAGATGGAAACGCAATAGCAACCAGCAACACAGCGGCATTGAACAGTTCTCTCTCTCTCTCTCTCTTTGTAAACTCTCAGAGTGACAGTATGAATAGTGACCCGTAATGCAAATGGTCACTTATATAGAAGGTGAAGAGGTGGTAAACCCACCAAACACCACCTTAGGGAGCATCATTTTGCGGGCTAACCAACCAAACATGCCATTAGGATGCGTCACTTCGAGGGCTAACCGTCGCTCCCAACGCCAATGAGGGATGACCACGTGTTGGTTCCCCCACCGCATGCCCAAGCCAAGCAAACCCCAGGGGCAGGCAGAAAGTCATCAACATCAACCAATCAAATGGAAACACATCGCGCATCATCAGGGAGGGTTCACCAAGCTTTGCAAAAAGCTCTGAAATCAAAAGGGCGAGCTAGCCAAGCTCAGCGAGAGCTCCAAACTCAACCCATCGAGGATTTTCCATACTTAGCAAAAGTTGATGTTTGATGAGAGAGTTAACTGAGCTTCACAAAAGCTCCGAACTCTTTTCCGAGAGATTTGACAAAAATGTTGGGCAAAATCGAACGGACAAGCTATCCGAGCTCAACGAGAGCTCCGAACTTGGTCCATCGAGGATTTGTCACACTTAGCAAAAACTAATGTTCCATGAGAGAGTTAGCCAAGCTTCGCAAAAAGCTCTGAACTCTTTCTCGGGATATTTGCTAAAAATATTGGGCATAATCAAATGGGAGAGTTAGCTTAGTTCAACGAGAGCTCTAAACTCGGCCCATTGAGGATTTGCCACACTTAGTAAAAACTGATGTTTGATGAGAGAGTTAACCGAGCTTCTCGAAAGCTCTAAACTCTTTCCCGAGAGATTTTCTAAAAATGTTGGGCAAAATCAAAAGCTTGAGCTAGCCGAGCTTGACCGAGTTCCGAACTCAGCCCAGCAAGGATTTGCCACACTTAGCAAAAAAATTCTTTTTCAATGGGAGAGTTAGCCGAGCTCCGCAAGAACTCCGAACTCTGTCCCCGCAAAATTTGTTGCATGAGAGATTTAGATTTCAAGACTACCTAAGTACACTTACCAAAGATTTTCATGGGAGATTCAGCCGAACTCTAATTGCACGAGCTCGGCTCTGTAAATCTTTCTTAAGTTTACTTGGAGCATATACATAAGCTTTGCAAAATAGTTACTCAGGAAGAAAAATTTATTCATTACATAGAATTGTTCAAATACAAAATGGTGCGCTTACAAGTGCAGAAACCATTCATTACAAAGAGTCATTCGAGTTACAAACAGTTTGACTACAAGACTACACAAGGACAAAACCTATTATAGGCGCACAACCGAGTAGTGATGGAGGATCTTCATCAAGTTGCAACACTTCTAACATAGACCGGGCTGTGTTAGAGGATCTTCGTGTAGAGTTGCCAGGAGAATGAATATGAATAACCGGGGATGAAGCTGGTAGAACATTCGATTGCACGACAATATCTTATGACTAGGTAGAAGCCCGCTCAATCACATAACGGCAAGGGCGAATGTATGAACCACTCGCTGCTCACAGCAGATTGTTTATCAGCTACAAGGGAGCATTTGTTGCTCACAACCGAGTGGTCATTAGATTCAAGAGAGCACTTTCTGCTCGACACAGATTGTTTGGCAGCTATAAGTGAATCTTCCAAAACCTGATCTCGCAAAAGGAATGCCTTCATGTCGGGCTCGGCCAATTTCCCCCTTGGGTTATAACCGCACGCCCAGTTCAAGGGAACGAGCTCTTCGCAACTGAAGTAAAGATCCCATATGACAACTGGAGAATGTTCGCCGGCTATTAGATCGCAGCTCTAAGGATCAAGAAGCCTCATTCCCACTCTGAAGAAAAACCACCCAATGCCTAGAGTTTATATAGGGGCAGGAGGGAGGTAAATGGACCGCGATACACGGAACATGAAGTGTCCGATATTCATGATGGGAAACCAAAGGTCCGCCAAAAGAGACGGATCGACCACCATTATAGTGGGATGCAAAGAGACAACTACCAAAACAAAACGCTTGAAACCTGCGTTTGAGAATATGAAAAGGCAACACTAAGAGCCACACGCTGTTAACCGCTACCAAAACCAATCAAGGACAAACAGATCCAACTCACATGACCTTGGCGAGCGTTGTACCAGCCCATGCGAATTGAGGGACAATTATAAGGGGGATAAAACATACAATTTTTGAATCTGGCCGAGCTAGGGTAGGGTCTCTGCCTTGCTATCGCTGGGAAGCAAGCTCGGCGGAACACTAGGCCAGAACTCGATGTAGTATTCCTAAACATAGGCATTATCAGGGCTAAAGCCATCATTGTCGACAAGCTTTTGATATCTATCAAGCTCGGTATGAATAACTACGCTGGAGCCTGAATGAGGGCAACGTCTGGCAGTAATCCCGAGGGATGTAAGGGGACAGAAGGTGACTTACACAAAAGAGATCCTTCTGACAACCCCATACCTAGACAAAGACACTGGAAGCATGATGACAGGCTACCGACTACACCGTAGAGGCATGGCTAGGTCAGACACCTACTTATTGACACGACAATTGGCGTGTCAAGGTACGCGCCGAGCTAGGCTATAAAAAGGGAACTGTTGTTCTCACTCAGGTACGTGATCTTGTGCCAAAAAATAGACAAACACTTTCTCTCTATAAATACACTTTCTCCGGTCATCTAACTTGACTATCAAAGAGCCGGTTTCCGAAAACTACTCCGGCGGCCGATTTTACTATTTCTATGATGCAACTAGGGTGTCACTGAGATACTATTTGGTGTCAGCTCTATCTCCGTTGGAGAACCACCGTAGGTGTCTATCTTTAATTTCGCTTCTACCATTCATCAAACCTACTATCCCATAGTGGGTGATGGAAGGGAAATCGAGGATAGACACGCACGATAGTCCTGTAGCCGTGATAAGAGTTAGCACCAATCGGTGGTACTGTTGGCATGATAGACCTCGTTGCAAAGGTATTACTAGGTTTGCTGGACCTACACAAAAATAGTGAGAAAAGGCCGTCGAAATTGTCCGGTGATGGCTCTCCGACGGTTTAGTTAAATGACCCAATATATATAGAGAGAAAGTGTATGTATGTTCTTGTAGGTAAAATCACGTACCTTTGTGAGAACAATAGTTCTTCTTTTATAGCTAGCTTAGCATGTGGCTTGACGTGATAGCTATCTTATCACTCGACAGACTGCAGCTCGGCGCGTGCCGGGATACGCCGACCACTATGTCAATCAGTAGGCAACTGACCCAGTCATGCCCCTAAGGCTTGGTTGGTAGCTAGCCATCATGTCATCAATGACTCGATCCAAGTGTGGGGCTGTCAAAGGAGACCTTGCCATGCAAGCCACCTCTCTGTCTTTGACGTGCCTTGGGATCATCGCACACTATCGCATCTTGACCTAGCTCGGGTGTCTTGACCTAGCTCGGGTATCTTGACCTAACTTGGATATCTTGACCCCACCAAGCTTGCTAAGAGCGACAATTTGGTAGCGGTGTCTGCCCTAGCTCAGCCAGAGCTAGTACTTGGTATTTTATACCCATCAGTTCGCATGAGCTAGATCATTGCTAATCGAGGTCATGTGAGCTGGATATCTAAGACGTTGAATGTAAAATTTTGTGGAACAGAGTTCAGAGCTCGATTGAGCTCAGCTAACTCTTCCTGAAAATTTTTGCTAAGTGTACTTGGGCAAATCTTGAGGGACAGAGCTCGGAACTCGCATAGAATTCGGCTAACTCTTTCCGAATGTCGTAGCTGTTCGACCAAGTCATAAGATTGGGTTCTTTTTCATACTTGGCGCAACTCGTTCGGATAAGTTAGGTCATGCCTTAGCGAGAATCTGCTTTTTTTAATGCTCATAGCGCGAATGATGCTTTTCTCTGACCTTTTTTTTAATCCTCAAGCCAAAAGCTTGGGTGGTTCTATAGTTTAGCCTCGCGTTTTTTAAGATATCTTAAGCTCATGCCCAAGAAGATGAGATAAAGCTCGAAGCTTGCATAGAGTTCCGATAGCTCTTCCCTAAATCTTTGCTAAGTACACTTGGGAAGCATCAGTGGGATAGAGCTCAAATCTCGCGGGAGCTCAGCTAGCTCTCTCCAAATGTAAAACCTCCTAGTGGAAAGCTCCGAGCTCGGGGAAGCTCAGCTAGCTCTCTCCTAATGAAAAATCTCGTGAGTTTGGAGTTCATGGGGAGCTTGACTAACTCACTCCATGTGTAAAGCCTCCTAGGGAAGAGCTTGGGGAAGCTCGGCTAGCTCTTTCCAAATAAAGAATCTCGCGGGGAAGAGTTTGGAGCTCGCGGGGAGCTTGACTAACTCTCTTCAAGTGTAAAGCCTCTTTGGGAAGAGCTCGTTGCTTGGGGGAACTCGGCTAGCTCTTTCCAAATGAAGAATCAGTTTGAAGCTCGCAGGGAGCTTAACTAACTCTCTCCAAGTATAAAGCCTCTAGGGGAAAAGCTCGTGACTCAGGGGAGCTCAGCTAGCTCTTTCCAAATGAAGAATCTCGCGGGAAAGAGTTTGGAGCTCGCGGGGAGCTTGACTAACTCTCTCCAAGTGTAAAACCTCCTAGGGAAAAGCTTAGAGCTCCGGGGAGCTTGGCTAGTTCTTTCCAAATGAAGAATCTCTTGTGGAAGAGTTTGGAGCTAGCGGGGAGCTTGACTAACTCTCTGTAGGTGTAAAGCCTCCTGGGGAAGAGCTCGGAGCTCGGGAAGCTCGGCTAGCACTTTCCAAACGAAGAATCTCTCGTGGAAGAGTTTGGAACTCTCAGGGAGCTTGACTAACTCTCTCCAAGTGTGAAACCTCTTGAGGAAAAGCTTGGAGCTCGGGGGAGCTCGGCTAGCTCTTTCCAAATGAAGAATCTTGTGTGGAAGAGTTTGGAGCTCGCGGGGAACTTAATGGGGAGCTTGACTAACTCTTTTCAAGTGTAAAGCCTCTTAGGGAAGAGCTCAGAGCTCGGAGCTTGGGGGGATCTCGGCTAGCATTTTCCAAATGAAGAATCTTGTGGGGAAGGGTTTGGACCTCTTAGGGAGCTTGATTAACTCTCTCCAAGTATAAAACCTCTTGAGGAAGAGCTCAAAGCTCAGGGGAGGTCGGTTAGCTCTTTCCAAATGAAGAATCTCGTGTGGAATGTTTGAAGCTCCAGGGTAGCTTGACTAACTCTTTCCAAGTGTAAAGCCTCTTGGGGAAGAGATCGGAGCTCGAGGAGCTCAGGTAGCTCTTTTCAAATGAAGAATCTCGCGGGGAAGAGTTTGGAGCTCGCGAGGAGATTGACTAACTCTCTCCAAGTGTAAAACCTCCTTGGGAAGAGCTCATTGCTCGGGGGAGCTCAATTAGCTCTTCCCAAATAGAGAATCTCGCGGGGAAAAGTTTGGAGCTCGCGGGGAGCTTGACTAACTCTCTTCAAGTGTAAAGCCTCCTGGGAAAGAGCTCGTTGCTCGGGCTAGCTCGACTAGCTCTTTCCAAATGAAGAATCTCTTGTGGAAGTGTTTGGAGCTTGCGGGGAGTTTGACTAACTCTCTTCAATTCTAAAGCCTCATAGGGGAAAAGCTCGGAACTCGGGGAAGCTCAACTAGCACTTTCCAAATGAAAAATCTATTAAGGAAGAATTTGGAGCTCTCAAGGAGCTTGACTAACTCTCTCCAAGTGTAAAATCTCCTGAGGAAGAGCTCGAGGGAGCTCGGCTAGCTCTTTTCAAATGAAGAATCTCTTGTGAAAGAGTTTGGAGCTCGCGGGGAGCTTGACTAAGTCTCTTTAAGTGTAAAGCCACGTAGAGCTTAGAGCTCAGGGGATATCAGCTAGCACTTTCCAAATGAAGAATCTCGCGGGGAAGAGTTTGGAGCTCTTGGGGAGCTTGACTAACTCTCCAAGTGTAAAACATCCTAAGGAAGAGCTCGGAGCTTGGCTAGCTCTTTCCAAATGAAGAATCTCGTGTGGAAGAGTTTGGATCTCGCGGGGAGCTTGACTAACTCTTTCCAAGTGTAAAGGCTCTTGGGGAAGAGCTCGGAGCTTGAGGGATCTCGGTTAGCAGTTTCCAAGTGAAGAAACTCGCGGGGAGCTTGACTAACTTTATACAAGTGTAAAACCTCATGGGGAAGAGCTCAGAGCTCGAGGGAGCTCAACTAGCTCTTTCCAAATGAAGAGTCTTGTGTGGTAGAGTTTGGAGCTTGCAGGGAGGTTGACTAACTCT
>BRYF01000027.1:17573586-17576086 GCA_030159135.1 Actinidia polygama | reverse complement strand
GGGACGAGAGATGAAAGCGTGGCAGCATAGTGGCGTGACGCTGTCTCCTGTGCATCGCTTGTCTTTTTTTCTCTCTCACAGCCAACAGACTGTGAATAAACAACCAAAATAATTGATTGCTTTCTGATGATGAATTTGTATTGAGATTCATGGCTATAGAAAAATGTCGAACTAAAAAATAATTATTTTAAAATAAGTCAACTTTTTACCATTTTTATTTTTATTTTAGTTTTTTGAGAGACTTAGTCTACCTTTGGTTCAATGGGATGAAATTAGACGTGAATGATTGAAATGAAGGCAAAAAATGAGCTTAGAATGAAATGAGTTATGAATAATGAATCACATTCCAATGTTTGGTTATGCATAAGATTGAGTTTGGATTGAAATGGAATGGGCTAGGAATAATCAAAAAAAAGTTTTTCAGTGTATATTTTTAGTCTAAAAAATACAAAATTTGAATCAGATTTTGCTATACTTTAAATTTTTTTCTTGTTTTTAGCTTTCAGTTTTAGTTTTTTGTTTTTAGTTTTTTTTATGTTTCTGTATAGTATACTTTTTTTTCTTTTTTCTTTTTTTAGTTTCTGAAAAAAAAACTATTTTTGTATCTATTTTAGTTTGTTTTTTATTTTTATTTTTTGTTTTCAGTTTCTGCTTTTTTAGTTTTCTGTTTTTGTTTTCTGTTTTTTATTCTGGTGGAGGGGGGTGGCGACAATGGACGGTGGGGGGTGGATATTTTTTTATTTTGAAAGTAATCAAAACATAAGAATTGAATGGTTATTCTTCAAAAAAAATTAGAGAATGGCCATTTTCTTGAAATGGAGAAATTATAATTCTATTTGGATTTTTATTTCGGTATTTTTGACGAGCTAAATATTGAAATGAGCATTCCAACCAACCAAACACATCTTTACTATTTTACTATGAAAAATAATTTTTACGAAAAATTTGTATAACAAATGTAACAACAATGATACTTTGTAAATAAAAGCACCTCTATGAACATTCTATTTTAAACTTTTTATACAAATTAAGAAACGTTTAAAGCTATCTTTCTACAGCACATGAAATCTCCCAATCAAATATATATTTATTGGGTCTAAGCCCTGGACATAACCTCACAAGGGTGAAAATTAAAACTTCACCATTGATTCATTTTTTGAGACTCGAACTTAAAAACTCTTTTATGTGTTTTGACCTATTAGAATATATTTTATATATAGTTAGAATATATTCAGAATATATTCTGATACAAAATATATTCTGAATATCTTTCTGATTGATATACTACGTTATTTACTTTATTATTGTTTCCTTATGCAAATTATTATTTTTAGGTTTTCCTCTATATAAATAGACTCGTATGTATTCTTAATTAGTTTATTAATTTTGATATAATATTTTCTTTTCCTTTCTGTTTTTCAACTTAACCGACAGAGATAAGCTAATAACTAATTCTAACGAGCACTATTACAGTTTCAGAATTCAAAATGAATGGTTCAGATGTTGGATCCAGCCCATTAATGAAAGCCCAGATGAATAGTAGACACTATTGGGCCCAAGCCCAATAGCCCAAGCCCAGATGAAAGCCCAGATGAATAGTGAAACACTATTGGGCCCAAGCCCAATAGCCCAAGCCCAAGCCCAAGCCCAAGCCCAATATGAATAGTGACACCATTTGTGATTCATATTAGGCGGCAGAGAAGGAAGAAAGAAGAGAAGAGGAAAAGAAGGAAGAGAGAGACGCAGTCCAGGAAAGCTGCAGAGACTGTCAATGAAGGCTGCACCGCCTTCCCCAATTGTCTTCCTTGATGGCTTGGATGAGCTCATGGCTGAGCTCATCACCCCTTCTCCTTCCCCTATATAAATTGCTATCTGAGAGCAGAGAAGAACAGAGTGGTGGTGTGGCAAGATGTAGTCCAGAGGGGATTACCGTGGGCACACAGCTTGTTGCTGTGTGCAGAGAGGGGTGGGGGAATTACTCTGTGAGAGAGTAGAGAGAGCTGTATGTGTTTGGGGGTTGTGCTATGGTGCTAGTGAGAGCACAGAGAGCACAGAGAGAGGTAGCTGTGAGAGCAAGACAGAGAGATGGTGAGAGATGAGAGAGTGCTGAGAGGTGAGTGGAGATGAGCTCCTCCCTATTGTACTCATTGTAATTCATTCTGTGATTAGTGAATTATTGGTTCCTCTCCGTGGACGTAGGCATTGTTGGCCGAACCACGTAAATCTTGTCTTGTGTGGTATTTGATGTTGGCAGTGTGACTGGTAACTCGTTTTGGGCACAACAATTGGTATCAAAGCCAAGTTCGAGTCACCGGAGTGCCACCGGAGCCAAACTTTGAATTCTGTGAATATTCAAAGTGCTAAAAAATAATGTTTGAGCATACCACTAGATCTGTCTCGTCGAGACGAAGCTCCAGCACCTGACGGAATCGAAATCGGCCTTAAAATGAGTCCTCACGCGCCGTCTGAAGTTCGGCGCGTCAGATTCACTCTCCCCACG
>BRYF01000027.1:17543586-17548586 GCA_030159135.1 Actinidia polygama | reverse complement strand
ACGGTGCATCTTCTATTCTATTCTGAACTACGGTTGAAAACGTCTATAATTTCCAAGAAATGTTCTGGCAACGGCTTTCGACATGTGTGCCTACACTCCAGATCACTTTCACGTCTCTAAATTCTTCTTTTTGTCATTATTTATCTGCAATAAACTCGAACACGACTTTTAGTACGAAATACGATAAAAATACCTAATTAACGTAATCTAGAGCCAACTTAAGTCAATTTAGCGGCACTTAGACTGTAATTACGCAGTCTAATCAGGCTCGGGCGGAGCCCCTCCATCATTACCATGATCACCACTTTGTCACTGGGATCTTCAACTTTCAGTACGGCTTGGTTGAACCATTTCACGTAGTCTTTCAAGCCTTCTACTTCCTTCTGGTGAATGGTAAAGAGGTGGGAGGCGTTCTTTTGCCTGACTCTACAGCTCATGAAGTTGGCAACGAAGAGCCAGCTAAGGTCGCCAAATGAGTCAATGGTTCCAAGAGGTAGCTTTCTAAACCATGGTCTCGCCGACCCCTTCAAAGTGGCGAAAAAAGCTTTGCATATCACCTTGTCCGAACAACCTTGGAGCGACATCAAGCTCTTGTATGAATCCAGATGGTCCATAGAATCCGTTTTTCCCTCGTAGACTCCGAGTTGGGTAGGTAGTTTGAACCTGGAGGAAACCCTGGCTTTTATCACTCTCTCCATGAATGGTGGCTCGGTTTGCTTGATCAAGGTATCCACCGTCACTAGAGCGCCTGCCCCGGTATTGATGGCGTCGAGACGGGCATCTAGATCTCTAATCTTTTGAGAAGTGGAACTATCCATGCACTTGGGCGCCTGGTTATCCCAGTGAGGTGACCTACCTCTTCGCCTGACCTCTTCGCCCTCCACCTTAGGGGCTCATCCAAATGATCGGGATTCTGAAGAAGATGAACTTCTTTCACATCGGGGAGGGCTTGGCGATCGACGTCGCCTCTTCATGCTCGGCCAGTATTAAGGTTGTTTTGGGAGTGGTCGTCGCCCGAGCGATGAGAGCGGTGAGACTGTTCAATATCGGGAATGGGAGGTGCAGCCGGAGGTGGGGGATTGGCCGCGGCGAGGAGTTGTATTAGGCGGGTGTTATTCTCGTTCATGACTTTCATCTATTTTGCCATACCGTGTATATCTCGGTGAAGGCCTTCTAGATCTGGAGCTCGATTGGTATTGGACATGGGACAAGCTCTGTTATCTAAAGGGTTGCTAGCACTTGGTCTAGGTAGTAAATGGCTACGCAGGTGCATAGAATTTTGAGAACTATTATTCCAACAAACGGTGCCAAACTGTTGTGGTAGAAACTAGGGTGAGCAACCAACAGTCAAGTTGTTCCTTGGCCTCAGCATTGAACCTCGGCAAATACTTGGGTGACTTGTGCAGATGGACAAAAGTAAACGGCCGGGGTGAAGCCACTCAAAAACCCTCCGGCGTGTGAATCAAATCAAGACAATAATGAAGTTAGCAAAACTCTGATAATAAGCTATTGAGCATTTTTTACTATGTACCTCATAATGATGGGGGTGCGGCCTTTATATAGATGGAGAATGGAGAGCCGTGTAAGAAAACTGCGTCGTGATTTTCGGACGGCTAAGTATGGAGATATATCCCGGGGATATCGAAGATCTGATGGGAGAGATTGGATATCTGAAGAATATCTCGTGATTGTAGGTGTCGTGATGGAAAGAATCTCTTCAAAAGGTAGTTTCCTCATGTAGATAGAATCCCTGTTGATATGGAGTCTGTATGGAGATAGAACACCATGTATGGCATCTCACCCCTTAGTGGCGTGGAGTTTGGCGATCTTGCGTTATACTGATGAGTTACTAGCGATGACACGATGGGCAATCATGATCATAGTGGGGATCTGGTGGTGTACTCATCAAGGGTGGACAGCGGTAGAGCATTCGGACATGCATGATTATCGTCGCCCTTTGGCAAGATGGAGGACAACTGGAGATACAAACATAGGTGGGGACGACGTAGTATTATGATGTTTATCTGAAGGTAGGCAATGTGGTCCCTTAGCGAAGTACGGATATTTTACCCTATATCAATCTTCATGACGTTTTCATGACACGATCGAAAATTAAAGTCAATTGATTTGGTTTTTGACTTAAAATGATACTCTTACGGCTCTTTTGTCAACTTGCTTTATAAGCATTTTTTATTTGTTTTGTTTTGTTCTAGCAAGTCAGCTTTGTTTGTTGCTGGCATCTCGTATATGTAACATATTGGCCAAACAGAATATATTATAGTTGTGAAGTTGTGATGATGCAATATGACATATAAAGGGATAGGGGGGTTAGTTGCCCTGTGGATGGTCAAATTAGTTTTGCTGCATATTTTGTTTTTGTTTTTCTTTGTTTTTAAGATTTTTTTTATATTAGTCATAAAAATATTTTTATTTTTCCAATTCTTGTTGATTAGAGTAATCGAAAAAGGAAAAAAAAATGCACCGAATTTGAAAAAAGACCACCATGCAAAATAAATAAAATTATCCATCTATTTTTTTCATATTTATATATGATTTTTTTAAAGTTTTTTGATCCCCTATTCAAAACTAGGGAAATGTTCCCATACACCTCTCCTTTTTGGGTATTTTTAGCACCCCATTTAATAGCCGTTAGATGAGAAACGTTTAATCTGAATCCTTAAATAAATTAATGATTAATAATGACAATTTGAACAATCGGCTAAACTTACTTTTATGAATCGTATTAGTTTGGTTATGAACTGTATTGGCTTAGTTATGACTTTTTGTGGCCATTGTTATGAGATGTTTTGTTATGAATGAATTTGTTATTAACTTTATTGGTATGCTTGGTAAGTTTTATGATTCTTTATGATTCTTTTATGAATTCTTATGGATATAATCATAAAAATTTATGATATATTGCGGTTTCATTATGAATTTTTTTGATTTCGTTATGAATGATTATGATCATCATTATAAATTGGTGTTAACTTATTTTTATGAATTTTATTAGTTTGATTATGAATGGATATGGCATTATTATAAATTAGTGTGACTTCAAATAATAAATTAGTCAACTTCAAAGCATTAATTATCGTGTAATCTACCAATTAAAATTTATTTTTATGAATTTTATTGGTTTGTGCATGAATTATTTTGGTTTGAGTATGAATTATTTTAGTAGCCATGGTTATGAATTAGTGTATCTTGAAATAATAAATTAGTCACTTCAAATCATTAATTGTTGTGGAGTCCACCAATTAAAGTAGAATCCAACTGCTTTTATGAATTTAATTGGTTTAATTATGAATTATATTGGTTTTGTTATAAATTTTTGTGGATATTGTTATGATATGTTTTGTTATGAATGAATTTATTACGAATTCTGTTGGTATGTCTAGTAAATTTTATGAATTTTTATTATTCGTTTATGAGTTAATTATGAATTACTTTTTATAAAAGTAGTATAGATCAAAAATTAATTTTATAAAAATTTATAGTTAAATTATATTTTAATCTAGTTGATCTATAAAATAACCGATTCGATCGGCAGCCACACAATGGATGCAAATGATGCATTATGTTTACTGTAGCATTTCTCTCGAAACTAACTAACAAAAAAAGTAAACAAAAAAACATGTCAAAAACTTACTAAAAACAAAAATGTTTTGAAAAAAAGACCAACAAGTTTACTGTTTTGTTGCATGTACTTTGGATTTTTAATTATTCATAACCAATTTCAGTAGAATTTTTTTAAATTTTATTATGTTTCTTATAGAAAAATTTTCATACTTGTGGGTTGAACCATAATTTATGATTCCACAAAAACCTTTGATTTAAATAAATAAATAAAAAAACAAAATAATTACATATCTCTTTCTAATCAAGCATTGTAATTTCTACATCGTTCTACCTCAATGATGAGTCGTTGACAATTATTTTTTGCAAATTAAACATATTTTATTAAGTAATTTTGTTTTAAAGTGATGGCCGGCCTCACAATATATTATCTTCATATATTTTATTTTAGTCCTCTATATATATGCAATGCACCAAAAAGAATAATTATATTTGGGGGAATGATCGATATTGGTGCAAGTGGATATGATTAAAATGATCAAGACGCTCTATGGGAATTGATGGATTCCCTTCCAGCGGAAATGTCTTTGTAATTTTTGTTCTTTTTTTTTTTTAATTTATTTCTTAAAAGTCGTATATTTCACTCATCCCATGGGGTGGGGAACCATTTCAAGATCCTAGCTTGGACTCTGTCTTGTCTAAATGACCGTAATACCCCCAATAATAATTATATGAGAGAAGTAAGTAGGAAGTTACTGTAAATGAACTGAGTTGTTGATTGTCAGACTTTCGATGATTCATTTATTCTCGAATTTTTTTAATTACTCTTTAAGAACTCCTAATATAAAGTCCAGAAAGTCTGGTGGGGCTTAAAGTTGTATTTTTTTTATTTAGGCCTTTTCAACCAAAAAGTATCAAATAAAAAATGTCATTTGATTTGATTCCAAAACTTGAATGCTATCTTTCTCAATGGTTTTTAATTTGGGTGCATATATATATGCTTTTAAGATGCTTTTTTTTTTTTATTATTATTATTATTATTATTATTGATATCTAGAAATCGATCTACTCCTTTTCTCTTTAATTATTAGTTATATTTGAAAATTCTAACTTTAATTTTGAGATGGCATATAATAATTACATTCAAATTTAAATTGAAAAGTACAACATGATTCCTTTTAGGGATAGATTCGGAAAACTTAAATTTTATGATTTTGCTTTCTAGAGAGAACTAACAATTTGAGACATCAAAAAATAAAATCATATACTAAAAATTATGAACGGACAGAAATCTTGCATGGATCCACTTTCGCGCCCGCTCAACGAACTCGTGACTTAAGTTTTGATTTGCGCGAAAAATATGTCTTTATCTTATTGTACTTATTTATATTACAATGTAGTGCCAATCTAAGCAGTTAAAG
>BRYF01000027.1:17521086-17526086 GCA_030159135.1 Actinidia polygama | reverse complement strand
AGCAATGACACTTCCCATGCCCCTGTAACTCTGGCTAATTGGGTAGAAATTCTGCGTATATAGCACTAATTGGCTGTAAATGCTACTTAACCGGAGAAATTAGATAGAAAGCAGAATATGTGGATCATATCCGTCATGGGTGGAGTGCACACCACAGAAAAGTTGGATCTACGCTAATATTTATTTTCTAGATAATTTTTGGGATTTTATTTTGTTGGGTTTGGCTTGTCTTTAGCTCATGTTTGGTCTCGAAAAAACAGTTCTGAGCAAGAATATTTAGACACATCAGCATTGGTGGTAAGGCCCTGACGAGATTTGGCCACAATGAAAATTGGCCCCGTACATTGTCATTGTGACTTAACAATCGCTCAACACGGTTGTTGAGCGATCTCAAAATATTCATCTCCAATTGATTTTTGAATTAATCCCAAGGGGATGCTCAAACCCCTCTCTCTCTCGGACCCGGGGTTACTGCGGGGGAGCCAATTCCCTGCAGGGTTGCAGGACCCAAAATGATATCGTTTTGGGTCCAAAAAGTTTGGCCCCAAAACTACGTCGTTTTGGGGCAATACATTTTTGGATATAAACGACGTTGTTTGGGGCAAAACACATCTAAAATGACGTCATTTTAGGTACCTGCAATCCTGCAGGGAGTTGGCTACCCGCAATAACCCGAATACCTCTCTCTCTCTCACCCAAAATGACCTATGCCTCTCTCCCTCTTTCTCAAAATCATGCATCAAAAGCACAGATTGTTCGTTACATGCTGAAATTTCACTTTATTTTTTGGGTGGTTTCAATGATAGCAAGATATTAGTCATGGAACTTGGAAGGAACAAAAAAGAACAAAATTGAATATAGTCCACATACAGTCTAGTTTTCTTTTCCCTTCTACTAACCTTGTGTTTTTAGTTTCTGGTTCTTTGCCCCCTTCTAAAACTTGTTATAAAGATATATGTCCCTTCATCTTCATTTTAGTTCTTTTCTTGATTTCTAAATAGTTCAACCCACCAAAAATCCTTTAGTATCAAATCAACCACCAACCTCAGATTTTACACTAGCAGAAACTAGGTATCAGAAAAAACGTTTTATGTACTGGTACTGAAAACTGAAGAAGCTAATAGAAGTTTGTCCCACATCAAATAAGTAACGAAACTGAAGCCAACCAACTTACTATAGAAACTGACTTATGCCCCGATTCAAATCACTCAATTACGCTGTGAGCAGGGACTAAACCAGAATTCCATCATTGGGGGAGCCAAAATATTAAAAAGTTCATGCTAACTAATATAAGCTACCGTATGTTTCTTAATTTAACGATAAACAAAAATACTAAGATGGAATAGTAATCAATGCATAAATAATGAAGTTGGTATCTCTATGAGCTTCACAAAATATGTACAAAAGATAAATCAAAAAATTATTTCTTGATACATTTCATTTTAATCATCTATCAAAATGGAACTCGATGTTCTTTCATATTTCAAAAGTCTTCTATAATTGTGTGTACTAAATTTTTTTGCAATTTTTTTCTCAATGTACACAAGCAAAAGGGCTATTAGAAAATCATCTTAACCTAGCAAAAAGGCTAATTGAGAGTTTGAGCATGTTCGGAGAAGACAAATATTACAATAGAATGGAAGATGACATTTTTCTCTGAGGATAACCTAGGAATTAAGGAAAACTCATACTAATGCGGGCGGCAATAACAAAGCCAAAAATTTTATCTACGAGGGGCCAAGACTCTATTCTAAAATAATTTAAGTTAGCTTTCTATACATCACAATGAAAATATAATTTGTTATATATGCATGGTAATAAAAATAATAAGGAAAACTAAGGAATCTAAATAGTCATTTTTAAAAAGGTTTTTTAGTTATTTTATATGCTATTTGGACTATATAAGAGGAATGTTACTTTATAATTGATTAAAATTTATTTTGTAACAATTTATTTGAAAACATAATTTAGATATCTTTAAAACTTTTTAATAAAGATCAACAAATGAAATATATATGTCATATAAAATCAAATAAAATGGATTGTTACTATTTGATAATATGTGACATAGTTGAACCTCCTAAACGCACATAAACGAAAATTGTACTTGGATCGAGGATTTCGTTCAATTTTCTTTTCCCTCACCAAATCATTGATCCAAATACATCCTTAATGGTCAATGAGTAGAACTCTTCAAAATCTTAGGGGCCATTCTCTATAAATTGTGAGAATATATAATAATTATTGGGGTACTAGTGCAATTTTTTAAAATATGAGGGGAGGGGGGGCCATGGCCCCTTTTGGGCCAACCATGGCTCCGTCTCTGACGGTGAGTACAAAGCAAACTATTATTTTGCCTTTTACTCAAGAATACTTGTGCTTGCAGTATAAAGCCAATTTTTGGAGGGGCCTTCCAATTGTTGGTTGGTCCCTACAAATACTAGCATAAAATTTTTAAGTACTTCACCAAGTCCTAACATGTGCTCTCTTTTGGGGATGCTGATAAATATGCACTTGTGTAAATTTCACACAACCAAGTGAATCTGTAAACTTTTCGTATCTAAATTATAGGATTGTTTTAGAATATATACACTAACATCTCTTGTCAAACTCAACGGGGGACACATACCAACTTGAGTTTGGAATCTTGAAAATATTAGGTTGGGTTTGGATCGAGGGTTTGGTGAGGAAAAAGAAAATAAAAATCGAGAGTTAGACGATTCAATCGTTTGGGATTATTGAATCATTTACCTTTTTCTATTTCTTTTCTTTTTTTCAATACTTGCTGAATGGACTCGGGATTCATGGGGCTAAACGAATTCCTAAGCCGGGATATTTTATGAACCAAACTATTCTTTATATATTTTATGATAGTGATGTCATAATCTTGTTGCTATATTCTTTATGTCATGATTTTCAAATGGAAGTGATTTTGTAGAGTATTATAAGATATTATTTTTCCTTATTTATTTGTCTTTATTTCTACATTTAAGCTTCTTAGTCACCACTCTATTCCTATGTGTGTGTCACCACTCTTTTCTTCCTCTCTCTTGAGTTATGCTAACAAGTAGTATCAATTTATCATCAAAATACAAGTGTTAATTTTGTAGGTAATGTCAATTACATTACCCTATGAAAAAAATTTGAGTTAATCGAACAACGGCAGCCACTGATTGGATCGTATTTGTGTTTCAATTTACTCTTAAAATCATTTTCTTTATCCATTTAATTATGACAAATATGTTTTGATCATGAGGATATAGATATCTGATAGACTTGATTTTTTCTGCATGTGTGGATGATCTAATCGTTGTGCCCTACAACGTGAACAATTCTAATCACATAAGTTTACGCGAGATGGATTCAAATGATGATCAGATCACTTTGCACCCACACCCAAATCCCCTGATTACACCCTTCAAATGTACAAAACTTTGAGCACCAATTAAAAGTAATCAATGTTTGGTTTTGACCAATTTTTTGACCTTTCTTTCTTAAGTCGTAAAAGTCAAAAACACAAAATTACATATGGAAAAAGTTAGCTCAAGTATCTTGAACTAAACAGCATTTGCACTTCTACACTTTTTAGGTGTAAAAACCCTAAAAATCCAAAAACCTAGTTGAGAGCATATATGACATGACAGGAGTTGTGCACACAAGACAACGACACAAGAAGAATTGCTTGTGTCCATTTTAAAATTGCATCACAGTTGTAACAACTTGGTTTTTGCTTCTTTGTTTTCAGAAGAGTTGTTTTCAGTAAAGCTTGTTCGCAAGGAGATGAGTCCAAAAGGGTCAAAAATGACATTTATTAGAAAGTAAATTATAGTAAGAGAGAAGGGGTTTTGGTAGCACTAACGCATCATTAAAGTAATTTATTGACAACATCTGCCTCTGGTTTTTGCACCAAATTGGGGCATACCTTAACGATAGATCAAACCCCATTTCCCACTAGACAGTCGCTAGTGAAATTGATGTTTTTAATCTTGGATTTATGGATAAAAATGGGGGAAAAAAAAGAAAATAACATAGTGTGAATGGAGTCTGGGATATTTCGGTTGGTAAAAATCTCAATTTCGTATTCAAAAGTCGCAATTTCGATTCCCCTCAGGGTCTTTGGAGGTTTGTCCGCCAATTGACTTCAGAGACTCTTGGATTAGTCTCTCTCAAATCCAATTTGTATCCTTTTTGGATATTGGAATATAAAAAAAATGGAGCTAATTTGTATCCTTTTTGTTCAGTTGGGTTAGAAAATGAGGACAAAGAAATGACAAGAAAGCCATTTGAATTTATTTTATTTTTTAAACAAAAAGGGGTTAACCCAAGGTGACCGCGGGAGCTCTTGGTAGGTTCTATATAACTAATTATTTAACTTATGTCCTGGTAAGTTGTAGACTTGCACATCAAATATTGATACTTGAGTTGAATTTTGATAAAATTAATTTAAGTGTGATGACTTGTTTAGGCTTAACTTGAAAAATAAAAGTTTCTAAATCTATTCAAAAGTTACAAGTTTCAATGAATTGATCATAAATTGAACTTGGGTATGCTAGTTTTTAACATAATTTTAGAATCCATAGAAGTTTTATTTATTTATTTTTTGTTTCAGAGGCTAATAAGTTAAATTATTATTAAATGGTATTGTAATACTTTTTTATGAGTTCAAACCTCTTTTGAATACATATAAGTTTATTGAGGTGGCTTTAAAAAATTAAGGAATTTGAAAATATATTCAATTTGATTTGTTTTGAGGACTCTAGATTATAATAAGCTTATGGTATTAGGGGTATTTTGGTCATTATAGAACTGCAAAGATCTCACGTGATGAATCCTCTATCATATAAGACACAAATATTTTTGAATTTTTAAAATTATCTCCCACTATTTACAGGAAAAATCCATTTGAGTTAATTCAATGGCTCAGATTTTACATGAGATTACTTTTTTTTTTCAAAACAATATCACTTCCTTTTTCTCAAAGATATGGGGTCCATATAGGT
>BRYF01000027.1:17498586-17516086 GCA_030159135.1 Actinidia polygama | reverse complement strand
TTAAACATGAAGAGTTCGTTAAATGGCCCGAAAAAATTAAGACCTATCCTCGAAAGAGAAACAAAAACAAGTATTGTGAGTTCCATCGAGACCACGACCATAACACGGAAGACTGCTTCCAACTGAAGGAACAGATAGCCGACCTTATCAAGAGGGGATATCTGAGGAAATATATAGCTGATCGCCCGCCTCCCTACTTTCCAGAAAAGAGATATGGCGACAACAGACCAATTGTAGGTGATATACAGGTGATCCATGGTGGATTTGGATATGGTGGATATTCAAATTCATTTAGAAAAAGGCATGCCAAGAGCGCCAGTGGGCGAGCTGAAAAAGAAGTTTATAACCTCTCCTCGCCCATCCTTGATACTCACCCACCTATCACCTTTAACAATGATGATCTGAGAGGCCTACACCTTCCTCATGACGAAGCCTTGGTCGTCTCAGCCGTCATCACCAACTTCAATGTTCAACAGATCTTGATCAACATTGGGAGTTCAGCAAATATCTTGTTCATCTCGGCGTTTGAGAAAATGAAGATTGAACTGGATAAACTCTATCCCTTCCATACTCCCCTAGTAGGTTTTGGAAGAAGTATGGCGCACCCACTTGGATGGATCAAATTGCCAATAACATTAGGGACAGAGCCATATTAGACCACAGTTTGGTAGGACTTCATCATTGTAGATTGCCCTTATAATGCAATTTTAGGCTGCCCCACTCTAGGAGGGATCAGGGTGATCACATCGACCTACCACCTAAAGATGAAGTTCCCTACTTCCACTGGGGTGGGAGAGGAGAGAGGCGACCAAAAAGTGGCAAGGTAGTGCTTCATTTCGGCCATGAAGACAGAAATCTCCCCAAATGTCCAATAGCAATTACAATTCGCTGATGCTGAGATGGAGCCTTTAAGGGATGAAATGGAATAGGTTGTCTTGGTGGATCCCAAAGAAACCCAAAACACCAAACCCCTTGAAGAAGTCACTCCCATCTCTATACACCCAGATTACCCAAATCACCACGTTATGATCAGTACTGAACTGATCGACGAGCTGCGTTTTGCCTTGGTAGATTTCTTGAAGAAAAACTTTGACGTCTTCGCCTGGTCACAGGGCAAGGTCCCTGGCATTGATCCCCAAGTCGCCATGCATAAATTGTTCACCAATCCCGACTATCCCCCAGTTCGCTAGATGAAAACTGTTCGTGGATGGATCGTCGAAGCAGCACAACTGTGGCGCGGGATTAGTTCTCCAAACTCCCTCGGGCGAGCATATGGAGTACGCCATCCGTATAGGATCCAAAGAATAACAAAGCCGAGTATGAAGATCCTCTCGCTGGTCTAAAAGTTGTTACCGAACTGAAGTAGATTCCTTGGACATCTTCAGTGACATCTTCAGTGATTCCCAGTTGGTGGTAAATCAAGTCCAAGGAAGATAAAAGATTTCAAGATTCATCAAATCCCGAGAGAAGAAAACAAGAAAGCCAATGTTCTGGCTAACCTCACCTCAGCTTTTAACTTCATATCAGAAAGGAACATACGCCTGGAATTCTTAGCCAACCCAAGCATTGAGGTCGCCAAATCAATCTGTCCGACAGACTCGTTAGATCCAGTATAGGTCAGCCAAATTTTGCATCCTCAATGGAATCTTATACAAGAGATCTTTTTCTGGTCCTCTCCTAAGATGTCTCGGACCTGAAGAGGTAGATTATGTCATGAGAGAAATTCATGAAGGTATCTGTGGAAATCATTTAGGAGCAAGATCACTTGTAAGAAAAGCAATTAGACAGGGCTACTTTTGGCCTCGAATGGAGCGTGATGCGGCGACTTACACAAAAATGTGACAAGTGTCAAAGATTTACCCAGATAAATCACCACTCTCACACCGAGTTGGTACCAATGACCAGCCATGGCCATTCGCCCAATGGGGAGTCGACATACTCGGGCCATTGCCTCAAGTTCCATTGCAAAGAAAGTTATTTGATCGTCGCCATCGACTATTTCGCCAAGTGGATAGAGGCAAAACTTCTCGCCAAGATAACTAAGAAAAACACGAGGAATTTCATATGGAAGAGCATCATATGCCAATTCATAATTCTGAAGGTTCTCATCTTGGACAATGCCAAGACATTCGACAACGGTGAGTTCAAATAGTTTTGTTCAGATCTCGCCATCTCGCACAATTTTTCCTCGCCCGAGCATCCCCAAGCAAATGGCTAGGTAAAGATTACTAACGGAACCATCCTGAGAAACTTAAAAACAAGGTTAGAAAAATCCAAAGGGGAATGGGTAGAAGACCTACCCAGCATAATTGGGGCCTACCACACAACGAGCAGGATCTCAATAGTCGAGATGCCTTACTCTATGGTCTATGAGACAGAATCAGTTATACCTGTCGAGATCGAAATGCCAAGCTTCAAGACCTCAAATTTTAATAGGGAGAACAATGAAATTGAGCTGAGGCTCAACCTTGATCTCCTCGACAACAGAACGGAAAGGGCTGAAGTACGCCAAGCAGCTTACAAACACTAAGTCGCCAGATACTACAACCAGAGAGTTAAACACAAATCCTTTTTTCCAGGCAATCTAGTCCTAAAAAAAGTCACATTGTCCACAATGGAACCAAACACGAGGAAGCTCGGTCCCACATGGGAAGGCCCTTACAAAGTTGTCAAGGTGTCCAGACCGGAGACTTATTGGTTGGAAGATATGAACGGAAAGACACTCCCTCACCCTTGGAACGCCGAGCACTTAAAGAAATATTACCAGTGAATCTTCTGGTCGCCATGGTGTTTTAAAAATCCAGGTTAGAGTTCACACCCCGGATTTCTTATAATAAATCACCAATTTTAATAAAATCATTTTTACTTTGCCATGTTATGTCGAGTTTAACTGTTCTGTCACCACGTCTTGATCGCCATTGCGGATGTCGTCAATATCAAGAACGCCCATTCATTACGACATGATAAGGCGTCTTGATCGCCATTGCAAATGTCACCAATATGAAGAATGACCATTAATTACGATATGATAAGGCGTCTTGATTGCCATTGCAAATGTCGCCAATATCAAGAATGCCCATTCATTATGATATGATAAGGCATCTTGATCGCCATCGCAAATGTCGCCAATATTAAGTGTCTATCCATTGACTAGCGGTGCCGTCTTGGTCGCTCTTAAGAACGTCACCAAAACATAAACACTTATTCATGTTTGATTGCCTGTTAATCATTTCACCATTTCAATTGTGATCGCCAAAGTTATTACATCTCAAATTAGTTTCACAATGGCGAAGACAATTTCACATCGCTATTCCACTAAAAACGTAAAAAATTGATTTAAGTTGGTATTTGCGCCTATGCAAAAAAGTTTGCATCGTCATTGGTCAAGTTCAACATGCTCGCCGAAATTTTTTATTCGCAAAAGAAAAAGGTCAATATTGGATAATTGTCATTCACTAATATTGAAAAAATTACAAGGCAGACAGATTGCCAATTACAAGTCAAACAAAAATATATACAGTCAAGGAGTAGGGTTGACATCACTCTCGTTCTCCTCTCCTTTAGCTGCTTCCTCCTCCTTGGCCAACTCAGCGTCCATCTCCATGTTCACCAAGTTGATACCGAGGTTAGGGTGTTGGCGAGCAAGATGCCTCTTGCAGAATTTGAAACCCTAGCCGAAATATGTGGCAGCAGAATCTGTAACTACGTCCTTGAAATCGTTCGAAGAATTGAATTCGTCTATGGCAAGCTTTTTGGCTCTAGCCAACTTGCCCTTAAGGTTAGCCACATCTGCCTCCGACTACTCCAGGGCCTCAGACTTATCCTTCAGTTCGGCCTTGGTCCTCATCGCCTGCTCGCTTAGCTCAGCCACTTGATTCTATACTTTGAACGCTCGATTTTGAGCTTTAACCATCCCAAGCACGGCGAGTCAACACGGGCGAGCTGGAAGTGGTAGTTATTCTGATGATTTTGGCTCTAGAGGGCTAGGACAGAAACGAGCACGACCACCTGCTATAAACAACCCTACATAAGTGCAAGAAAAAAGTGTAAATTATAAGTATAAAACAAAACGTAAACTGCGGAGTACCTGGCCAAGGGCTTGGAGAGACTTGGAGACCAGTTCGTCTGTGCTGAGCTGATCAACCTTTTCCTTGCCGGCAGGGAGGATCACCCTGGACAGTATTTTTTGCGCTACCAGGGCGCTTGACATCACTGAAGCTTCAGGACCTAAGCTTCGACCTGGCGACGTAGATGGACCCTCTCCTGGGGCCGGTGGTTGCCGAGCTACGTCACTTGCCCCCTTGCTAGATTTGGCCTTCTTAGGCGGGGGTGGCAATATGGTTTCCTTGCCCTTAGAAACATCCACTTTGCCCTTCTTAGTGGGCGAGGAGTTACGAGCGCCATCCCGAGGCCTCTTCTCCTGTATCACAATCCCCTTCAAGGGCAGAGTGGCCGCCACCCTCGAGCTTGCGTCCTTGATCGTAGCTTTCTTTTCTCCCGCCTCTTGGTAAGAATGGTCAGGATGATCCGAGAAGACATAGCTGCAAGATCAAAACAAACGTCAGGCAATGAAAGAAATAAACTTAAAAAAGTTAAAAAGTAATACCATCTGATCTAAGCTCGGGGGGCAGCCTTAAGTCTGATCCTGACTCCAACTCAGAGTTCGAGCTGGAGCTCAGAATTTTCGATAAAGGATCCCTTGGCAAAATATCTAGAAAAGTGTCCCTGACTTTTCCCCCAAGTACCTGAGCAAAGTCAGATCCAGGGTATCAGGAAAAGCCCTCCTAGCTATTCTCCCTATATCTCCCCTAATAACTCCTAGTAGGCATTCTATGGAGTCACTTCGGACAGGACTATCGCGTTGTTGGTTGCCTCGGGAGGGATGGGACTCACCCTCGTCGCCCAAAATATTTCTGCCTCCCTCGGATTAGGTATTGTCCCCGCCACTAGATGATATCTCCATAAGTCCGCGGGCAAAGTACTTCCAAAAAGTCTTGGAAGATAGGACCTACAAGACCTTGAAGTAGCCTCCAGGTTATGTCTTCTCGAGGACCTCCGCCATCCTCTTTGCCTCAATTCCAGACAAGGTGGGCAATTTGTTGCATCATTTCTCTGGAATAACAATTAATGTCAATAAGGCGAGCTGAAATACTTTAAACAAAATTAAAGTAACACAAAGAGAAGGGATCAAACTGGCACACCCCAAGATCTGGGGACTCCCGGGATTCCTATGCCCGAAGGCATGCTCGGAAAAAACTCTCATTCGTCTCCTGAGGCAAAGAAGAACCTCTTTTTCCATCTTTTCACGTTGCTCAGTGCTCCTTTGAACATGTTCTTGTCAGGCCTTGACTTAAAGTAGTACCATCCCGATTCCGTCAACGGACTAAGAGGGTATATGCACCTAAACTCGTCGCATGACATATGACCTTTGAAGTATCGCTAACCAACGAGCATATGATACTTCGCCAGGCTTTAGGAAAAAGTTGGGCAAGAAAAATTTTATAATGATTCAAAATCTTCCTTACAATGGGATGGATAGGGAACCTTAAACTAGCTGGAAAGGCAGCTTCGTAAAAAGCCACCTCACCCGGGCGAGTAGATAATATCATCTCGCCCTCTCTCGGGATCCTGGTTTGGACCCCGGAGGGAAAAGAGTATGTTTCTCTAAGTTGGTCTAGGTCGCCTTGGGTCATAATGTTGACTTCTTTTGCGAGGTTCGAGGTATCCATATGGGCGGGTATGTTTCCGTGAATAAAGTCTTCAGGGGGCGAAGAAGGGGACTGGTTTACGTCGTCAATCATATAAGACTTTCCTCCCAAGTGGTCGGATATCCAAGAAGGTAGGAAATTTTCCAAACTTTAATTTTCTTAAATCGGTCCTACTGGACATGCACTACAGATAATGAAAATAAAAGGCAAGAACGGTAGTGAATACTTACTAAGTAGAGGTGGCAAGCCATTTGGGGCGAGATGCACGTCGGAGCAGAGGCAGCAGTTTGATAGCAAGAGCGAAGAACGTAAATGGATAGGGGTCCCACCTATTTATAGAATCCTTGGAGGGCCAGGATCTACTCCCATCAACGGTGAAGATCTCGCGTTGTTTCAACTTCTGAGATGAAAACTGTTGTTCCCGCCGCTGGGCTTCCGTTCCCGCCAAAATACTTTATTTTACCATTAATGCTCTTACCCACGTGGCCTCCTCTACATAAGGCACATTAAATGCATCTGCCACACGGAACCTCCCGAAGAAGCACCGTTGAAACGCATCCACGTCATTTGCTGGCAGTTACCTCCCATGACACTTTCCGTTAATACTCGGAGATCCCAAATGTTTCGCCTTGGTACTCCGAGTAGGGGGCTACTGATGTGGGGTAAACATTCATACTTTGCCAAGGGGACACATCGCCCTCCTTCAGGAAAATCCCCACTATACCTCGCAATGCTCACTCATATTCACGTCGACAAGCTTTCTCCATCTCGCCTATGAAGCGAGGAGTTGTTTTATCACCAGATCGCCAGTAATCAACTTGGCTCTAAGCTCGCCATCCTCCACACCGCAGATGGGCGAGGTGAAATACATGTCGTCTATCTCCAGTCTTCTATCTCCATACTCCGTCTCCTCAGGGACTCTACCTATACAAGGAAACTATCTCTGAAGAGATTATTTCCATCACGGCACCTACGATCACGGGATATCCTCTAGATGTCAGATCTCCCCATTAAGTCTTCAATATTTCCGGGATATATTACCATACTTAGCCGCCCAAGGATCACGCCGCAGTTTCCTTGCACGGCTCTCCATTCTCCATCAATATAAAGGTCGCTCCCTCATCATCATTAGGTACACGCTGATAATATTTTAGATAGACCCTTGCTACTCTTTGAGAGCTCTGGTTTTCATATCGCATAGTTTATATTCTCCTTGGTCTGATTCGCACGCCGGAGGGGTTTTGAGCGGCCTCACCCTCGCTGGTAATGTTTGTTCATTGCTGCGCAGGTCCTGTGCCGAGGTCCTGTGCCGAGGTCAAAGAGCAATATTAATTGTTGGGTTGCTCGCTCCTGATTTTTACCACAACAAGGTCCACTACCCGCGAAGATCAATAGTTTAAGTTCACTTGAAGTGCTTAGTATCAGTTTCATATATGGTGAAGTTCCAGAATAAATTGGCACTATGAAGAACCTCAAGTCTCTTGTTATGGCTGATAATTTGTTCAATGGGAGTTTTTTGAGTCTCAGAGGCTTACAAGGCCTTTAAGAGCTCGACTTGGGTAACAATCCTCGGGCCTAAATTTTTTGTCTCTGGGTATCAATCTCGTAACCATCGTACTCAAAAACAATTCTCTGAGATCGAAATTCCCTCAAAGATTGAAAATTTTAATCTGCTTCAATGGTTTGATGTCTCCTCCAATAAATTTATTGGACCAATTCCTGCTAATTTGTTGGCTCTGTCATCAATCGAGTACCTCAATTTGGCTGACAATCAGTTCAGTGGTGCTCTTTCAACAAACGTATCTTGCAACACCAATCTTAGCTTTGTAGATGTTTCTAAAAACCTTTTGATTGGAAAGTTACCCATTTGCATGGGGTCAAATTCCATGAACAGGACGGTTCTGAGTTGGTGGAATTGTTTAGAAAATTACCCGTTTGCACCCGTACAAGTTTTGTCACAAGAAGCATTGACTGTGAAACTTCTAGTTAGAGGTTGAGAGTGGCAATCCGCCATGAAACTTGGCCTGATACTTGGTATTATCGGGGGTGTTATTGGGGGCTGTTGGCATTTTCGGAGGGTTGGTTTTGGTAATTCTCAGAAAATCAAATAGGAGTGAAGCAGATAATTTCAAGTATGATAGTTCTGTTTTCGAAAAATCTCCTGTTCACGGATCTCTAATCATCGATGGACGGACGTAAGGCCTCTTTCTCTCCTTTTGCCATTCTTTACACCATGTTCTTACAGCCTATAGTTAATGTTCCCCTATTCGGTATTATTTTCAGTTTTGGAAGTTCAAAAACGTAGGTTTCCTATAGTCTCATTTTTGTGTGAAACTGTTCTAAAAAATTATGAAAACATCATTTTGGTGTTCTATGAAAGTGGGTTGTTTTCAGTTTGCCTAACAAGTTTCTTGTATTCTCCTAAAAATGCAAAAAGAATCTCCTGTTCACGGATCTCTAATCATCGATGGACGTAAGGCCTCTCTCTCTCCTTTTGCCATTCTTTACACCATGTTCTTACAGCCTTTAGTTAATCTTCCCCTGTTCGGCATTATTTTCAATTTTGGAAGTTCAACAACATAGGCTTCCTATAGTCTCATTTTTGTGTGAAACTGTTCTAAAAAATTATGAAAACATCATTTTGGTGTTCTATGAAAGTGGGTTGTTTTCAGTTTGCCTAACAAGTTTCTTGTATTCTCCTAAAAATGCAAACAGAATCTCCTGTTCACGGATCTCTAATCATCGATGGACGTAAGGCCTCTCTCTCTCCTTTTGCCATTCTTTACACCATGTTCTTACAGCCTATAGTTAATGTTCCCCTGTTTGGTATTATTTTCAATTTTGGAAGTTCAAAAACATAGGCTTCCTATAGTCTCATTTTTGTGTGAAACTGTTCTAAAAAATTATGAAAACATCATTTTGGTGTTCTATGAAAGTGGGTTGTTTTCAGTTTGCCTAACAACTTTCTTGTATTCTCCTAAAAATGCAAAAAGAATCTCCTGTTCACGGATCTCTAATCATCGATGGACGTAAGGCCTCTCTCTCTCCTTTTGCCATTCTTTACACCATGTTCTTACAGCCTTTAGTTAGTCTTCCCCTGTTCGGTATTATTTTCAATTTTGGAAGTTCAAAAACATAGGCTTCCTATAGTCTCATTTTTGTGTGAAACTGTTCTAAAAAATTATGAAAACATCATTTTGGTGTTCTATGAAAGTGGGTTGTTTTCAGTTTGCCTAACAAGTTTCTTGTATTCTCCTAAAAATGCAAGCAGAATCTTCTGTTCACGGATCTCTAATCATCGATGGACGTAAGGCCTCTCTCCCTCCTTTTGCCATTCTTTACACCATGTTCTTACAGCCTTTAGTTAATCTTCCCCTGTTTGGTATTATTTTCAATTTTGGAAGTTCAAAAACATAGGCTTCCTATAGTCTCATTTTTGTGTGAAACTGTTCTAAAAAATTATGAAAACATCATTTTGGTGTTCTATGAAAGTGGTTGTTTTCAGTTTGCCTAACAAGTTTCTTGTATTCTCCTAAAAATGCAAGCAGAATCTTCTGTTCACGGATCTCTAATCATCGATGGACGTAAGGCCTCTCTCCCTCCTTTTGCCATTCTTTACACCATGTTCTTACAGCCTTTAGTTAATGTTCCCCTATTTGGTATTATTTTCAGTTTTGGAAGTTCGAAAACATAGGTTTCCTATATAGTCTCATTTTTGTGTGATACTGTTCTAAAAAATTATGAAAACATCATTTTGGTGTTCTATGAAAGTGGGTTGTTTTCAGTTTGCCTAACAAGTTTCTTGTATTCTCCTAAAAATGCAAACAGAATCTCCTGTTTACGGATCTCTAATCATCGATGGACGTAAGACGTCTCTCTCTCCTTTTGCCATTCTTTACACCATGTTCTTACAGCCTTTAGTTAATCTTCCCCTGTTCGGTATTATTTTCAATTTTGGAAGTTCAAAAACATAGGCTTCCTATAGTCTCATTTTTGTGTGAAACTGTTCTAAAAAATTATGAAAACATCATTTTGGTGTTTTATGAAAGTGGGTTGTTTTCAGTTTGCCTAACAAGTTTCTTGTATTCTCTTGAAAATGCAAACAAAATCTCCTGTTCACGGATCTCTAATCATCGATGGACGTAAGGCCTCTCTCTCTCCTTTTGCCATTCTTTACACCATGTTCTTACAGCGTTTAGTTAATGTTCCCCTGTTTGGTATTATTTTCAGTTTTGGAAGTTCGAAAACATAGGTTTCCTATATAGTCTCATTTTTGTGTGATAGTGTTCTAAAAACTTATAAAACATCATTTTGGTGTTTTCTAAAAGTGGGTTGTTTTCAGTTTGCCTAACAAGTTTCTTGTATTATCCTGAAACTGAAACTGAAAATAAAATCTTCTGTTCACGGATCTCTAATCATCCGATGGACGTAAGGCCTCTCTCTCTCCTTTTGCCATTCTTTACACCATGTTCTTACAGTCTTTAGTTAATGTTCCCCTGTTCGGTATTATTTTCAGTTTTGGAAGTTCAAAAACATAGGTTTCCTATAGTCTCACTTTTGTGTGAAACTGTTCTAAAAAATTATGAAAACATCATTTTGGTGTTTTCTGAAAGTGGGTTGCTTTCAGTTTGCCTAACAAGTTTATTGTATTCTCCTGAAAATGCAAACAGAAAGTAGAAAACAAAAACAATACCAAACACGCATACATTGGCAAAATGGTACGATGATAAATCAAATTTCAACAGGGCACGTTCCGTAGAGCATAAGGGTTCCAGCGCTTGGTCTACCACCATATCATGTTTTCACATTGGAAGAGATGGAAGATGCAACAAACAACTTCGACTCGTCAAATTTGGTGAAGGAAAGATCTCAGGGACAGGTAAATTAATTACTTCTCCTGTTTTTTTACATGCTCTATAAAGCTTCGCTTAGAGATGGGTCAATGGCCATGGTAAAATGTCTGAAGCTAAAACAGAAGCAATCACACCAACATTTGCAGCTGCACATGACAGTGATATTGAAGCTGAGACATCGTCATCTGGAAAGTGTGCTTGGGCACTACATCGTCACATTCCAGGACCACCCTTCCAATACTGCTACCACCATTTTTATAGTGCTCGAGCATGTCGCAAACAGGTCTCTGAGAGATCACTTGATAGGTAATTAACCAAACAAACAGTGGCATTGTTATTTTCTGAGCTTAAAACTAAACAAAGAATCAAAGGGAAATTGCTCATTTTTGTTTGGCAGATTGGAAAAAGAAGGAATTTCTGAAATGGCCACAGAGGATGGGGACTACGATGGGAATTTCCCGGGGAATTCAATTCTTGCACACGAGAATCGCTCCCGGGGTTTTGGGGAATGACCTGAAGATTGAGAATATACTGTTGGAGGATAGTCTCACTATGAAGATTAGTATCTATAACATTTCATTGCCTTCCAAGGTCGATGATTATTCGTATCGAGATTACATTAACGATTCTAGAAAACAACGGAATAGATCGAATCTTTCTGCTAACTCTACATTTTTTAAAATTTTAGGTGGGTTCGGAGAGCCCTCTCAATGGCCAAGACGCTTCTAACCGTCATGGCAGGTATTCCTCGTCATCCTCCAATTTTTGAATGCTTAGACTTCTCCTCAGTCAACTAGACGTTTAAGAGACGGAGTCCACTCATCCACTAATAAAGGACTGAACGTCAAGTTGATTAAGAGAAGCCTGACACTATCTGAAACTCTCATTTACGAAATGTTGAATTCATCTCATAGAAGATCTTATGCAGCACAGAAAACACAGAAAAGAATGATATCTATCAACTGGGCATTATTCTTCTTGAAGCAATTACAAGCAAACCGATCACATCGGAAAGTGAATTAGAAAATATGAAGCTTCAGGTATGAATTTTATGCCATTTTTCATTTCACTTTTCGTAAAGCCTGTTTGTCAATTGGCTTCAATACCATCTTTGTTTGCTCCTACAGCTTGAAAGAACATTAGCAGAGTCACCATCGAGATTAAAAGAGCTGATAGATACGTCAATTCGAGGAACGTCTGCTTATGATCCAATAAAAATTGCAGTTGAGATCACCTTGAAATGTCTCACCAAAGACTCAAGCGCGCGTCCAACCATAGAAGACGTTCTTTGGCACTTATAGTATTCGATTCAAGTTCAAAAATGGACTAGCAGTGGAAACCTAAGTACAAAATGTAGTCAAGTGACCTCCCAAATCGGCTCCAATGGGGCCTTCCATTCATGATCTTGTATTGTAAATTAGTAGTAATTACTATAAGAGGATAAAATGGACAACTACAATTTTGGGCCCCACCAAGTCAGGAGCCACCTCTGGGGGGACCACTACGGAGTGAGGTGGGGGGACGACGTTCTACGGAGCTCGACCAGTACATTACCGAGCACTGGCATCATTCAGACTAAAGGATCTACATCATAACCGAGTTATCGCTATACAGCAAGTTCGGAGGATCAACAGTGTTGAAGGTTGGCTAAGAGACAACAGTCGACAGCGATCCCGAGGTATGTTAGGGGATAGAAGGTAACTTGTACAACGAAGTTTCCTCTAACAACCCCCATGCTTGGAACACGACATCTAAGGTATGGTGACGTGCTACCAACTAAGCCACAGAGGCATGGTTTGGTCAGCCAACTACCTACTGACACTACAGATGGCGCGTCGAGGTACGCGCCAAGCTAGGATATATAAGGAGAATAGAGGTTCTCACAAAGGTACGCACTCTCTGCTAGTAAAACGTACTCTCTCTTTCTCTCTCTACAATCCCCAGTCTTCTAACTTGACCGTCAGAGAACAATTTTTCAAAAACAGCTCTGGCGACCGATTTCACTATTTATGTGCTGCAGCTAGGACATTGTTTCTTGATTGGTTGTAGCTACCCTCATCGCCGTAGAATCACCGCGAGTGTCTATCCTCGATTTCCTTCTCCTCATCTCCCAAACACACTACCCCACAATTGGCGCTGTCTATGGAAAATCAATTATAGACATTCGCAAAGCTGGTTTTGATGGCATCACAAAGCAGCAACAGTTCTGGTAGTTGAGAAACTCACGAGGAGACTCCTTATACACCCAAAACTCCTGGGGGCAGAGGGTTAAACTACTGGATGATGCATAGAGAACGGCCAAGGCCACCTCTCAGCAAAATCCAGGTCAGTTGCTCCTTGGAGGGGCAGATAGCCAGAACTTAATCATCCAACGCTTGCAGACCCAGTTAGCCAAAATGGCACAAATTTTTTTTGACAATAGATTGATGAAGCCTGCCCTAGCGGTAGAGACAGGACAATCTAAAGAAAGGGTTAAAGGACTAACCTTCTCACCTCGGGAAGGTCGAGATAGAAGGCTACGCCGATCCTATGTTAGCTTGGATAGCCGAACGGATAGCAAATTAGTAACGTAGTTACAAGCGGAGAGGATCACCTAACCGAGCTAATTTCGGTAGGGATCTCCGCGAGATGCTCAATGCCAAACGGAACCGAGTGTGTGATTTGCGCACTAAGATCAATGACCAGAGGTTGGCGGCCTCGAGCAAAGTTATTGCTCCTGTAGGGTCGATAGCTTGCACGACTAGACCCGAACAGAGGGAGACAAGCCTGAAGTACTAAACTCTGTTCTTCCGAGAAATCGAGGGAATGGACCCACCAGACAAGCTCACACCACCGAAGTTCACACTGTATGATGAGAAGATCGACCCAAGATCTCACGTGAGCCACGTCAGACAAATGATGGCTCTTTGGAACCGTATGGATGCCTTGGTGTGCCGAGTATTTCCATCTAGCTTGGGATCTCTCGAATTGAAGTGTTTCGACAAACTACATGTGGGGTCAATTGAGAGCTTCCGCCAGCTTATAGAGTCATTCATAGCGCTAAAAGGCGTTGGCTCTCTTTTGATGCTCAGAAAGGGCAAGAACAAATCAATCCAAAATTATAGCAAGCGATACTGGGAGACTTACAATGAGATTGAGGAGTCCTCAGAGGAGTTAGATGTGGCTAGCTACAAGCTCGTATTGACTCCAAGGGAGAGACTTTGGGAGAACTTAACGCTCAACCCTCCAACTGACCTTAGGGACCTTATGTCCCGGGTCAAAATATTCGCTCGGTTGGAGGATGACGTCAGACAGGCAGAGACAGCTACAAATACAACTACCCAAGGAGAGGGGCCGTTGAAATGGGGCAATGAGAGTTCGGTTGACCACGAGAACCAGGTGAGGCAGGGGATCAACATAGTTTTTAAGGAACCAACCTATAAGTTACTCATCCAAATCTGAGATAAACCCTATTTTAGAAAGCTCGAACCCATGGAAGGAGGCCCTAAGAAGTGCAACCAATGGTGGAAATGTTCCTTCCACGAAGAAAAAGGGACAGAGAACAGAGAATTGCCAAGCTTTGAAGGTCTTCCTAGACCAGCTGGTCCGAGATGGACACTTGAAGGAATTTGTCGACCAGGAAAAAACTCGAGCAGGAGAGGCCAAGGTCAGACCTAACTCGAGGTTCAACCGAGGCGATGATGAAACAGATAAAACCATGGAAGATGATGAGGAGGATCTTCTCCTGGGCACTATTCATATGGTAGGGGAGTCCAAACCATCCAGATCTTGAGAATAGAATCTGGGAGGAGATACGCATGATTGGACAAATGAACAAGGTCCTCTCGATCCAATCAATGGCTAAAAAGCCGAGAAAGACGATGTACAAACCAAGAAGCATCACGTTCACCAAAGCCGACCCTGAAATGGTACAGCACTCCCATAATGACCCCCGATCATCCAACTCAGAATGAACAACTATGACGTGAAAAAGATCCTAGTGAATATAAGAAATTCTGTAGAGGTGATGTATTATGACCTCTTTAAACAACTTAAACTTTCACAATCAGACTTAAAACCAGCCTGAGCCCCTCTAGTTGGTTTTAACGCTCAATCTCACTAGCCTCTAGGAACCGTGACTCTTAAAATTCGAGTTAGTTACAGGAACTAGTGACAGAATGCAATTGTTGGCTAAGATTAGTTGACAGGATGAAGGGAGTGACTTCCACGCTGCACCAAGTCATTAAATTTGCCACCCCTCAAGATAAAAAACCTTTATGGAGATTAGGTAGTGGCCAAACAATGGTACTGCATTACGAACTCCACGAAGGCAGCAATGAAGGAGGTGCAACTGATTGAGGAGGAGCGTGAGGTGCTGGAGGATGTTGGGAGAAATCCAGAAGCTAAGGTCGTGGAGGACTTGATACACTATGAATTGGATGAGCCAAGCTGGGATTGTTTCTTTCTCATTGGTGCAAACTTGGAAGAATGAGAGAGAATCGAGCTTATCCAGTTCTTCATAGCTAATATCGAGGTCCTCGCATGGACACCTTACGAGATGCATGGGATAGATCCCAACTTCATTAAACATGAACTTAACGTCCTTCCCGACGCCCGACCAGTCAAACAACGAGGAAGGAGATCCGCAACCGAGCATATGGATGCAGCAATCGAAGAAATGGAAAAACTAAAGGAGGCAAGTGCAATAACAGAAGTTCTCTACCCGAGCAGGTTGTCAAACACAGTTGTGGTAAAGAAAAAAAAGAAAAATGGAGAGTGCATAGACTTTACAAGCCTCAACCGAGCTTGTCCGAAAGACTCCTTTCCTTTGCCAAAGATAGATCAATTGGTAGACTTTATCTCAATTCATGCCCGGATGAGCTTCCTGGATGCATAGCAAGGTTACCACCAAATATCAATGCATGAGCCCAATCAAGAGAAAACTACATTTTATCACCCCCGAGGCGTATTCTGCTACAAGGTTATGCCTTTTGGATTGAAAAATGCTGGCGCCACATATCAAAGGATGGTCACAAAAATGTTTGAGCCAATCCTGGATAAAACCATGAACGTATACATCAACGATATGGTGGTTAAAAGAAAAAGAGAGCCAGATTATGTTACAGATCTGACCGAAGTGTTCACAATATTGAGAAGGCATAAGTAGAAATTGAATACAACGAAATGCACCTTTAGGGTGAGCTCGAGAAAATTTTTGGGGCACTTGATGACAAGACGAGGGATCAAGGAAAATCTTGAACAAATTACAGCAATCAACAACCTCGTTAGCCTAAGGACTATGAAGAAGGTTCAAAAACTGATCGGGATGGCAGCAGCACTAAATAAATTCATCAGTAAGTCCTCTGATAAATGTCATCCATTTTTTAAATTTTTTTCTAAAAAATACAAACTTTTTATGGAATGAGGAGTGCGAGCTTGCACTCCAACAGTTCAAATAGTATTTAATTAGGCCACCACTTCTTTCCATTCCGGATGAGGGAGAGTTGCTCTATGTCTATATTGCCATCTTTGAACATGCCGTTATCACAGTACTCATTAGAGAGGTAGATGGAGAGCAATGTCCGATCTACTTTATTAGCAAAATGTTTACGGATTGCCAAACAAGGTACCTACCACTTGACAAGCTCGTGTTGGCCCTGGTTTTAACTTCACAGAAACTCATGCACTACTTTCAAGCACATCCCATCGCTGTGCATACAAAGTTTCCGCTCAAAAATATTTTATCAAAAGAAAACTTGTCCATCCGACTCTCCAAATAGGTTGTCGAGCTCGGACAATCAGATATAAAATTTCTGCCGAGGGCAGCAATAAAAGAACAGGTCTTGGCCAATTTTGTGGCAAAGTTCTCTCATTGAGATGTGAGTCCAGAGCAAGACTGGCTAACATCTACACATAGAGGGGAGGCAAGCTCAAAGGCAAGCTCATCTGGAATTCAACCAGTACCAGGGGATCAAGAGGTTCTTTAGAAACCACCCCAAAATGCAAAAACAACTGCCGACGGTGGGATCTCTGAGGTTCCAGAGGTTAGTGAAGAACCACCTCAGATCGATCCCACCTTGGCATGGAAAATGTTTGTTGATAGAGCGAGAAACAACCTAAGGGCAGGAATAGTTTTAAGAATCCCAGAAGGAGCAACTTTTGAATATTGCCTCAGACTAAATTTCCTTGCAACAAACAACGAAGCCGAATATGAAGCCTTCATTACAGGACTCTGGTCTGCCAGCAAACTCAAAGTTCCCGAGCTCTATATATTTAGTGACTTAAAACTAGTGGTCAACCAAGTCATAGAGTAATTTAAACTCTAGGGGCCAAGATGGCTAAATATTTGGCACTAGAAAAGAACCTCCTTACTAGATTCAAAGCAGTAAAAATCAAGCAAGTGGAAAGGGACTTAAATTCACATGCAAACGCACTAGAAGGCTTGGCATCAGTTTTTGAAAGAGAGACGAGTCAGACAATCACAGTCGATTTGATCGCTGCCCTTAATTATGAAATGCCTCAAGAAACTATCTTAGTTAATACTGAGCTGGGGCCGAGCTAGATGGATCCAATTATAAATTTTGTACGACACGATAAGCGGCCAGAAGACAAGAGAGAGATGCACAAACTCAGGATAAAGGCAGCTCGGTTCTGGATCTCCCCCACTGGGGACTTCTACAAAAGATAATATATGGGATCCTACCTATTGTGCGTTCACCCGAGCCTAGTCGAAGATGTGCTTTTTGAAATTCACAAAAGCATGTGCGGACTACACTCAGGGGGAAGATCGTTGGCCCACCGAGCTCTGACTCAGGGATATTGGTAGTCGTACATGCAAAAAGATGCCCAGGTGTATGTCCGCAAGTGTACCAAATGCCAGCTCTTTTCCTCCCTAATTCATCAACCAGCGAGGGACTTGACCTCTCACCAGTTCATGGTCCTTTCCCAATGGGGGATGGA
>BRYF01000027.1:17483586-17486086 GCA_030159135.1 Actinidia polygama | reverse complement strand
TGGGTGCCGAAAGCAAGATATCTTGGCTGCCTTTGATAATGCTACAGCCGATGGGGTCGATATTATAATTGCTTCAATACGACTAGACATTGCAGTTGATCTATCGGTCGACTCCATACCAATTGGTGCGTTTCACATGACAGTGAGTGGTATTAATAGTAAATTCTACAGGAAACAATAATTTAAAGAATTTGTATCAAGTGTTGCGCTGTGGATGCTTACTGTGGCAACAAGTACTATTGATTGTTGGTTCATTGACAAGGTCACCATGCCTGCGAATGTGATCGCACAGGCCAACCCAATTAACATAATTAATGCTAATTAACATAATTAAGTAATGCTAATTAGATGGAATGTGATTGCACAGGCCATCATGCATGCGAATGACTCCTGATATCCACCAACATACGAATTAGATAAAGAGAACATAATTACTCCTTCATAGAAATTAAATTAAAACCAAATACCATAGATAAACACATTTATTACATCCTGAACTGAATATAAACAAACTCTTTTCCTGAAATAAAAACACAGTGTCTTTAAAACATAAAGCGTTTATACAATCAACTCAAAACTAAATAAAATTATATAAAGGTAAGAATTGTCCCAAGCTTCGCCGACAACCTCCAAACACTACCAAAAAGGTCATCATGTCTAGGACTATGACCACAATGAACCAAACAGTTATCCATATCGTCTCACCTGCCAAAATAGTCTCTGTGTGTGAGTTAAAAGTCAACGTGCTCACAATGGATAATCAAACTTATAAAGAATGTTATAAATAAACATCCACCACAAATATCCAAGAATAAAGAAACACATTTCATCATATATATTCAAAAATGAAGATATCAATGCAATAATACATCGCTCATATGTGTGTGCAACTTTTAGATAACGTTGGCCCAATACTCAATGGTTCGTTATCAAGGAATGCCCACCGTGGCACCCCTAGGCTAGTTCACCGTGACTAAGCCTTGGTCAACCCACCGTGGTTAACCATCACCAGTGCAAGGCAAAGCATACAAATAAATGATATGCATTGCCACCTCACCTCATTTAGAATCACCAATATCAATCATATAAGAAACACCTCATAGATGTAATCACCACCTCATAGATATAATCATCATCACCAATCATATAAGAGACATCTCATAGATATAATTACCATCACCAATCATATAAGAGACAGGCAATTCAGTATGAATAAGACTATCTATATCCCCACTTGACACTGTACTCACATCTCGATAAAATTACGCTTGAGGTTGCCTTGAAGGTCCTTCTCTTCTCTTAGCTCCTATCAATCACAAATTCATCAGTGCATGAATATAATAGATATATAAATTGTCAACAATAATGATACAACATATGCATTGTCCACACATGCCTCACATCCACTCTCATATTGGGTAAACCAATGTAATACCACCTCCCAATACAATGCATCAATGTGATGCATCAAAGTTGTACAATGTAGACCTAGGCCTGCCAACATAAGAACTCCCACCTCGCAAACCCAACACAATGCCTTACTATGTTGCATCAAATGTATGCAAATCAAGCCTAGGTATTCAGCATAGCTAAGGCTACATAATCACCCCTCTCAAGCCTCCATGCTATGCATCAATGTGATGCATTAAGTCTTAATGTGGTGCATTAAAGTGTATTAACGTATACAAATTAGGTTTAGGTGTTTGAAAGTTCTACAACCCATATTTCCTACTGGCGTTCGAATGCCCTGCTCGAAAGTTCATAGGTTCATTTTTCCCCATTTAGTCTAGCATTCGAACGCTCTGTGGCAAAGTTCGAATGCCCCATAAATTGCTTGGCGTTCGAACGCCCCATTCAAAAGTCCTGCAACCAACCTATTTCTAATTTGCCTAGCATTCGAACGCCTTGCATTATCCCTGATTCAAAGTTTCTTTTTTCTAGGTCACATTTTTCAACTCTAATTCCCTCCCACACACTCTCATACCCTCCATAAATGGTCTAAGGATGGTAAAATGACATGAGGAAGTTATGAACAAGAATCTAAAAAATTAAAACACACAACCTATGCAAGATTTGGGTTCCTCCTATGGAAACCCTCACTTTCTTCCTTCTTCTTCCTCCTCCCTCCATTTTCATGTCTATAAAACACACACATGCTAGAATTTAACACAATAAACATGGAACAATTGGAAATTTACCTAGTATGATGAAGACAAGATGAGTTTTAGCTTTTCCTCCAATTCTTTCCTCTCTTTTTCTTCTTCTTCTTTCTCTCCCTTATCTCTTCTTCCTTTCTCTCTTCTCTCAAGTGTTCAAGTACTTCCTTTCTCTCTCCATTCTCAAATTATGGCAGCCCTATAGATACAAAATTGTATCTATTGTGCTTCCATGGCACTCTCACACACATACACACATACATCCACCTCTTACTCACACACACATTTCACACACTTATGAACACACTCCACACACTCAAGCACACACTTCACACAAACACCTC
>BRYF01000027.1:17476086-17478586 GCA_030159135.1 Actinidia polygama | reverse complement strand
GCACTAACGGGGTTGCTGATGTGGCACTGACTAGATGATGACATGGCGATGGCAAAGATCAACTGATCGCTAACGATGCAATGGCGTGGGAACGGGACACGCATGGAACATAAACTCATCAGCGCATGGGAGATTAAGCCCACATCATCTTCAATCTCAGTTTGGCGCGTGTGTGCGCGTGTGGAGACTGGGCCTCAAGCGACAATGAACAAACAGTGATTGCGAGCGTGTGGTAGGGTGGATCTGACGTGCCAAAACTCAGTGGGAGCGTGGACAGTCGGGTTTCTACGGAGTTGAGTTTCGGGTATTCATCTCGAGGAGAAGAACACAGCGGTGCTATCAGAAACTAATTTAAAGTAGATGTCCGAAAACTCAACCATGGCTCTGATAGCAATTGTTGTGCCCAAAATCGATTCACACCAATCACACACACTTATAGAAACAAGCGCACACACAAACAATAATTTACGAGATTCAGCAAGTTGCCTACGTTCTTGGGTGGTGCAAAAGATTAACTATTTGAGAAAGATTTACAAATTACAAGGCATATTGTATATCACTCTCTCACTGGTGGTCTGATGGTGATAGAGCCACCACCTCACTCACTCTACGTCTCTCCAATTTTTCCTAGACAGAATACACAGCTATATGAGCTATATATATAAGTTGAGAATCTGAATTCAAATCCACCTAGGAGTTTGAATCCAAATCCAAATCCAAATCTAACTAAGAGTTTGAATCCAAACCAATAGGAAGTTTGAAGTCAAATCCAATAATCTCCACCTACAGAAAAACCTTAAGATGGGTTAAACGGGAAAAATCAAAAAGTCCAGAAACCAAAAAATAAATTTTCAGAACTTTTAGGACTAAATTGTAATTTTTCATAACCTATATGGACCGAGCTATAATTTTCTAAAACTTTATGCGCGCACACACACGTACAAATACGAATTGTTGTGTTCAAAATCGAATCACCAATCACACACACGTATAGATACGCACACACACAAACACAATGATTTACGAGGTTTGATAAAATGCCTATGTCCTCGAGTGGTGCAACAGATTCATTTTTTGAGAAAGATTTATAGATTACAAGACATATTATATCTCATTCTCTCAGTGGTGGTCTGGTGGTGTCATAGCCACCATTCCCCTCACTATACATCTATACGATCCAGACAATGAGTTTCTCAAAATTCCAATGAATGCGTATTATAACTCAAATCCTTAGTCTACGTCATGAGACACGGATTCAGAAGATTTAACATTAAAACCCAATATTCTTACTTACTTTTCCTCTAAATAAATCTGGTTGTTATAATCATGGTTGTGCATCATTGATCCGAATAATGAATATGTCAATCCTAACTCATGCATAAACGTTACAAGGCAGCATATATACTAAGTATGACAATCGTGCATATACGTTATCAAATATAATAGGACTCCTACGTTTTTGAAAGTATTTAGATTGAAGAAGTAGAATAAAAATTAGAAAGATTTAACGATGAAAAATATTTTACCTCTATTGTTCATCCTCGATCCCCGATTGACCTTCACAGTCGATCTCGAGTTGGGAAAACTAGCCACACATGACTTTGAAAAATAAATAAATAACTATTGAATGCATTACTGAATATAAAGACTAAAAACGAAGGAAAAGAATCGAAGAACTTCAATTAAAAGTAAAACTACGTGTGCTTGAACAAAAACCGTAAAAATAAATTATTTGAATGTTGAATGAATGTAAAGAATTACAAGAGCTATTGAAACACTATCAAAACTAAGCTAGGAGACTGAGATAAATCCTAAAAATCATGTCCCTCCTTCAGAAAATATATAGAAGTAAATATAGGCCCTTCCAAATTCAGTCCTAATTGATTGGCATAGCTTCACAAAGGAATGTTCACGGTTAATGCAACAGTTATGAATTTGACATGATGGCTTTTACATGCAAAAATTCAAAGACTTATGTAATTCTGGATATTTGAGTCCATATGAATGAAAGATTAGTCTAAGAGAACAGAGAGAATCAAACGGTAATAAATCTCAACATAAGCATGGCCACTACACATGCCAAGTTAATAAGCATACACTAACTCCTCTTTTTTCACAATTTTCAACTTTGAACTCTCTTTTGTTTCTTCTTTTTTTTCTTTTATCATTCTCCCTTCCTCTAATTTTTCTCAACTTCTTAAAATTTAACTCCAGACAATGCGCTTTTTAAGATCTTTTATGCACAATTACCGAAAAAAATAACAAAAAAAGAATATAGGCGTGAATTGGCCTCAATGTAACAAAATTCGGTATGTGTGTAAGGCATGTAAAAGGTATCAAAAATTTTAACTTATCACACTAACATGTAAAGCAAATTCAAAAATAGTGAAACTATTCAAAGAATGAAATTTAACAAATTTTCTTGAGTAAATTAAAACCGTTCACCCAAAACGATTCATGGTTCTAAAGCTCACAAAGTATAAATCTCCACTTCATAGAT
>BRYF01000027.1:17451086-17456086 GCA_030159135.1 Actinidia polygama | reverse complement strand
AAGAGAGTTCGAACGGCCCAGCGTTCGAACGCCACTGGTAGAATACTTTTGAGCGTTCGAACGCCCAGACCATTTTTAGGCAGAATTGGTCTTTTCCCTTAAGACTTAGTAAATTCAACCATAGCATGTTAAACCCTTTAACTACCTTTTGAGACCTTAGGGTACATGTTCAAGATGGTTAGACCTAAAACGAGGGCAATTAAGTTAAGTCGAGGAATTTTATCAATTTGATTTGTAACACTAGCCTTATTGAACATAGTAATGACGTATTGCCCCTTATATGTGTAGGAACGCAAAGTCTAAGACCTAGCCAAGGAGATCCAGGTGAGTAACGCGATGCTATGAACAAAATTATGTATTTTCAAAACGTCTTCAAAATATATTATGTATGTACAAATGTTTTCCATGCTTTCAATGCATCAAATGTATTTGCAATGTAAATGCCATGTCTTGCAAAAGTATGCCAATGTTTATGCTATGTATGAAAACCCATGGATGCTTGGTTTATACGAAAACAAGTATGTTCAAATTATATGCATGTGACACTCGGTGTCCCCACTGACGGGAATTAAACAAAGTCAGCCAGTCCTAAAGGGTAGATGGGAGGACGTGAAATAAAGCCATCTACAAAAAGGGATATCTCGGCCAAAAGAGCCACCCGACCTATATGGTCATCATGTCATGCCGGGTTGTTACGTTTTATGATATGCTATGTATGTTTATGAGAGCATGTGATGCCATGTTTATGAAACTTAAATGTTTAAGAAATGTTATACGATGCTCACATTGCTTACGCTATGCTATGCTATGTATGATATGAAAGTGATCCATGGTATTTTACGTTCATGCATCTGTTGTTATTCACTAAGCTTTAGCTTACGTTTTCAAAAAACCCATTTTTTCAGGAAGTCAAGCCGAAGAGCCCTAAGAAGAAGATAACAAGTATACTTAGTTTTTGTGGCCAAGAGACCCTTCGTACTTATGATGACAAATTAGAATTTATGCCATGTAATTATTGGCCATATGATGTATGTAAAATTAAGTGTTGGACTTATGGATGTATGTAAAGGCTGAATATTTAGACACAGCTCTGTATACTGTATGGTGACACACACACTTTGTTATTTTTAGATACTATGACGTTTCCGAGAAAAGAAAAATTATTAACATTATAAATGCACATGCACAGGTGATCAACCGGAAGAAATGGTAAGTTGGCCTTGGTGGGTCAGCCGCCGGCCATCGCGCGCCTTCAATCCGCATAGGCCGGGTTGCGGGGCGTGACAGAGTGGTATCAGAGCACAAGGTTGACACCTTAGAGTTAAGTTACATTTATTAGAACAATAGGCTTACACCGTATACAGAGCAATAGGTTTATACCGTATACAGAGCAATAGGTTAACATCGTACACCGAGCTACAAAATGACACTCTAAGATTAAGTTATGGCTATTAGGGCGGTAAGTTGACACCGTAAAAATCAAGTCATGTGCAGGACGCTATAAGATCGAGTCATACCTAGGTTAGAATCTAGGATCAACTAGGGTATGTCATAAGTAGTATATGAGTTACGGTTTACTGAAGTGTATTTTAACTACTGTTATGAGGAATGTCTAAGCGTTAGACATGTAGTGAGCCACGCTACCATAAAAGAGAAATCGTAGAAGGGTAGTAATGCTCGAAAATTTGATTTACGTTTTAGGAGAATCCTAGAAGAAATGGTTCAAGTAGTTCGAGATACTCAAGCATATTACCATTACGATTATGATGATGTTTCTAGTTTACTAGAGAAGTTATTATTTTGATGTCATACTCAGGTACATGATCTTTAAATTCTAGATGCACAGATGTTCATAAATTTGGAGTTATATCTGAAGCTTAGAAATTCACGATTCTAAATTGGAGACACAAAATTAAAATTTAGAAAGACAATGGTATTATCGACAAGTTAAGTAAAATAGAATGTAAGGAGAGATGTAATCGATTTTGCTTTATGTGAATGATTATGGTCGGTATAAGTTTTATTTTATTGAAGTAATAGGATTTTGTATCTGACTAAGTGTATATGTGTTTCTTTTGAGAGACGCTTGATGATGTTATGTGGGAGTACGGATTGATCTTTTTAATGGTTGAACTGTTTCACATATTACCGTCATTGATTTAAGGATGAGGAATGTATAATCGTATAAGTTAGTTCGAGTCAATTAGGACATTTCACCTCAGAACTTTTTCTTGGGATGTTCTATGTATAGTTGAGTAGTCATTGCGATATCTATATGAATACACTAACTTAAAGTAAATTGGAGGACTTTCACCTCATTGCGGTTTGATACAAGGACTTGAATTTATGCAAAGATGAGATCAACCTGGACATTAGAGGACAAATTTCACGATTGAAATCATTATGTCTTTGAAGTTTACGATGTAATAAATGTCTTTTGATGGCTTCATAATTTCTATACTTGAGAGATGATACAATTATCATTATGCTGAACGATTAAAAACTTGATGCGATTGTAGAAGCTATGCCTCCTAAGAAAGAAGGTCGTAAAGGGGCGACAAAACCCGAAAGCCGAATGGACCGTGTAGAGAGGATCCTAGAAGGACTTGTTCAAGTAGTCCGGGATGCTCTCAACAACACCGCTAATGTGACCGAACATCGAACAATAAATACTGAAGGAGCATTGGACGAAATGGCTCAATACCGAGGGAATAGTAAGAAGAGGTTGGGACAAAACTTAAACATAGAACAAAGTTCAAAACGACAGAGTTCCGGATCTTCAAGTGAGAATTCATCAACTCTACAAGAAGACACTGGACACCAAGGGAACACGCCTAATAAAATACCTACTTGCCCAAACTGTCAGAAGAAGCACTGGGGCGCATGTCGTAAAGGAAGCACGACCTGTTATAATTGTGGCCAAGAAGGGCACCGAATCAAAGATTGTCCACAGAGGAATAGGGCACAAAGAGCTGGAACATCAGCGTCAGCCTCAATCCCACAACTTACAATTACAAGGAGAGATAATCAACCGCGGCAAGGCCAAGCCTTCGCACCTATGACAGAGAACACCCCGACTACTACCCCAAAAATGCCAGGTACACCCCTTAGTAGTAGACAACCTGTACGTCTTTATCGACACACGCGTTTCTCCACCATTCGTAGGCTTACAATTCATTCATCCCACAAAGGGATTCAGGGTTTATATATATATATTCCCAGTTGGAAGCAAGTTTTCCAATATATATATATGACAAATTACTTGATTCCTTTAAGGACAGGGAGATAGAATTACACATTAATCTAAATTCGAATATTAGACCCATTTCTAAGACTCTCTACCATATATTTTCTTTAGGATAGAAAAGGTTGGAGGTTCGACTCCTAGACTGGTTAGAAGAAAATGATTCAATAGTATTAGTACTTCACTTTGAGATATAGACACACGAACATGAATACATCAAATATCAATACGGCTCCTTCGGGGACATCCGATAAAATTGGAACGACACATAGAAGATTAACATGACCTCTACATAAAGGATGACAAGCACAAATCGAGAAATGACCATTAAATTAGTATTGATAGGAGTTGCTAGGCGACAAGAATTTTGGACTAAGAGTGAGTTTATGATCTCATATGTGTGACTGATCACTATCCCTTAGCTATGAATAAAGATTAAGTTACCTTGAAAGATTGATCGAGAGTTAGGGTTGTTCCATTAGTACAAAAGTTACGCCAGAATCATGTGTAGAATAAGTATTATGAATATGCCAATACATGACATCCTATTAGCACGCTTATCAGAAAATTAAGTTAAAGAAACGAGTTTAGTACTCATTGTCATTAGTAATGAATCGAGTGTACCAAAGAATTTAAAACTATTCGTCTAAAATGTGTAACGAAAGAGATAGCGGAGTTGTAGTATGATGTCTATAATGTCAACGAGTCAAAGTTGACCGTCTCAATAAGTCGGCACACTCTTGCCGGTGAAGACCACGTACTCATTGTCGAAATACGCGAACTTTTATATTACAAAAATAATATGACTTCACGGAACACCAGTCTCTACAGTGTTGGATCGAGACCCGAGGTTTACGTCGAAGTTTTGGGAAAAGCTTACAACGAGCTTTAGGCATTGAACTTAATTTTAGTACCGCTTTTCATCCGCAGACAGATGAACAATCAGAGAGAACAATTTAGACCTTAGAGGATATGTTACGCTTATGTGTTCTCGACTTTCAAGGAAGTTGGGAAATGCATTTGCCACTTGTGGAATTCGCTTACAACAGTGTTCAGACGAGCATCGGAATGGCTCCGTATGAAGCCCTTTACAGGAGAAAATGTAAATCGCCCATGTGTTAGACTGAAGTTGGAGAACAACAGATTTTAGGCCCAGAGGTTGTACAACTCACAACAGATAAGATTAAAGTGATTCAACAGAGACTTTGAACCGCCCAGAGTCGCCAAAAGAGCTATGCAGATGTTCGAAGACGAGAGTTAGAATATGAAGAAGGCGACCACATGTTTTTGAAGGTATCTCTTTCCAAGGGGATAAGTCGCTTTGGTAAAAAGGGAAAGTTGAAGCCGAGATACATTGGACCGTTCCAAGTTCTTCAACGAATTGGAGCCGTCTCTTATCGTACTGCTCTTCCACTGGAGTTTTCGCATGTTCACGATGTTTTTCATGTCTCAATGTTACGGAAGTACGTTCACGACCCCACACATGTGATTAATCATCATCCTTTGGATATACGCGAGGACTTAAGCTATGTTGAGAGACTGATCGAGATTGTTGATCGTTGTGACCAAGTTCTTAGGAACAAAGTCATCATCTTAGTACGAGTTATACGGCAGAACCATATGTGGGAGAAACCAACTTGGGAACGAGAAGATGAGATGCGAGAACGTTTCCCGTCCCTATTTGAATGAATGTTGTAATAATTGAAGTACGTTATTAGAAGAACTGAACAATTTTGATCTTCAGTATCAACATCTT
>BRYF01000027.1:17438586-17441086 GCA_030159135.1 Actinidia polygama | reverse complement strand
AGAACCCCGATGCTGAATTCAGCTATGGAACTGGGCATGTTGGTCCAATAAAAGCTGTAGATCCCGGACTTGTATACGAAGCCTTTAAAGAAGACTACCTCAAAATGTTTTGCAGCTCGAGCTACGACAACACTAAGCTTAGTAAGATATTAGGGGATAACAGCAGCTGCCCAATGGGGCCTAATGGATCACCAAAAGAACTCAATTACCCTACAACGACAGTTCGAGTACAACCGAAGAAGCCCTTTACAGCTAGGTTTCCAAGAATTGTTACTCATGTTGACCTTACAAGTTCAGCATACAAAGCAGAGATTTCCGCAGAGGGTTCAATTAAAATCAGTGTGGAACCTAGCATTCTCTCCTTTGGTTCGTTTGGTGAGAGAAAGTCGTTTGTTGCGACAGTCAATGGAGAGGGTTTGGATGAAAGAAGTAAGCTCGTGTCTGCTCCACTGGTGTGGTCTGATGGAACCCGTAAAGTGAGAGGTCCTATTCTTGCGTACACATGAATCCATCTCTTGTTGGCGTGAGCTGTATATTGGAGAGATTGTAGGAGTAAATAGTGGCTGTAGTAGAGGGTCAACGACCAGTTTAGGATTTCTAGGCTCAATATACGGTTAGTCCCAATATAGGCAATACCTGACGGCTTTATATAGCCTTCCATCGTTGTACACAATATACTAAAATAAAGAATTGAAATTCCCCACAAGCTGTCATGGTATCAGAGCAGTCGTTCCCTTGTTCGTTGATATCTGTAGCCTCCTAATCCAAATCCCTTCACCCTACCACTATCATGGCCGACGCTGATTTCAATCCAGGTGGGCCTCCACCACCTTCTACCCTCATGGAACTCACAACGAAAATGACTGAAGCTTTGAATAAAGCCTCACTCTCTTAACACCGACAGCAGATGTGAGCGCTGCACTGATCCAATTATGCCCTCTGGTCCCAAGTGGTTGAGATGTATATTGCAGCCAAAGACAAATTGGGATATATTAAGGGTGACCTTCCTCAGCCGTCTCAGACAGATTCCACGTCCAGGCGATGACGAACCGACAATGCAATAGTCAAAGGTTGGTTAATCAACTCTATGGAAGCCTCTCTTATCAGTACCTTCATTTGGTATCCGTCCGCCAAACAAGTGTGGGATGCTATTGCCACCATATTTTTTGACGGAAGTGATACCTCCCAAGTCTATGAACTCCGACAGCGTGTAAGTAGACTTAAGCAAGCTCGTGGTTCGCTGGAAAAATTCTACAACGAATTGCAGGACCTTTGGCGAGAAATTGATTTTTGTTGTCCAAATCCCATGGAGTGCCCGATTGATGTGCAACACTATAACTCTATCCTTCAAGAGGACAGGGTGTACGTATTTTTGGATGGCCTTGATGACCGCCTAGACCACATTCGGAGTGGAGTATTACAGATGCAACCTTTTCCTGCAGTAGACCAAGCATATGCCCATGTTCGACGAGAAGCTATTCGACAGGCTGAGATGACAACAACTAGCGGCACGGACGACACTCCTGGAACAGTCTTGGCTTCCAAAAGCTTCAAATATGGCTCAAGCTCTGCTTCTAATGGTGGGTCTTTATCTTTGAACAGTAACAGGTCAAATGCTAGTCCACATCAGAAGCAGAAGACCAATATTGAGGGGACAAAAGGCTCTCGTTGCGGGAACACTAAGCACACTCGTGACACATGCTTTAAATTGCATGGATATCCAGATTGGTGTCATGATCTTCAAGCCAAGAAGAGACGTAATGGAGTCACAAATGATGTTAATACTGGTAAGGCTACAGTGGCTGCAGTAGAACCACACTTGTCTCTAATTCCGACCACACCTCCCACCTCCAATTTAGGTATGGCTCTACTCAAGTTTCATAGCAGTGATGGCTACAACACATGGATTCTTGATTCCGAAGCAACTGGCCATATGACATTTGATGCACGAGATTTTTGTCAACGTATTCCTCCTCGGCGGGATAGTATTGCCAATGCCAATGGGGCTATCTCTTTGGTAAAAGGGGTTGGCACTATAATGTTATCCCCAGCTTTATCATTATTCAATACCTTGCTTGTGCCTTCGCTTTCTCACAAGCTAATATATGTGAGTCAAATTACCAAAGAGCTCAACTGCACAGTATTTATTTACCTGAAATTTTGTCTTATTCAGGATATTCTCTCGAAGGAGATCATTGGGCGTGGTACTAAGAGAAGGGGAGACCCTACTATATGGATGATTTCAGCATGGGCCGAGACATCATGTTGGTCAACCTAGTGATACCAAGGCAGAACAAATTTGGTTTTGGCACTGTCGGTTAGGTCATCCTTCATTTGGTTATCTACTGTCGGTTAGGTCATCCTTCATTTGGTTATCTTTAGCATTTGTTTCCTGCTTTATTTTCAGAATTGTCTGTTTTGGATTTTAAGTGTGAAACTTGCATTTTAGCCAAGAGTCATATGAATGAAAGTGAAGTTCTATTTTTTTTAGTCCACTCTG
>BRYF01000027.1:17408586-17411086 GCA_030159135.1 Actinidia polygama | reverse complement strand
TATGGAAAACTGATTTTTACATTGCAGAAAATTTTGAAGCTTTTTGGCAAAAATACAACAAATTATTCACATGGCATATGCATGTGTAATACCCAAACCCTTAATTATCTTTACTTTATTATAGAATGAATTAAATTTAATTCATTTAATGAGTTTTGAGGTTAGATTGAAAGATTAATAAATTTTTAGATAAAATTAAAAAAGATATATAATTAAAGGGGATGAAGTGTAATTTTATAAAATAATTTGACACGAGTCACGGTGATGCATCATCAACCGCTTGCATTGCTTTTGTTTGCTTTGAAATGCTATAAAAAGAGACATTGACAAGGAAGAAAGAAAAGAAAGAGAGAATAGAAAGATTGGTGAGAAATTACATGGTATGGTTAGTTATAATCATGAGAGCTAGGATGCAAAATCAACGGTAAGATGGTGTCGGATCGAGGTAAAATTTTAGTATGATGATCATAGGAGCCAGATTTTCACATCTAAGGGTGTCAATTTCAATTTGAGGTAAGTAGGAGGTATACAATATGTTTTCTAAAACTCCAGAGTTACTTCTTAAAATATCTGATTTTGTACTCCTTTGAGCATGTGTGCTATTTATTGAAATTCATGATATTTTATTAAAATCATGATGTGTATTGGCTAAAGTGTCATGGTATTGAATGGTATGAATTGGGTGAGCCTATAAATAATTCTGGCACCGAATAAAACCAGAAAGGCTAGGTGAGGTAAGCGAGGCTGGCCACCAGTCACGTATCAAGAAAGACCGGGTATGAGGTCTTTGATGAAATATTAATTCATTGAGCTCTTCTAAATTTTTTGTTGAGCCATTATTGATTCGTTGAGTATATTCTCAACATATTGTATACTTCCCTGTTTAAAATGATTTCTCAGGTCAACGAGGGAGTTCTGTTAGTGCGAGATGGGTCGGGAGAAAGACTTGAAATTTAATGACTTTTGTATTAATTATTTTTGGAGATATTATAATAATAAATATTTGAAGAGTAATGAATATTTGAGACTTTTAGCGCTCTAATTTGTGTATAAAGGATTGACGATTAATTAATAGTCAAGGCCGGGGCATTACAGCATGTGTAGCTACAATTTTTTCCGTCTTTCTTTTTATCAATAAGTTGTTTGAATGAACACTAAGGAATTGGTTTAGTGGTTAAAGCGCTCCCTTACTAAATACCATGCCTAAATTTGAGTCTTTATCTCTACAAAATGCATCTTCCCCCCTCACCTATCCCCCTCCTCACGATTGGCAAAAAGAGAAAAGAGAAAATCAATTGTTTGAATGAAATCCCCTTATTGGATTTATTATTAATTCACATGTATAAGGGTATTATGGGAATTCAAAAAAAGGAACAGATTATATTATAAAAACTTCTAACGTATGATTTTGTTATTAAAATTACAATTTCCCTTTTTTATGATGCTTGGAACATGAAATAATTTTCTTCTGGTTATGATGGAGATAGTTTCGATTACAATCTAAAGAATTTAAAATAACATATTCTCACAGAGACTGTTATGTTTGGTAGAATAATATTGGCGTTTTTTAAGTAAATTAGTGTAAGGGGGCAAAATATACAATAACAGAGTCTGGTCTTGCTAGGGCAGGGGCCTCCGCCGAGCTATCGCTATGAAGTAAGCTTGGTGGTCCCCTGCGCCGGAGCTCGATGCAAACACTACTGAACACATACATTGTCCCCGAACCCAAAGGGAGGTGAAAAGGCGGGAAGGCATCCCAAGCGTGCACTTGGTGAGCATCATATCACGCGCGGGCAACTACCCCCGAACCAATGATAGACGAGCATGTGGCAATCACCCAGTCGCATGTCCTCACCAAACGAGCCTTAGGGGCAGGTGAGGGACCTCGGCACCAGTGCTAGGGCATAGTCTGGCCTTGCTAGGGCAGAGGCTCCACCGAGCTATCACTATGAAATAAGCTCGGTGGTCCCTTACGCTGGAGCTCAGTACAGATACTACTGAACACGGGCATTATTCGAGCTAAGACCATCGTTACTTCTGAGCTATCACTATTTAACAAGTTCAGAAGAATAACTACACTAGATCTAGGACAAGGGGCAACGGCCGGAGGCAATCCCGAAGGATGTCAGGGGACATAAGATAACTTGCATGTCGAAGTTTCTTCTGACAGCCCCACGCCAGGATGGAGACGTCGGCATCGTGATGATAGTCTACCAGTCAGGCCGTAGGAGTGTGGTTGTGTCAGCCGTCTACTAACTAACACAATGGTCAGCGAGTACAAACATGCGTCGGGCTGCAATCTATCCAATGAAAAGATAGCTAGCGCGTCAAGGAACGCGCCGAGTTATGCCATATAAATTTAGCATTTATCTCTCTAAAGGTACACGACTTTTGGTCTGGGAAGACACACACACTCTCTCTCTCTTTCTTTACATATGTTTTCCGGTCATCTAACTTGACCATTGGAGAGTCGTTTCTCGAAAACAGCTCCAACGGTCGT
>BRYF01000027.1:17361086-17366086 GCA_030159135.1 Actinidia polygama | reverse complement strand
TCATAGTATCTAAAAATAACAAAGTGTGTGTCACCATACAGTGTACAAAGCTGTGTCTAAACATTCAACCTTTATATACATCCATAAGGCCAACATTTAATTTTTACATACATCATATGGCCAATAACTACATGGCATAAATTCTAATCCATCATCATAAGTACAAAGGCCTCTTGGCCACAAAACTAAGCATACTTGCTATCCTTTTCTTAGGGCTCTTCGGCTTGACTTCCTGGAAAATGAGTTTTTGAAAACGTAAGCTAAAGCTTAGTGAATAACGACGGATGCATAACGTAAAATACCATGGATCATTTTTATATCATACATAATATAGCATAGCGTAAGCAATGTGAGCATACATAACTTTTCTTGAACATTTAACTTTCATAATCTTTCATAAACATGGCATCACATGCTTTCATAAACATACACAGCATATCATAAAACGTAATAACCCGGCATGACATGATGACCATATAGGTCGGGTGGCTCTTTAGGCCTGAGATATCCCCTTTGTAGATGACTTTATTTTACGTCCTCTCATCTACCTTTTAGGACTATCTGACTTGGTTTAAGTCCGTCAGAGGGGACCCCGAGTGTCACATGCATATAATTTGAACATATCAATTTTGCATATAAATCAACCATCCATGGATTTTCATTCATATCATAAGAACATATCATACGTTTGAAAGACATGGAATTCGTATCATAACATATTTTTAATGCATTGAAACATGGAAAATAATTGATATACATAGTATGGTTCGCAAACGTTTTGAAAGTACATATGTTTTGTCCATGGCATCGTGTTACTCACCTGGATCTCCTTGGCTAAGTGCTAGACTTTGCATTCCTACACATATAAAGGACAATACGTCATTACTATGTTCAATAAGGCTAGTGTTACAAATCAAATTGATAAAATTCCTCGACTTGACTTAATTGCCTTCGTTCTAGGTCTAACCATATTGAACATGTACCCTAAGTTCTCAAAATGTAGTAAAAAGGGCTTAACACACTTTGGTTGAACTTACTAAGTCTTAAGGGAAAAAGGTCAATTATGCCTAAAAATAGCCTTGGCGTTCGAACCCTCTTGCTTACAGTTTGAAACATGCGAGACTTGAAATTTGGATTTTTGGCCTTACCGTTCGAACGCTCCAAATGTATTGTCAATGGGCGTTCGAACGCCTAGGCAAAATGCTCGACCATTCGAACGCTCATCTTGGCGTTCGAACGCTAAGAAGAAAACTGGGCAGAAATCATAAGTTTGTGGTTTTTGAATACTTGCTAGTTTTAACTGATCTTTTGGACTCTTGTCTTTAATTAATCCACCCTAATTATCGTATGTGGCGTAATTCATGCGATTAAATGGGATTTACGAATGCGGGGTGTTACAACAATAAGACTTAAAGTATAAAAAAATATCAAAAAAAGAAGAAAAAATTCAGAATTTACCTCGGTAGAAAAATAGAATCAGTATCACGTTCGTTTTCTCTCTCAACGCCTTTGTTTCCTTTCTCTCTCTTTTTCTTTTTATTTTCAGTGCATCTCTCTTTCTCCTTTCTCTTCTTTTTTCTTATCTATTTTTTCTTATAAAGTGAGGAGCTGATGAGCCAGCTTTTAAATTTATAGTTTTGGATAAGCTTTTAGACCATCACACATGCACGGATACACCCTATGGACAGATGTTGTCCAGCAGGTTCCTTCCTTCTATGTGTCACATACACACACACACATGCATGACACATAGCTGTCACTCATCTCACATGCCTGGTGACATGTGCCACCACATGTCTCCCATGCGTCGTGCCACGTGTGTTCGCAATGTGTAGCATTATCTTGTTATGTTTTATACCAATTTGTGGAGTAATATATAATTTTGACGTGATAAAAATATATTGGTTGCATTTAAAATTAATAAAACTAATTTGGTTACTAATTTAATACCCATTTTTGCGGTTCGGGGTATTACATCCTCCCCACCTTAGGAAGTTTGGTCCTCCAAACTCGTCTATGTCGTATCTATACCAGTTCCTATATCATATTCATGGCTTGACTCAATCTAAATTAACACCTAATGACAAAGTATCAAAATATAAGTTTAAGTGTTACCTAGTTCAAAAAGATACGGGTAGTTCTGGCACATATCACTCTCTTTCTCCCAAGTTGCTTGTCCCGTCGACTAATTCTCCCACCATACCTTGATCAACGGAATTACTTTACTCCTCAGTTGTTTCACTCTGGTGTCCATGATTCGCACTGGTCGCTCCTCATATTGCAAATTCTATTCCAATGTTATCGGTGGTTGTTCTAGCACATGAGTTGGATCCGCCACATATTTTCTCAGCATTGATACATGGAACACGTCGTGAATATTTACAAACTCTAGGGTCAAAGCAAGTCGGTATGCCACTGGTCCTATCTTCTTCAGAATTTTAAATGGTCCCACATATCATGGATTCAACTTTCCCTTTTTCCCAAATCTCACAACTCCTTTCATTAGCAAGATCTTCAAAAATACCCAATAGCCTTCTTAAAAATTCAGCACTCTTATATTCACATCAGCATAACTTTTCTGTCGATCTTGTGCCACTTTCAATCGATCTTCAACTTAATTTTCTCCGTTGTTTCTAGCACAATATCTGGCTCTGTAATCTCTGTTTCTCCAACTTTTATCCAATACGATGGTGATCTACACTTCTTGCCATATAGCACCTCGAAAGATGCCATACCAATACTCGCCTAATAGCTATTATTGTAAGTGAACTCTACCAGAGCAAGGTGTTCCTCCCAACTTCCCTGGAATTCCATTGCACATGCCCTTAGCAAATCCTCTAATGTATGTATCGTCCTTTTCGATTGTCCGTCAGTCTGTGGATGAAAAGTTGTGCTAAAATTCAACTTTGTTCCCATGGCTCTTTGTAATGATTGCCAAAATTTGGATACAAATCTTGAATCCTGATTTGACATAATTGATACTAGAGCTCCATTAGTCGTACAATCTCCTTTATGTAGATAGCTACCATTTGATTCATAGTTTGCATATTCCTAATTGGAATAAAATGTGTTGTCTTGGTCAAACGATCGAATATAATCCAAATAGAATTATTCCCCTTCGTCATACTAGGAAAACCAATCACAAAATTCACGTAATATCCTCCCATTTCCTTTTTAAAATTGGTAGTGGTTGAAGTAATCCTGCAGGTTTTTGGCGTACAACCTTAATCTGCTGACATTGTAAACACTTGTTGATATATTCCCGAATGTCTCGCTTCATACCCATCCACCAGTATATCTCCTTCAAATCCTGATACATTTTCATTGTTTATGGATGAATTGCCCATTTTGTCTTATGTCCCTCATCCATTATTTGTTGCTTGAGATCAGAAATTTTAGGCACGCATATTATATTCTGGAATTTGAAAACACCATATACCATTTTGAACTCTGAATTTGGTTTTGTTGCAACACTTTTTTGAATCTTTTTGAGTTTAGGATCCTCCATTTGCCTCAGTCTGATTCCTCTAAAATTGTTGGCTCCGCAACGATCACTGCACATAGGCCTTTTATTCTACAAGTGACTACTTCCTACTCCAATTTCTCCATCTCTTTGTGTAAATACTGTTGTTCCGTAATCAATACATTTAGCTTTCCTGTTGCCTTCTGACTTAGAGCATCTGCTACTATATTTGCCTTTCCCGGGTGGTATTGAATGTCAAGGTCATAGTCTTTCTTCAGTTCCAACCATCTCCACTGCCTTAGATTCAATTATTTTTGCATATAAATATATTTCAAGCTCTTGTGATCAGTGTAGATTTCACATCTCGCCCCGTACAATTAGTGTCGCCATATTTTCAAAGCAAAGATAACTGCCGCTAACTTCAGATCGTGAGTAGGGTAGTTCTTCTCGCGTGACTTCAATTGTCTAAAAGCATACGCAATAACCTTTCCATTTTGCATCAGAACACATTCTAGCCCCTGATGTGATGCATCATTGTAGATGAAAAACCCTTCAGTGCCCTCTGGTTGTGCAAGTATCGGTGTTCTTATAAGCCTCTTTTTCAGCTCTTGAAAACCTTGTTCATATTTTTTTGTCCAAACAAACGGTTCTCCTTTGCAAGTCAACTCTGTCAATGGCAGTGTAATTTTTTAAAAGTCCTTAACGAATCTCCTGTAATAACCTACAAGCCCCAAAAAACTTTGAATTTCAAACACCGTCTTGGGTTGCGGCCAATCTATGATTGCCTTAATTTTCTGCGTATCAACTGAAATCCCGCCTCTACTGATAATATACCCCCAAAATACTACACTATCAAGCCAAAACTCACATTTCTTGAATTTAGCATACAACCTTTGGTCTTTCAATGTCTGCAATACTATCCTCAACTCAAGTGGTCTGCATGCTAATCCTCATTCTTTGAATAGATAATGATGTCATCAATGAAAACAATCACAAACTCATTTAAGTAATTTTTGAAAATCCGGTTCATCAGATCCATAAATGTTACTGGTGCGTTGGTTACCCCAAATGGCATTACTAAAAACTCATAATGTCCATACCGTGTTCTAAAAGTTGTCTTGTCAATATCCTTTGACTTTACCTTGAGTTGATGGTATCCGGAACGCAAATCTATCTTTGAAAACACTTGAAATCCTTGTAGTTGGTCAAATAAATCATCAATTCTTGGTAACGGATATTTTTGTTCTTAATTGTAACTTTGTTCAACACACAGTAATCAATACACAATCTTATTGTCCCGTCTTTCTTCTTTACAAATAACACCAGTGCTCCCCACGGTGACGTACTTGGTCGTATAAAACCTTTGTCTAGCAATTTTTGCAACCGTGTCTTTAACTCCTTTAACTTCGCATGAGCCATACGATAAGGTAATTTAAAAATTGGATGGGTTCCGGGTGCAACCTAGATGGAAAATTCAACTTCCCTATTCACAGGCATGCCTAGTAACTCCTCAAGAAATACCTCAGGAAACTCACGA
>BRYF01000027.1:17346086-17348586 GCA_030159135.1 Actinidia polygama | reverse complement strand
TCCCATGCGTCGTGCCACGTGTGTTCACAACGTGTAGCATTATCTTGTTATATTTTGTACCAATTTGTGGAGTAATATATAATTTCTTCGTGGTAAAAATATATTGGTTGCATTTAAAATTAATAAAATTAATTCGGTTACAAATTTAATACCCATTTTTGCGGTTCGGGGTATTACATCAATATAGATTTGTTTCATTTGTTGTTGACTACTCTTTCCGTGCTTGGATTTATATTATGAAGGACAAGTCTGACCTTTTTAAAGTTTTTATTGACTGATTTTTTTTTAAAGAAACCCAAATAGGTTGGAAGATTCAAAGGTTGAGATTTGATAATGGAAAAGAGTAAACTTCTGACCCTCTCTATGATATTTGTAAAGAGTATTGAATTGTTTGACACTTTACAATGAAAGATACACATCAGCAGAATAGTGTGGTAGAGAAACTGAATTGTACCTTCCTAGATAAGGTGAGTTATATGCTATCCAATCCTGGATTAGGTAGGCAATATTGGACTGAAGTTGTGATGTATGCATACCATCTACACAACTGTTTGCCATCCGCATCACTCGAGGATAAAACACCCATAGAGGTATGGTTGGGAAAACATGCGGATGATTATGATTCTGTGCACATATTTGGTTTCCCTACATATTATCATATTAGGGACTTAAAGTTGGATCCTAGAGCCGAGAAAGCATTGTTCTTGGGCTTTAGTCAAGTGTGAAAGGTTATCATTTTTATTTTCTTGATTCAAAGAAGGTGGTACTTAGTTGTAATGTCATTTTTGATGAATTGGAGATGCTAAAATTGGAGATACAAGTTCTAGATAGCAGTTTTGGTACTCCTCCGTCGGTGGAGTTTGAAACTTCTATGGTTTCTCGAGGTGTTAATGAGTTTGAAAGTAAGGTTGGTGAAGATGAGATAGTTCGAGTGAATTTGAAGCTCCGGTTGTTAGTTTTCTGCAGTGACAGAAATCCATTACTACAAGTAAACCCAGGCGGGATATCCGAAAGTACACTAGGTATGCAAATATAGTTGCCTTTCCATTGACAGTTATTGATGACAGTATCCCATCCACTTACAAAGAAGTGATTTGTGTTCCTGAAAGTGGTGAGTGGAAGAAAGCTATGGATGAGGAGATTAATTCACTTCAAAAGAATCAGACTTGGATTTAGTACCACTCCCAAAAGGCAAGAAGGAAATAGGTTGCTATTGGGTTTACACCAAGAAGGAAGGTCCAATGAGCAAGGATTGCATTCGTTTCAAAGCTAAGTTGGTGGCCAAAGGCTACGCGCAAACGGAAGGTATCAATTACAATGACTTATTTTCTCCGGTTGTGAAGCATGGTTCCATTCGAATTTTTCTAGCTCTGGTAGCATGGTATCATTTGGAATTGGCTTAATTGGATATGAAAATGGCGTTCCTACATGATGTTTGGGAAGAACATATATATATGTCTCAACTGATGGGTTTAGGGTTGCAGGGAAGGAAAAAATTGTTTACAAATTGAAGAAGTCTTTTTATGGATTGAAAGTCACATATGCAGTGATACAAGCATTTGGATCGCTTAATGCTTGAAAAGAAGTACACAATGAGTCAATTTGATCATTGTGTATTTCAAAAGACTTGTAGATGGGTTCTTTATTTTTTGCCTTTATATGTCGCTAAGATGTTAGTGGCATGTAAAAGCGAGGTGGAGATAGATCGCTTGAAGCTCCAATTACATTGGGAATTTGAGATGAAGGATCTAGGGGAGACAAATGAAATACTTTGGATGGAGATTGCAAGTTTAGGGTGAAAGGCATTGTTCATCTTACATAGAAAGTGTATTAAAAGAAAGTGCTTGAATGGTTTGGCAAGGATGACAACTCAAAAATGGTGAAAATGGCTCCACATTTCAAGTTGGGTGCTTTGTTGTCTCCAAGTACAGAAGATGAACGTGATTACATGGCTCAAATTCCTTATGCAAGCTTAATTAGAAGTTTGATGTATGTCATAATTTGCACTAGGCCTGACTCTGCGCAAGTAGTTACCATGGTGAGTTTCTATATGCATGATCCCGACAAGGTGCATTGGCAAGCGGCTAGATGGTTTTTGCGTTACATTCTGGGGATTGTGAATGTTGGTTTAAAGTTCGAGAAGAGCGATAGGATTGATCATTTCGTTTACGAATATGTTGATTCGAATTATGCAGGTAACCTTGATAAACGTTGTTCAACTACGTACGGGTTATGCTTTTACTATGGCTAGGGGTCCGATGAGTTGGTGGTGTACGATAGCTCTATCCACTACGGAGCCACATATATGAAGTGAATGAAGCCATAAAAGAGGCCATTTGGTCACATGGTTTAATAGTTGACTTGGGTATTGAGCAAAAGCATGTTGTAGTATTTTGTGATAGCAAAGTGTGATGCACTTGGCTAAGAATCAGGCTAACCATTATGGTACGAAGTATAGATGTTTGCTTTCATTTTATTCTTGAGATAATTGATGAGGGGG
>BRYF01000027.1:17341086-17343586 GCA_030159135.1 Actinidia polygama | reverse complement strand
CGGGTGGGGGCCCCCCGCCCCCCGCCTCCCTCCAAACATTTAAAAAATCCAAAAAATAAATAAAAAATTTAATTTTTTTAATTTTTTTCTGTTAATTTTAACTATTTTGCTATTGGTTACATACGATTGCCCCCCTAAACGTTTTTATCGAAAGGTTTATTAAAAATGTATAATTCGCCCCCCCTAAACTAAAATTTTGTGTCCGCCACTGCCTCCATCCTTTTGGTTCAATATATATTAGAGTGAACTGGTTTACTTTTGTGATTGTTTGTTCTTTGAAATTTTCTCTATACGAGATTGATAAAGTGGCTAGATACTAGTAGCCTACTTCATTCACTTCTATTCAGGGTTTATTCAAACACATCTCTTGGAAATTTCATAAATATTCACCTTGTTTTCTAAGATTTCATTCGAAACTTCTTATGCAAATTAAGGTCTCAGAATCATATATTGTCATTAAAAACATTTTTTTGACAAGTTTGGATAATTAGTTTTTTTTTAAAATTATTTTAACTGATTCGATTTTCGCATCTTTTTGTCTTTAATGAATTTTTTAAATCGTTTAATCAAAATTTAATATTTTGTTTGTTTCTCTTGACGAGAGAAATTTAAAAATATAATTTTTTTAATTAATTTTAAAAGTTCACTAAAAAAATATTTTTACTCCACAAAGAATCTAATTTTTTTTTGTCTTTAATGAAATCTCTTTTAAATTTTAGTAAAAAAATATTTTCATATTTCTCTTGTCAAATTGGTGAGATAAAGTAAAATAATTCTCAATAAATCTTGGGAAATATAAAAAATTTAAGTATAAGGGGCCAAAATGAGTTTGGGTTGTACTAACTACTAACTCACTCAGGATCTGCCATTGGGCCATACTCGCTTAATTGAGATTTGTCACCTAGGCGAATTGGCTCCGTTCATGGGAATTGGGCTTGGAGAGTTAGGCCTAAGGAAGATGTCTGTGGGCGGAGCTCAAGAAGTGCGGAGTTGAGTTCAACTATGACTTAATGAGGTAGCTATAAATAAGAGGGCTCACAAGTCCTCTAGTATGCAATCAAACTCTAACTTTCTATCTCTCTTGTTATCATTTTTTCTTTCGTATTCTAACTCATCACTGGAAGGTCTTCTTGTCTAACCTCCTTTCGGTAAGCTTTAACAGCGCTTGTTGTGGTGCGCAGGTAACCAAGAAAGAGGAAAACGATGAGATAGCGTGGTTGTCCTAACCTAGTGAAATTTACCACCTCACGTTAAGTACAAAAGATTAAATTATAACCATTGAATCTTTACCTTGTCTCTTTCTTTTTTTTGCTCCACCAATTTCTTAATCCAAACCTCTGTCACATGATTTTCAAACAGAGGTAACGTACTCTCTCTTAATTCGCGGATTCATGAATTTTCATATGAATAATTCGCAAATTCACTCTTGGAATTTTCGTGGATTGAGTTCAGATCATTCACAAATATATAGATTCACCAATCAGAACATTACACGTGTCACTTTCTCATAAAACATTCAGAAAGTCTACATTCACCGCGTTTGTTACCAAAATTTTTACCGAACTTACCAAAACTACGTCGTTTTGAATTTTAAAAAAAACAAACTAAAAGCCTGAATTTGGGGACGATTTCAGCCAAATTCAAACCCCAAATTCTATTCGTCCGAAGAGAGAGAGCGCTCCGACGACTACCGCTCCCCCTTCCAACCACCACCGCTCCCCCTTACCAAGTAACATTCTCTCCTATATATATATATATATATATCCGTACGTGTGTGTGTGTGTGTATAGAGAGAGAGATTGCAAGAAGAGGGTTTCAGTCCAGATTCAATTTTTTGGGGGGCTTATGCTGATTTTTCTATCACATCTTGTTGGGAGTTGTTATGGTTTTATGTAAAAGTCTATTGATTTGCCTTCTGATAAAAATATGTCTTTTGCTTTAGCTATATTACCAAGTCAGTTATAGTTGCACCATTTATGTACATATTAAGAAAATGGTATCTACTTAGTCTTATATACACTTATCATACTATTTATGTGATTATTCCATGGAAGAACATCTGAATTAAAAGTTGAGTATAATACGGTTCTTTTGTTTGTGAAGTGGGCTTCTGATTTTCTTAATGTCAATTTTTACAAGGTCAATGTTTTTTTTTTGTTATTATAAAGCTGGTGATACATGTATCTTTTTTTATGTTAATTTCTAAGTATAATATGTTCAATATTTGTTTGCTTGATTGGATTTGACAAATTGAATTCTCCTTATAAACTTAATTCATACTCTTTGTTGCCTATAATTTGTTAGGTTTTAAGTAACAAATCACTATAATTTTGATATCGTTGGAGTCTGATCCGTCGACACAACCTCCCTGTTTGAGTGGAGACAATGAACAAGGAGAAGATGAGGTATCGAGTGGGACTTCAAAAAAAAGTGTGATGAGATAAGTACAAACGAGGATGGAAATGAGGCAAATGAAAATTCTAAACATAGTGTTGAGAAA
>BRYF01000027.1:17333586-17336086 GCA_030159135.1 Actinidia polygama | reverse complement strand
ATTTTGGTGGTCTTGGCTTCAAAGGGTGAGGGCAGAGACGAGCATGACCGCCTGCTACAAACAACCTTATATGAGCGCCAGAAAAAGAAAATTACAAGTATGAAACAATGTAAACTGCCAAGGGCGTGGAAAGACTTGGTGACCAGTTCATCCGTACTGAACTGATCCACCTTCTTCGCCGGGGTGCTTGACATCACCGAAACCCCGGAGCCCAAGTTTTAACCCGGCGACGTAGATGAACCCTTTGTTGGCACCGGTGGTTGCCGTTACTCGGCCCGTGCTGGATTTGGCCTTCTTAAGCGGGGGCGGCAGCATGGCTTCCTTGCCTTTGCCCAAGGAATCAACCTTCTCGATGGGTAAAGAGTTGTGAGTGCCTTCCCGAGGCCTCTTCTCCTGGATCCTTATCCCCTTCAATGGCGGTGTAGCCTCCACCCCTGAGCTGGCGTCCTTGGTCGCGGCTTTCTTTTCTCCCGCCCTTTTGGTGAGAGTGGTCAGGGTGATCCGAGAAGACATAGCTGCAAGATCAAAACAAGCATCAAGCGACGAAAGAAATAAACTTAGAAAAGTTCAAAGGTAATACCATCAAATCTAAGCTCGAGGGGCAATACTAGGTCTGATCCGGACTCCAACTCAGAGTCCGAGCTGGAGCTCAGAAGTTCAGATAAAGGGTCCTTTGGCAAAAGTTCTGATAAAGGGTAATTGACCCTGCACCCCAACCACTTGAGCAAAGTCAGATCCGGGGTGTCAGGAAAGGCCCTCCTAGATATTTTCGATATATCCCCCCTAATAACTCCTAGGCATTCTATGGAGTCACTTCGGACAGGACTATTGCACGGAAGGTCACCCGAAGGTATGGGACTCACCCTCGTCAGGAGGTATGGGACTCACCCTCTTCGGACAGGACAACGCCCAAAACTTGTTGACCCGTTTCTCCCAGGAGGTATGGGACTCACCCTCGTCACCCGAAGTACTTTTGTCTCCCTTGGATTGGGCATTGTCGCCACCGCTGGACGAGATCTCTATACGTCCACGGGCGAAGTAGTTCCGAAAAGTTTTGGAAGAAAGAACCTTTAGGACCTTGAAATAGCCCTCAGGATGTATTTTGTCAAGAACCTCTGTCATCCTCCTCGCCTCGGTCTTGAACAAGGCGGGAAACTTGTTGACCCGTTTCTCTAAAAATAACCATTAACGTCAGTAAGGCGAGCTAAAGTACATGGAAAGAAAAATTCAAGCAAAATTAAAAAGCCGGGGGACTCACGGGATTCCTGCACCTAGGGGCATGCCCGGAAAAAACTTCCACTCATCTCTTGAGGTGAAGAAGAACCTCTTTTTCCATCATTTGACATTGCTCGACACTCCTCTCAGTATGTTCTTATCAGGCCTGGACTTGAAGTAGTACCATCCTAATTCTGACAGCGGGCTGAGGGAGTACATGCACCTAAACTCATCGCAGGACATGTGGCGTTTGAAATATCGCCAAATGACTAACAAGCAGATGATACTTCGTCAGGCATTGGGAGAAAGTTGGGCGGGAAAAATTTTGTAATGGCTCAAAATCCTCCTTACGATAGGATGGATAGGGAACCTCAAACCAATCGGAAAGGCGGTCTTGTAAAAAGCCACCTCGCCTGGGCGAGCAGACAAAATCGTCTTGCTCTCTCCAGAAATCCTTGTTTGGACCCTAGGGGGAAAAGAATATGTTTCCCTAAGGTGATCTAGGTCGCTTTGGGTCATTATGTTGACCTCCTTGGCAAGGTTAGAAGTGTCCATATTGGAGGGTATATTACTGTGAATGGAGTCCTTGGGGAAAAAGAAGGGGATTGGTTTACGTCGTCGGTCATATAGTACTTACCTCCTAAATGGTCGGATATCCAAGACGGCAGAGAAATTTCAAAACGTCCGTCTCCTAACTCGGCCCTACTGGACATACACTAAAGAATAAAGAAAATAGACAATGGTGACAGATACTTACTGAAGTTGGGAAGAGGCGAGCTGTTTGGGGCGAGGTGCGCGTCAGAGCAGGGTCAGCAGTTTTGCAACAACAGCGAGAAACAAAAAATGGATGGGGGGTCCCCTATATTTATAGGATCCTATGAGGGGTCAGGATCCCTTCCCATCAATGATGGAGATCTCGCGTCGTTTGAACTCCCGAAATGAAAAACCGCAATTCCCGCCGTTGGGCTGTTCTTCCCTCCAAAAAATGTTATTTCACCATTAATGCTCTCACCCACATGGCCACCTCTGAATAAAGCACAATAACTGCATCCGCCACGCGTCATCTCCCAAAGAAGCACCATTGAAACGCATGCACATCACTCGCTGGCAGTTGTCTCCCGCGATACTTATGCCATCTGTTGATAGTGATACTCGAATACTCGGAAGTACTCGGAAGTCCCAAGTGTTTCACCTTGGAACTCCGAGTAGGAGAGCTACTGATGTGGGATAAAACGTTCATACCTCGCCAAGAGAATACGTCGCCTATCTTCAAGAGAATCCCCAC
>BRYF01000027.1:17308586-17318586 GCA_030159135.1 Actinidia polygama | reverse complement strand
CCCAAATAGCTAAAAAAAATATTACCCCAAACAGGACTTCTTTCTTGATAGCGTTACTTTTCTGACTAACGCAAAACGTTTTCCAATCAACAAACACCGAAGAACAGAACAAACCTAAACTGTAACCATTGTTAACTAGGGGGGCTTTATCGTGTTTAGATTGAATTGCATACGAATTAACTCACCATGTTACATGCTTGTGACGTATTTAAATGAAGGTCGCTGAAACATGGTCTTGAGGACGATTATAACTTGATAAAATTTGGTTCCAATGCCGTTAAATGTGGGATTTTTCTTTCATACGGTTAGATTCATTACGGATGCGATCAGCAGCCGGAATCATTTTTTCGTTTTTTGTGATGTGCCACGTGTTGAAGTTTGAAAGAGAAATGAAAGATGATCTGAAAGTCATCGTTTGCCTAATGGATTCTAAATCATAATTTAAGAGAAGATGATAGCTAAGTTGTGGTTAGCGATACGTAATTATCTATGATTCGTATTTAATTCAACCTTCCGACGCTAGCTTCACAAAATAATGAATTTCTAATAAGTAACTCATGTATCATCGTCTCTCATGGGTCAGTATCGAAAAATAAGAGAAATTGGTAATTGTCATAGGTGACATGTAGCACTCGTATCATGTTTTTCTTATATAAATAATTTAAATGCTACGAATCACAAATTTTACAAAACAAATGGAAGTGTTTCCCCCTCCTATCATTCAATAAATTTATGATTGTTACATATGGATGATTCATATGAAAAATGTAAGCCAAGAACATTATTTGTACAAAAAGAATTGAAAATGCATCCGAAACAGAATTTAAATTTATTGTAGCAATATTTGTGAGAATTTTGTTAATTTAAACTTTATCAATCTCCAAGTTGTGGAGCAAAATACCCATAATCAAAGTTTAAACAAGTCCATGATTGACAAAGCTTCATGAATATCACAATTATATTATATTCATATTTAAATAGTAAATGAAGCCCCCATGCACGTTCCTGTCCCTTAACTATAGCATGAATCTTAATTGGAAGAAATTCAATGGGTCATGAATGCTCTAACAACATGATCATTCCATTGCATACATAAAAAATGTCAAGAAATAGTATAGACGTTTACTTTTGCAGGATTTCCGTAAATTCTCTCAAAAGGAACATTTTACTTCTCTATTTTGGGGGGGGGGGGGGGAAGTACTTTATTGAATCACTCATTTTTCTTACCAAAATGTTTTTTTTGTTTTGCAAAATACTAATAAAAACAACAACAACGGGGAATGTTATGGGACTGTAGCAGAGGGTTACTTCATGCGTAGGACAAACCTGAAAAGCCCTAATTTCTAAACACGAGCACCTTAGGGGTTATTAATAAATGTATTTTGTATCCGTTAAGAAATACCAATAGAGGAGGGACACTTGTGTCATTTTACTCCTTTCTCTATTTCCCTTCCTCTGTGCTTTTGTTCTCAACGGATCAGAATTCATTATACTCTCAATATCCATACTTTTCTCGACACTCCTTCAGGCTATATGTTTAAGTAAATCACGTAATAAAAAAATGAGAAAAGTGAAGGAAAGTGAAAGTCTGAATAAATTTTCAAAAATATCCAAAATTAATTGGACATAGTGACAAATTTATAGCTCTTTCGTCAAGATTATTTAATGGATATAGACAAAAGGATTGAATTAGCAAAACTGAAACCTCAGGGATTGATTTGTCGTCAGTGTTAAACCCTGAGGTTTTTCTTGTAATTTTCCCCAAAATTTTATTTATTAATGACGACAACGACTACCACGATGATGATACTGATGATAAAGGATAAATGAGGTTGCCAAAAATATACCCAAATGTAAGGAGATAAAATACCAAGCTACAAGTTCTGGCTTTGTTAGGACAGGTATCGCCGAAAAGCTATCGCTATGAAGCAAACTCGAGAGGGTCCCTGTGCTTGAGCTCGGTCGAGACTTTACTGAACATTGGCACCAACCGAGATAAGGCAAATATCACGGTCGCGCTGTTGCTCTATAGCAAGCTCGGTAGGGTAACCACGTCGAAGCTTGGCCGAGGGACAACGGGCAACAGCGATCCCAAGGCATAGCAAAGGACAGAAGGTAACTTTCATGGCAAGATTTCTTCCGACAACCCCCATACCTAGATCGAGACGTCTACGGCATGATGTCAAGCTACCAACGAGGCCCTAGGAGCATGGTTGAGTCAGACGCCTACTCACTGACACAGCAATTAGAGAGTCCAAGCATGCGCCGAGCTATAGTCTATCTAATGACACGATAGTTGACGCATCAAGACACACGCCAGACTGTGCTATATGAGACCATCCCTTATCCTCTCAAATGTATACGAATTTGTCTAAAAAAAGCTTACACTCTCTCTCTCTCCATATCGATTCTCCAGTCATCTAACTTGACCATCAAATAGCCATTTCCCAAAAATAGCTCCGATGGTCAAACTTACTATTTTTGTGTCGCAGCTAGGCCATTACAACTAGCGACTGCCTGCAACCACCCTCAACCACCACTGGGCCACCGTAGGTGTCTATCCTCAATTTTCTTTCTCAAACTCACATCCACAATTGGCGCCGTTTGTGGAAAATCGATTATAGACATCTGTAAAGTCAGCCTTGATGGTATCACAGAGCAACAACATTTTCGGCAGTCTAGAAACCCAAAGGGAGCCCCCTCATGCTCCCAGAACTCTTGAAGATAGAAGGGCTAAATTGCTAGTCGATGCCCAGAGAACGACTAAGGCCACCTCTAGGTAGAAACCAAGTCGGTTGCTCCCTGAAGAAGGAGATAGCTGGGACATAAGCATCAAGCGTCTGCAAATTCTGTTGGCAAAAATGCCACAAATTCTAGGTGACAACGTATTGATGAAGCCATCCCAAGCGGCAGAAGGAGGACCATCCAAGGAAAGGTCTAAAGGATTGAAACTTCCACCTCGGGAAGGTCATAATAGGAGGCAGTGCCAGTCCCATGTTAACTTGGAGAGTCAAAGTGATAGGAAGTCCGTGGCATTGAGTAAGCGTAGGGTGTCACCAAGCTGAGGCTACTCCAGCGTGGATCTTCTTGAAACACTCAATGCCGAGCAAAATCGAGAACGCGATCTGCGTGCTAAGCTCAATAACTGAATAGCAGCAGCACCGGACAAAACCATCATTCCAGCAAGATTAGTGGCTCATGCAGCCAGGTCTGTACCAATTTAACTAGTTTCGAGATACCAAATGCCATTCTCTCTGAGATATCAAGGGAATGGACCCTCCCGAAAAGTTCATGACACTAAAGTTCACATTGTATGATGGGAAATCAGATCTGAGATCCCATGTCAGTCACGTCAAACAAATGATGACCCTATAAAATCATTTGGAAGCACTTATGTGCCGGGGGGTCCCATCGAGTTTAGGGGATCTTGGATTGAAGTGATTCGACCGGGTGTCCACGGGATCAATTAGAAGCTTTTACCAGCTTACCGAGTCATTTGTAACTTAGTTCGTCATAAACACAAAAATACCAAAAGGTGTTGACTCTCTTCTGACACTCCAAAAAGGTAAGAACGAATCGCTCCGCATTTACAACAATTGTTATTGGGAGACGTATAACGAGATTGAGGAGTGTTCTAAAGAGTTAGCAGTGGTAAGTTACAAGCTTGGACTAACTCCTAGAGAAAGACTTTGGGAAGATCTAACACTCAACCCTTTAGCTGATCTCTGAGACCTCATGTCCCCGGTTGAAATGTTCGCTCGACTAGAGGATGACGTCCTACAAGCAGAGCGAGCTACGGGGACAACTCCCCAGGACAAGGGGCCGTTCAAAAAACGAAAGGAAAGCTCAGTTGATTATGAGGGCCGGGTGAGGCAAGGGATCAATGTGGTTTTCAAGGAACTAATATACAAGTTACTCTCCCAGGTCCAAGATAAGTCGCACTTTAAGAAGCTCGTCCCTATGGAAGGGGACTCCAAAAGGCACAATCAACGGTGAAAGTGTTCCTTTCACGAAGAGAAGGGGCACAGAACCGAGAGTTATCGAGCTCTGAAGTTTTTTCTTGACTAACTTGTTTGGGATGGACATCTAAAAGAGTTTGTCTCCCGAACGAGTTTGTCGATCAAAAAAACCTCGAGTAGAGGAAGCCAAGGTGAAACCTAACCCAAGTTTGACCGGAGCAACGAAGAAAAAGATGATACCCTGGAGGAAGACCTTCTATTGGGAACTATTCACATGATAGGGGGCCCAAATCACCATAATCTCGAGAATAGAATCCGGGGGGAGAATCGCATCATCAAACAAATGCACGAGTTCTTCTCGGTCCAACCAATGGCTAAGAAGCCGAAACAAGCAGTGTCTGAACTGTGAAGCATCACATTATTAAAAGCAGGCCTGGAATGGGTCTATCATCCCCACGTTGATCCCTTGGTCATCCAGCTCTGGATCAACAATTATGATGTGAAAATAATCCTAGTAGACTTAAAACCTACCTGAGCCCTTTTGGTCGAGTTCAACACTTAGTCTCACTGGCCTAAAAATCCAAGCCATTTCCAAGAGCTGGTGTTAGAGTTCGTTGTAGTTGATATACCTTCCCCATATAATGCAAGTTATCAAATTTACCATGATGAAGGGAGTGGCTTCTACATTGCACCAAGTTATCAAATTTGCCACCCACGAGGTGAACAAACCTCTTATGGAGATCAGGTGGTAGCCAAACACCCTACGAGATGCCTGAGATAGACCCCAATTTCATCAAACATGAGTTAAACGTCCTCCCCGAGGCCTGCCCAATAAAACAGCGAGAAAAGAGGTCCGCAACCGAGCATGTGGGCATTATGATAAAAGTGGTAGAAAAGCTAAAAGAGGCAACTGCCATAACATAAGTTCTTTACCCGAGTTGGTTGGCCAATACAGTCATGATAAAGAAGAAAATTGGCAAGTGGAGAGTCTGCGTTGACTTCAAAAGCCTCAACCGAACTTGTCCAAAAGACTGCTTTACTTGGCCAAAAATTGATCAATTGGTAGATTCTACTTCGGGTCATGCCTGAATGAGCTTCTTGGATGCATATCGAGGATACTAATCAAGAGAAAATTGCCTTCATCAGGCATGACCCCTACAAGTCCAATCAAGAGAAAATTGCCTTCATCACCCCTACGGCGCCACATGTCAAAGAATGATCACTAAAATATTTGAGCCAATCATGAGTAAAAAAATGGAAACCTACATCGATGATACGGTGGTTAAACCAAAAAGGAGCCGAACCATGTGAGGGACCTAGCCAATGTATTTGCAATGCTCAAAAAACACAAGCTGAGGTTGAACGCAGCCAACTGTGCTTCTGGGGTAAGCTCGAAAAAATTCCTAGGACACTTTGTAACGTGACGAGGGATCAAGGCAAATCCAAAGCAAATTATGAAAATCAACAACCTTGTCAGTTTGAGGACTATGAAAAAGCTTCAATAACTGACTAGAATGGTAGCAACACTTAACAGGTTCATTAGTAAGTTCTCTAACAAATGCCGTCTATTTTTTTAACTTCTTCGCAAAAATATAAAATTTTTATGGAATGACAAATGCGAGCTCGCACTCTAACAGTTCAAGAAATATTTACCAAAACCACCATTTCTTTCTATCCCGGACGAGGGAGAATTGCTCTATGTCTACCTCGCAGTCTCCGAACATGCCGTTAGCTCAATACTTCTAAGGGAGGTATATGAGGAGCTACGCATGATCTACTTTGTTAGCAAGATGTTTATGGATTTCCAAACAAGGTACCTTCTGCTAGAAAAACTTGTGTTGGTCGTAGTTTTAACTTTGTAGAAACTTATACATTATTTCCAAACACATCTCATCGCTGTATATATCGAGTTTTCGCTCAAAAACATCTTATCCAAAGCAGAACTGTCCGGGCGGCTCTCCAAATGGGCAGCAATAAAAGGATAAGTCTTGGCTAAATTTGTGGCTAAGTTCTCGCCTTGAACCATGAGTCCAGAGCATGATTGTCTTGCATTTGCACACGGGGAGAGAGAAAGCTCGACAGGAAAATCAGTTGAGACTAAGTCAACACTCGAGGGACACGAAGTTATCAAAGAACCACCTCAAGATGCAGAAGTAACCATCGTTGAGGAAATCAATGGGGTTCTTGAGGTTGACATAGAACAACCTCAAATCAATCTCTCCTTTGCATGGAAAATGTTCGTTGATGGAGCAAAAAATATCCTAGGGGCAAGGGCATGAGTAGTCCTAAAAAGTCTTGACGGGGCAATTTTCGAGCACTACGTCAGGCTGAATTTCCTGCGATAAATAACGAGGCCAAATATGAAGCTTTCATTGCGGGGCTTCAGTCATCCAGCAAACTAAAGGTTCCCGAGCTTCATATTTTTAGTGATTCAAAACTGGTAGTCAACCAAGTTATATAGAAACTTGAAGCTCTGGGAGCAAAGATGGCTAAGTACTTGGCAATCGCGAAAATCCTCATCACCAAATTTTGAGCAGTCAAAATTGAGCACATGGAGAGGGACTTAAATTCACATGCAGACACGTTGGTAGGTTTGGCATAAGTTTTTGAATAGAAAATAGGTCGGACCATTGTAGTCGATCTGATCTTAGGTCCCAGCTACGAAACACATCAAGAATCTGTTTGAATCAACACTAAGCTGAGGTCGAGCTGGATGGACCTAATTCTAATTTTTTTTATGACATAACAAGCTATCAGAAGACAATAAAGAGGAGCATGAACTTTGAATAAAAGCAGCACGGTTCTGGATCTCTCCCATAGAAGACTTGTACAAAAGATCATATTTGGGGCCTTACGTATTGTGTGTTCACCCGAGCCTAGTCGAAGATGTACTTTTTGAAATTCACGAAGGCAATTGCAAACTACACTCCAGAGGAAAATCATTGGCTCACGAAGCTTTGACTCAAGGATACTAGTGGCCATTCATGCAGAAATAAGCCCAATTGTACATCTACAAGTATACGAAATGCCAATTCTTCTCCCCCCTAATTCATCAATCAGCAAGGGACTTGATCCCTATCACCAGTCTGTGGCCCTTTTTCCAATAGCAAATGAACATCGTGGGGGTCCTGCCTCGAGCTCTAGGGACCAAGAAATTTTGGTTAGTAACAACAGCCTATTTCACAAAATGGGCGGAGGCTGAACCACTAGCCCAATTAGAGAGATGGACATAATCAGATTCATCCGCAAAAACATTCTTTCTAGATTCAGCATCCCCAAAACATTCGTATCAGACAACAGAACTCAGTTCGTAGGACAAAGAGTCAAGGACTTGTTGGGGCAATTGAATATCGAGTTCTACAACTCATCACCAAGCTGCCCACACTGCAATGGGCAAGCCGAGACCACCACCAAGACAATCCTGAACGGAATCGAGAAGAGGCTCGAAAAAGCCAAAGGTTAATGGGTCGAGGAACTGCCAAACATGTTATGGGCTTATCGGACGACGACGCGAAAATCCATGAACGAAACACCTTATGCTTTGGCCTTCAAATTCAAAGTTGTAATTATGTTGGTGGTTGGTTTGCCCACAATACGAACCAAAGCATACGACGTCAGTCACAATGCGAAAGTCTTAGCTCGGGATCTCGATCTTGCTGATGAACAAAGAGAAAATGTACTAATACGGATGGCGGACTACCAGAAGCAGTTAGAAAAGATGTACAATCAGAAAGTCCAATATAGATAATTTTCAATTGGAGATCTCGTTTTGAAAAAAATTATTGGAAATACCAAGGACCCAGCGGAAGGAAAACTCGGTCCAAATTGGGAGAGTCCATACAAGATAACTAAACTCGCCGACAAAGGCGTTTATTATCTCGAAGACCCTGAGGCAAACAAGTCCTGAGACCTTGGAATTTCAATAACTTGAGAAAATACTACTAGTAAAATGTAACTCTCATAACCAAGCTTGTATATATATATATTAGTCACACATATAAGATACTGTTGCCTAAGAACTATTTTCCACTATTATCAAAATTAAATATTTTTCTAATTACACAAAAATAACTTGGTTTGAACTTTTTCAGAAGAACCTCTATCTCGGCCAATAGAAAGTACCAAATCCTTTTTAAAAAAAATTATGTTGGGAAGAACTCCCCATCAGCCCAAGCACAAGCTAAGGTGGTCCTAAAGAAAAATGCGATACTAGTCACCTAGTTGATTAAATCATAATCTTGAAATTTCTGAAACAACGTGACTAATCACCGAACCACTTAAGCACGAGCTTGAGATGTCTTAAAAAATGCGAGGCTAACCCATAGAACTGCTTAAGCACGGACTTGAACACTACAAGGCAAGGTCAAAGAAAAGCAATATTTACTCTATAAACATGCAAAGACAACATATTTTTGCCAAGGCATGACCAAACTTGTCCGAACGAGTTGCGATAAGTCAAAAAGAGCATCTGACTTTATGACTTGGTCGAGCAGCTACAACATTTGGGAAAAGTTACCCGAACTCTACGCGAGTTCTGAACTCTATCCCACAAGGATTATCTAAGTATACGTAACAAAAATTTGAGAAGAGTTAGCCGAACTCTACGCAAATTCCGAGCTCTGTCCCATATGGCTTATCTAAGTATACTTAGCAGAAATTCAAAAAGAGTTAGCCGAATTCTATGCGAGTTTCGGGCTATGCCCCCACAAGGTTAAGTATACTTAACAAAAATTTAGGAAGAGTTAGCCGAACTCTACTCATATTCTGAGCTCTGTTCCATCTGGCTTATCTAAGTATACTTAGCAAAAAATTGGGAAGAGTAAGCCAAACTTTACTCGAGTTCCAAACTCTTTCCCATGAGGCCTATCTAAATATACTTAGCAGAAAGTTGGGAAGAATTTGTTGAACTCTACGCGAGTTCCGAACTCTATCCCACGAGGCTTATTTGCATTTACTTGGCAAATGTTTGGGAAAAGCTAGTCGAACTCTACGTGAGTTTTGAGCTCTGTCCCACAAGGATTATATACTGCTATTTGACAAAAATCTTTCAAGGTAGAGACAAGCTAGAAAAGAGAAACGCATAATGTATTCAACAAAAAAGAGGAATTCTTTACAAAACCATTCATAAGTTATAAAGAAAACGTACAAAAAGCACACTATGGCTCAAGATGGATGTCTTGACTCGAATCCCCTCTAACTATTTCCCCCTCGAGCTCGATGCCTTTCTCTGCAGTATCCTCCTCATCACCCTGCTCTGCTGGCTGGTTCATGTACTCCTCTTCATTGAAGCTAGGCAGAATCAGGGGCAAGTAGGGCTCAAGAGAGTCAGCAAGCTCAACCTCGGGAGCAGCCTTAGTCCATGCCAAATTATCCATAGGGATGTTAAGCTCGATTAAACTAGCAAGCCACCCCTCCAAGTAAATCTCGAGATGAAGTTTGGCCACCTGCCTGTCATAATTATTTCCAGCTAGGCTGATGCTCTGTTTGAAAACCCGCTCATAGACTAGACAGCAAGCTACCGCTTGAACCTCAGTGAGGTCTTGCAAAGCCTTCTCCCTCTGTGCCCCGACATTAGCATCCTCGTTCTGGGCTTGGGTAGCAGTCGCACAGCTGGCATCTCGGGCTTCTTTGGTAGTAGCCAAATCTAACTTGAGTTGCTTAGTGGCAGTCAGGACGAGCTTAGCTTACTTCAGTTGGGACTCCAGGTTGCTCACTTTCTACTTAGACTTTTTCAATTTGGCCGACTGTTGCATCATGCGGTCCAAGATAGTCATAGCTCTCTAGAGGCTCTACAAAATAAAAATCAAAAAAATTGATAAGTGTTCATAGTACCTTAAGAAAATTGAAACGCATTGTAGGTTAACATCCTTACCTGGACATGTTGCATCACCAACAGGTCCCAAATCTCCTCGAGCCCTCATCAGCAAGGTCAGCAACATCTTTAAGGAGTATGACTACCTTCAGAAGGGCCAAGTTGGTATCATGGTCCTTGGTAGAATCAGCCACGATGACCTGTTTTCCGAACTCAGTGACAAAGAACT
>BRYF01000027.1:17261086-17266086 GCA_030159135.1 Actinidia polygama | reverse complement strand
TTCCAGGAAGTCAAGCCGAAGAGCCTTAAGAAGAAGATAGCAAATCTATTTAGTTTTGTGGCCAAGAGGCCCTTCGTACTTATGATGACGAATTAGAATTTATGCCATGTAATTATTGGCCATATGATGTATGTAAAATTAAATGTTGGACTTATGGATGTATGTAAAGGCTGAATATTTAGACACAGCTCTGTATACTGTATGGTGACACACACACTTTGTTATTTTTAGATACTATGACGTTTCTGCGAAAAGAAAAATTATTAGCATTATAAATGCACATGCACAGGTGATCAACCGGAAGAAATGGTAAGTTGGCCTTGGTGGGTCAGCCGCCGGCCATCACGTGCCCACGATCTGCATAGGCCTGGTTGCGGGGCGTGACAGAGTGGTATCAGAGCACAAGGTTGACATCTTAGAGTTAAGTTACATTTATTAGAACAATAGGTTTACACCGTATACAGAGCAATAGGTTTATACCGTATACAGAGCAATAGGTTAACATCGTACACCGAGCTACAAAATGACACTCTAAGATTAAGTTATGGCTATTAGGGCGGTAAGTTGACACCGTAAAAATCAAGTCATGTGGAGGACGCTATAAGATCGAGTCATACTTACGTTAGAATCTAGGATCAATTAGGGTATGTCATATGTAGTATATGAGTTACGGTTTACTGAAGTGTATTTTAACTACTGTTATGAGGAATGTCTAAGCGTTAGACATGTAGTGAGCCATGCTACCATGAAAGAGAAATCGTAGAAGGGTAGTAATGCTCGAAAATTTGATTTACGTTTTAGGAGAATCCTAGAAGAAATGGTTCAAGTAGTTCGAGATACTCAAGCATATTACCATTACGATTATGATGATGTTTCTAGTTTACTAGAGAAGTTATTATTTTGATGTCATACTCAGGTACATGATCTTTAAATTCTAGATGCACAGATGTTCATAAATTTGGAGTTATATCTGAAGCTTAGAAATTCACGATTCTAAATTGGAGACACAAAATTAAAATTTAGAAAGACAATGGTATTATCGACAAGTTAAGTAAAATAGAATGTAAGGAGAGATGTAATCGATTTTGCTTTATGTGAATGATTATGGTCAGTATAAGTTTTATTTTATTGAAGTAATAGGATTTTGTATTTGACTAAGTGTATACGTGTTTCTTTTTGAGAGACGCTTAATGATGTTATGTGGGAGTACGGATTGATCTTTTGATGGTTGAACTATTTCACGTTACCGTCATTGATTTAAGGATGAGGAATGTATAATCGTATGAGTTAGTTCGAGTCAATTAGGACATTTCACCTCAGGACTTTTCCTTGGGATGTTCTATGTATAGTTGAGTAGTAATTGCGATATCTATATGAAATACACTAACTTAAAGTAAATTGGAGGACTTTTACCTCATTGTGGTTTGATACAAGGACTTGAATTTATGCAAGGATGAGATCAACCTGGACATTAGAGGACAAATTTCACGATTGAAATCATTATGTCTTTGAAGTTTTACGATGTAATAAATGTCTTTTGATGGCTTGATAATTTCTATACTTGAGAGATGATACAATTATCATTATACTGAACGATGAAAAATTTGATGCGATTGTAGAAGCTATGCATCCTAGGAAGGAAGGCCGTAAAGGGGCGACAAAACCCGAAAGCCGAATGGACCGTGTAGAGAGGATCCTAGAAGGACATGTTCAAGTAGTCCGGGATGCTCTCAACAACACCGCTAATGCAACCGAACATCGAACAATAAATACTGAAGGAGCATTGGACGAAATGGCTCAATACCGAGGGAATAGTAAGAAGAGGTTGGGACAAAACTTAAACATAGAACAAAGTTCAAAACGACAGAGTTCCGGATCTTCAAGTGAGAATTCATCAACTCTACAAGAAGACACTGGATACCAAGGGAACACGCCTAATAAAATACCTACTTGCCCAAACTGTCAGAAGAAGCACTGGGGCGCATGTCGTAAAGGAAGCACGACCTGTTATAATTATGGCCAAGAAGGGCACCGAATCAAAGATTGTCCACAGAGGAATAGGGCACAAAGAGCTGGAACATCAGCGTCAGCCTCAATCCCACAACTTACAATTACAAGGAGAGATAATCAACCGCGGCAAGGCCAAGCCTTCGCACCTATGACAGAGAACACCCCGACTACTACCCCAAAAATGCTAGGTACACCCCTTAGTAGTAGACGACCTGTACGTCTTTATCGACACACGCATTTCTCCACCATCCGTAAGCTTACAATTCATTCATCCCACAAAGGGACTCAGAGTGTATATATATATATTCCTAGTTGGAAGCAAGTTTTCCAATATATATATATCTGATAAATTACTTGATTCCTTTAAGGACAGGGAGATAGAATTACACATTAATCTAAATTCGAATATTAGACCCATTTCTAAGACTCTCTACCATATATTTTCTTTAGGATAGAAAAGGTTGGAGGTTCGACTCCTAGACTGGTTAGAAGAAAATGATTCAATAGTATTAGTACTTCACTTTGAGATATAGACACACGAACATGAATACATCAAATATCAATACGGTTCCTTCGGGGACATCCGATAAAATTGGAACGACACATAGAAGATTAACATGACCTCTACATAAAGGATGACAAGCACAAATCGAGAAATGACCATAAATTAGTATTGATAGGAGTTGCTAGGCGACGAAAATTTTGGACTAAGAGTGAGTTTATGATCTCATATGTGTGACTGATCACTATCCCTTAGCTATGAATAAAGATTAAGTTACCTTGAAAGATTAATCGAGAGTTAGGGTTGCTATAATGAAATCCTTAGAGTTAAAGTTGTTCCATTAGTACAAAAGTTACGCCAAAATCATGTGTAGAATAAGTATTATGAATATGCCAATACATGACATCCTATTAGCACGCTTATCAGAAAATTAAGTTAAAGAAACGAGTTTAGTACTCATTGTCATTAGTAATGAATCGAGTGTACCAAAGAATTTAAAACTATTCGTCTAAAATGTGTAACGAAAGAGATAGCGGAGTTGTAGTACGATGTCTACAATGTCAACGAGTCAAAGTAGACCGTCTCATTAAGTCGGCACACTCTTGCCAGTGAAGACCACGTATTCAATGTTGAAATACGCGAACTTTAATATTGCAACAATAATATGACTTCACAGAACACCAGTCTCTATAGTGTCGGATCGAGACCCGAGGTTTACGTCGAAGTTTTGGAAAAGCTTACAATGAGCCTTAGGCACTGAACTTAATTTTAGTACCGCTTTTCATCCGCAGACAGATGGACAATCAGAGAGAACAATTTAGACCTTAGAGGATATGTTACGCTTATATGTTGTCGACTTTCAAGGAAGTTGGGAAATGCACTTGCCACTTGTGGAATTCGCTTACAACAGTTTTCAAACGAGCATCGGAATGGCTCCGTATGAAGCCTTTTACGGGAGAAAATGTAAATTGCCCATATGTTAGACTGAAGTTGGAGAACGACAAATTTTAGGCCCAGAGGTTGTACAACTCACAACAGATAAGATTAAAGTGATTCAACAGATACGAGAGTTAGAATATGAAGAAGGTGATCACATGTTTTTGAAGGTATCTCTTTCCAAGGGGATAAGTCGCTTTGGTAAAAAGGGAAAGTTGAAGCCGAGATACATTGGATCGTTCCATGTTCTTCAACGAATTGGAGCCGTCTCTTATCGTATTGCTCTTCCACCGGAGTTTTCGCATGTTCACGATGTTTTTCATGTCTCAATGTTACGGAAGTACGTTCACGACCCCACACATGGGATTAATCATCATCCTTTGGATGTACGCGAGGACTTAAGCTATGTTGAGAGACCGATCGAGATTGTTGATCGTTGTGACCAAGATTTTAGGAACAAAGTCATACCTTTAGTACGAGTGTTATGGTAGAACCACACATGGGAGGAAGTCAACTTGGGAACGAGAAAATGAGATGCGAGAACGTTTTCCGTCCCTATTTGAATGAATGTTGTAACAATTGAAGTACGTTATTTGAAGAACTGAACAAATTTGATCTTCAGTATCAACATCTTTATTTAACTTTCATTACCATTTTGAAAATTTCATCTACCCAAGCAATTCGGGGAAGGCTGACTTGGTTGGGATAGTACCAAACGGGGAAACCATGGTGTAGGCTGCCCAGACTGAGAGGGCAATTAAGGCAGTCGCAATGAAAGGTTAACCCCCAATCAGAAGCATTGACTGTAACACCCCGCATCCGTAAATCCCATTAATTACGTATATTATGACGTGTATAATAATTAGAGGGAGTAATATAAGTTTAAGGGTCCAAAGGAACCAATTTAGGTTAGCCAATATTCAAAAGTCCTAAACTTATAAATTCTGCCCAGGATCCTTCTTAGCGTTCGAACGCCAGGATGAGCGTTCGAACGGTCGAGCATTTTGCCTAGGCGTTCGAACGCCCATTGACAGCACATTTGGAGCGTTCGAACGATAAGGCCAAAAACCCACAATTTCAAGTCTCGCATGTTTCAAACTGTAAGCAAGAGGGTTCGAACGCAAGAGCCCAGAATCTTTCTGAGCGTTCCAACGCCCATAGTAGAAATAGGAAAATGGAAAAAGAGAACACGAACTTAAAATGGGGAAAACCACATGGGATCATTCCCAACTCAGCCCTTCACAGCCACTCATATATACACACTTACTCTTCACTTCCTTCACTTCCAATACACACACACACGTATACGGAGAGAGAGAGAGAAAAGAGAAGAAAGAGAGGAAAGGAAGAGAAGAGAAAGAAGGAAAGAAAAGGAAGAAGGAAGAGGATCAAGGCAAATAGAAGCCATAGTAAAGCTCAAAGAAGCTACAAGAAGCCAATTTGAAAGGTATAAACACATAACCCATGCATTTGAACATATATGTATACTTAGGTTTTTAGTCTATGTTAAACTTAGATCTACTAAGTTAAGCTTCGAATTAAAGGCCCATTT
>BRYF01000027.1:17241086-17243586 GCA_030159135.1 Actinidia polygama | reverse complement strand
AATTCAATAAATTTTCTTGAGTATAGATAAAACTGCTCACAAAAATAATTTACGTCTCTAAAACTCACAAGGTATAAAACTCCACTTCATGGAAGTAGTTATGTCAATTTATAAAAAATTTACTTTGAAAACACAACTCGTGCTTAATGTAATTTATCATATCTCTCTATACAGCACAAACAATAAAGTATTCAACATGCAAGACTAAAATGACATGATAATCCGCTTAAACATCGTACTATGCAAAGTCATTAATTGTTTCAACTATCTTTGAAAACAAAACACAATGATTTAGTTATGGTTTCAATCCTAAGAAGTCTTAACACATTCACAATATATAAAATATCAGATTATAAACATGGAATGCAAAAGGTCACAATGTATTTCAAAGGAACCAAAAAACCGACCTGTTTCGGATAACATCCAATATATAATGGAATGAAAAATAAACTTGTTTTACCAACTCATAATAATAGAAGAACGATTTTGCATTAGACATATCAAAAAAATAGCAACAATATTTATATATCCAAACATTAGTCATAAGTTAATAACATCCAAAACATGTCAACATAACCTAAAAATTATCAATACGAACCAAAAAATATGCATTATTTTTTTTATGCTCAAAAATTAAACTATCCTAAAACAAAAAAAATCAAGCACTATGAAGTACCCCGCCAACTAAAGATGAGCATTCGCTGAAATACGAAAAAAAATAAAACGACACGACGATGGACAGACAAGGGAAAGGCGAAAGGGTGGGACAACACCCTCTCCCCCCAACTAGGGTTAGACTATCCCCGACTCGACTCGACCTAAATACTTATTATACAACATACAAGGAAGACATTATTTCTCAATTCATTCGAAATGTGGTGGATCACGTAGATCCACACACTAAACTTCTACCTACTCAAACTCAAGACATGGCTTCAATTGATGCCCATTAACTTTAAAAACATTGTCATTTCTGAGATTTTGGATTTCAACTTCCCCATGAGGTAAGACATCTCGAACAATGAAAGGTCTGAACCATCTACTTTGAAGTTTACCCAGAAATAAGTGTAATTGAAAATTATATAAAAGGACTTTTTCACCAACTTCAAAAGATTTACGCAAGATATGTTGGTCATGCACAGACTTTATCTTTACTTTTTAGATTTTTGAGGCTCTCCTATGGTTCTTAAGAATTTTCAATAAAGATGTCTCTTGGCTCTTAGATAGGCTAGAGGATATGACCACATGGTATAATTCACTTTCCCAAAGGAATGCATACTTGAGGGTAGAAAGTAAAGGTTTTCTTTTAGGAATTGGTGGTTGCTCTTTAGAAGGAACTGACTTGACAACACTCAGGGCAAAGGGTTCAAAAATAGAGTTCTAATGACCCACATTCATGATAGAATCACTCCCTTTCCTTGCAATAGCTAGATCCCTAAAACCTCTACACTCGGACTAATTAGTCATTGGTCTCACTCCAAACTAGAATCCTCTCAATTGGATCCTCCATGAACTCACGATCTACTCACGATCTACATGCTCTTGGATGATAAACTAATAAAGTCTACCTCCTCAATTTGGTCTACTTCCTGTAGTTGCTTACCTGCTGTAAAAATGTTGGTCTCTAAGGTTATATTATCGAATGAAAGCTTAAGCAATCCATTCTTACAATAAATAATGACATTTATAGTTGCTAGGAAGGGTCGTCCTAATATGTTAGGAATATGACGCTTAGATGACTCAGACTCTACGGGTTGGGTAACAAAAACTATAAAATCAACCGGATAGTAGATTGTATCTGTCACGCCCCGCAACCCGGCCTATGCGGATTGAAGGCGCGTGATGGCCGGCGGCTGACCGCCAAGGCCTACGTATCATCAACCTGTGCATATTCATTTAAAATAACGATAAGTTTTTCTCTTGCGCGGAAGCATCATAACATGAAAATAATAAGGTGTGCGTGTCACCATACAGTATACAGAGCTGTGCCTATGTATTTCAATTTACATACATCCCAAATCAAACTTCAGACTTACATAGACTAAATACATAACATAGGGTCTCGCCCTCACAATACAACATAAAGCCTCTCGGGCTTACAAAACTAAGTCTGACTTGTTAAACCTCCTTTCGGCTCCTCGGATTGACTACCTGAAATTTGTTTTTCTAAAACGTAAGCCAAAGCTTAGTGAATAACAACGAATACATGAACGTAAAATACCATGGATCATTTTCATATCATACATAGCATAGCATAGCGTAAGCAATATGAGCATCGTATACATTTCTTGAACATTTAACTTTCATAAACATGGCATCACATGCTTTCATAAATATACATAGCATATCATAAAACGTAACAACCCGGCATGACATGATGACCATATAGGTCGGGTGGCTCTTTTGGCCTGAGATATCTCTTTTGTAGATGGCTTTATTTCACGTCCTCCCATCTACCTTTTAGGACTGGCTGACTTGGTTTAAGTCCCGTCAGTGGGGA
>BRYF01000027.1:17138586-17151086 GCA_030159135.1 Actinidia polygama | reverse complement strand
ATATATCCTCATCTACCTCCTTATAATTTTACTTATTTTTTCGTGTTCACGGACACTAAGTCAAACAAAAGAAAATATCACTTTTAAGAGTATTCGTTAGAGTTTTACATCAAATAAAAAATATATTGTATGCATATACGAAGAGATACATTGTTATAAAATAAAAAACAAATTCGAAAGTATATAATACTTTTAAAAAAAAGTGTTGTTAGTTTAAGAGAAATAAGAGAAAATAAATGTGTTTTTTTTTTTTTTTTGGGTCCCACTAAAAAAATGATTCAATGTATAAAATATGCTAAATTTGAGATATTTTTTGGCCGTTAAATCACAATTTATATGGACCTCACACATTTGAGAAAAAAAAAATAATATTTTTTTTAAAAAAAAATAGTCCCATGTAAAAACTAAGTCATTAAATTAATTTAAATAATTTATAAATATAGATAATAAAAATAATTTAAAAAATTTAAAAATATTTGTATCTTATATTATACATTTTATTTTCTTCTTTTTAACCAAAGCATCTTTCTCTTTCCAAACATTAAAACCATTAAAATATTATCACCCCACTTCTCTCTCCTCTCTCAATATGACCCCAACTCCCACTTTCCTCCTCCCAGAATGGAATTGAGATTGTGATTGTGATTGTGATTGATAATGAATATGGATTATTAACGAGGGTAATAGTCCAACCGGGGTATTTGGTTTGCACGGAATTAAACAGTGGGATTAGTAAATATTAAGAGTAATGTGATCAATAGTGTCAAAAAATTCATGGGATTTTTTCATGAAATTCATATTTACCCTTTAATTATATAAATATATAAATATTAAGGATAATTTTGTCATTTTGAGCCCATATAATAGGGTGGTATTATTAATATCAGGGGGCATGGTATTAACAATACCATCATTTGGTGGTATTAATAGTCCGACCGAATTATTAATCCGACTATTTGAGCGAAAACCAAACGCCGAATTACCGACCCCACCGGACTCACATTACAATCCCCTCCTATCCCGTTATCAAACAAGGCCTCTATGTAATCCTTTCCGCTCCCCTCTCTCTCCTCATCCCAATTCTTTACTCTCTCTGCACCCACTTGCCATCAACCGTCCTTTCGCTCTCTACAATGGCGGAAACCCCATCGAAACGCCAGAGAGAAGAAACCCACCTCTCAGAAGACATTGAAGACCCGAAACGCCACAAATCGTACACCCAAATACTCTCTCCCCTCGAAGAGGAAGAAGACGAACCCACCGAGGACTTCTCCTCTATCCTCACCACTCTCCAAAGAGATCTCTCCTGCGATTCCGAATCCGACCCATCCTCGGTTTCATACCCGGATAGTTACGGCCTGATTGAAGTCCCGGGCTAGTCAGATGACGATGAGAGAGAGAGGGTGATGCGGCACCTTCTCGAAGCGTCCGATGACGAGCTGGGAATACCCCACAGATCGGACGGTGGAGACGATGAGAATTTTCTCGATTTGGGCGATGGGTTGTGGGAGTTGGAAGATGAGGCGGCGAACTACTACACGCTGTTGCAGTCTGAACTTTTCATGTAGGTCCTTGTTTGTGGTGGGTTAGAACTGTGAAAAAGGGAACTATTGGAGAGGGGTGGTAGAGAAATAGATGGAGGATGAGGGAAGAAAATATGAATTGTTTTATTGTGGTTTCCTTTTGGTCCACTCTTCTTTTGTAAAATATCCGAAGTGTCCCCCAAGTTTTTCTCTTTTAAAGGACTAGGAATGTAGAAGAAAAATGTTAGCTGGAGAGTGGAGACGATTCAATTTCATTTTATTTTTCTGACTGAAAATGAATGAAAATAGGCTCTGGACTGTCCATAACTGGACCTGGATTCAACATTTCACTTTCTTACTGTACTGGTGCCTGGATTTGAGTCTTAATGATGCAAAAACCAGGATCCTCTTCCCTGTCTCCTCTTTTGGGTCATAAACATAAGTTGTGCTAGACACTTTTATCACAACTTTAAAAAAAAAAACACAAAAATTGCTCAGCTCTGCTAAACATACCATACTCTTAGCCTCCTGGTGAAGAAGATAAGGTAGTAAGGGTCAGTGTGGAACAATAGAAAAGAAAAGGAATAGTTGTGTCTTTTTCACCAACGAGGTAATAAGAAGCGAGATGATTTTTATTTTTTACCATCAAACACAAACAATGTTTGGATGAAAAAGAAACTGAATCAGGTCAGGTGAGAAAAGAATGTTAGAGAGCGTTCTCCTCCTTTCTTTGAGTTTGATGGACAGTCTTGATCAAGGCGAAAACAGGTTTTCTGTTCAGGGGTCAAAGTGTAAAAACAAAATTTTAAAAGAGGCCAAAGTATAAAAACAAAATTTTAAAATAAAAATTATAATTTATTCAAAGTCAAGGGGGACTCCGCCTGCTGGCCTTCCTTGGGTCTGCCCCTGGTCTTGATAATATTAACAATTCATAACCAATTATTTTTTACTTCTCACAAAAAAATAGTAAAAAACCAAAGAGACTTATAGTAAAGAATTTCTCTTTTTTCTCTGCATTTCTCATTGCCCTTGTGTTTACAACTTTTAATTTTTTTTCTCAAAACACCAATTCAAATAAAATAAATACTTTTTTTTTCTAAAAACACAATTTATTTATAAATTATTATTTTTTATTTTTTATTAATACGTATTTTTTTAAAAAAATAATTCATATAAATAATTTATTTTTTAAATACTCCTAATCAAAACACACTTAAAAATAAAAATTTCTCCTCAATACAAAGCTTTATTTTAAAATTGATTGAAATATTTTACTTTTTAAGTGCTCTTAATCTAAACATGCTTAAAAAATAAATTTTATTATTATTATTTTTGAAAATGAGAATATTTATTTTATTTGAATTGGTGTATTGAAAAAAAAATTAAAATCCTAATCATAAGGACAATCTTGTTGTTTTTGCATAAAAATTACTCTAGGAGAATTTTAACAGTAATTTTAAAAATAAAAAAAAATAGTATAGTTTTAGAAATTATAAAAAGATAACGGTATTTATTAGAAGCATCAGGAAGGTTAGCGCAAGTTTACCCTATAAACAAACATCAAGTTGATGGGTTTGGTATGCCCTGTTCAGAAAACATGTCTTGAAATGAGGACAATTACCGACCCGAGCCCGTGTGAGTGAAAGTAAGAGTCGTTTAAATGGACGAATATGATGCTGACACGTTTACTCTTTTTTTTTATATTGAAATAAAAGAAAGCTTAAGGCTCCGTTTGGTAATGCTTAAAAGCCAAGTTTTTTTTAAACTTACTATCAAAAAAATTAAGATTTTTTAACTTTTTTACTTTTTTGGTTTTTCTTTCTATAAAAATAAGAAAATAAGCAAAAATAAAAAAGCAAAAAAACCAACTCTGACATGCTTTTTTGCTTATTTTAAGCAAAAAAATCAGTTGAAAAACTCAAATAAGTTGATTCCAAACGGAGCCTAACTCTAGGGTTACACTTGAGCCAAAGTTGTTAATTTTGTACTGGCCAGAGTGCCGTTTTGACTACTATTTCAGATTTATCGCTATATATACTATAAATATTTAAAATAGATTTCACTTACCTCTGAGATTTTTAACAAATACAACCATTTCTCTTATAGTTTTAAAAAATAGCACTGATCTCTCTTATTTTTAAAAATATTGTCAAGATTTCTTCTAAAACTAATTTTTGTACAAAAATGACAATCTTATCCTCAGATTTAGGGCTGTCGATTATTTTTCATTATTACACCCATTAAAAAAATAATATCCTCTTTTTTTTAAAAAAAAATAATAACATAGTTTATGTTATTAAGTATGTTTAGATTAGGAGCACCTAAAGCTAAAATATTTAATCAATTTTGTAAAAAACACAACTCTTATTGATGACAAAGTTTAATTTTTTTAAATACATTTTGATTAGGAGTACTTTAAAAGTAAACTATTTTAATTAATTCTTTTTAAAAAATCACTTATTGATAAAAAAAAAAGTGGTTTATAATCAAATAATGTTTTGAGGGAAAAAAATTTAATCAATTTATTGGGAAAAAATTTGAAAGCCCTAAATATAAGGACAAGATTGTTATTTTGGTATAAAAATGAGCTAAAATAGAGAATCTTGATAATAATTTCAAAAGTAAATGAAATTAGTGTTATTTCTGATATGAGATAAAACGTCCAACACAACTGATATTCTAAGTCAGATACGTCGCTTGGAGGATCACGTCGCCATGGTCACCGAGACGGTCCTGGTCGCCCATATATCACCTTGCCCTTACATATGCAAGCCTTTCTCCAAATCACCTTTAGGCCCAGATCAGAGACCACCTCCAGGAGGGTTATATCTCCGTAAGGACTCCACTTGCTTGAGAGTCCTTCTTAGTCACTCCTCTATCCAATCAGAGTCCGTCTCTATAGGGACTCCGCCTAATAGGGATCTCCACCAAACTCCTTTCACGGCTCCTTTGATTGCGGATGACTCTCCAAATGGCAGTCTCCTATTATCACTCAAGTATCTTAGAGATATACTTCCCATACATGGCTCTTCGAAGATCTCGCCTGAATATCCTCACACGGCTCTCCATTTTGCTCCTATATAAAGGTCGCTCCCCCATCACCAGAGGTATGATTGAATTCTCGCTCATATACATTGATAGCTCTGCTCTCCCATTTTGCTTAGCTTATCGCCGCCTTGGTCTGATTCGCACGTCGGAGGGGTTTTGAGCGGTCTCACCCCGGCCGGTAACATTTGTTCATTGCTACGCAAGTCGCCCCGTTGTTGCCGAGGTTCAACACTGAGGTAAACAAAGCAATATTGACTGTTGGTTGCTCGCTCTAATTTCCTACCACAACAGTTTGGCGCCGTTTGTAGGAACGACAGTTCTCAATTTTCTATGCACCTGCACAACCATTTGGTACCTAGTCAAAGTGCTAGCAACCCTTTAGATTACAGAGCTCATCCAATGGCTAATACCAGCCAAGCTCCAAATCTAGAAGATCTTCACCGTGAGATGCACGGTATAGCCGAGCAGATCAGAATCATGAACGAAAATAATGCCCTTCTTATACAGCACCTCATAACGAACAACCCGCCACCACCTCCTCCAGCATCTGTTTCAAAAATTCAACGATATCATCGCTTTCACCGTTCGGGCGACGACTCTCGAAGTAATAAAAGTACAGGCCGAGCACGAGATAGGCAACATCGATCACCAAGTTCTCGACCTAGGCGAGAAAGGAGCTCGATTTCATTAGAATCCCGGTCATCCAGCAAAACTCTTGAAGTATAGAGCAGGGAAGTCAGAAGGAGATGGAGGTCTCCCCGCCGAGACAACCAAATACCCAGACGCCGAGATAGATCCACCACTCAGAGTCTCAAGGACCTCGATGCTTGTATTGATGCCTTCAACACAGAAGCAAGTGCGTCCATGACCATGGACACTCTAATTAAACAAACCGAACCTCCGTTCATAGAGAGAGTAATGAAAACCAGGGTCTCCTCCAAATTCAAGTTACCTACTCAGCTATGAAGGGAAAACGGACCCCATAGACCATCTGGATTCATATAAAAGCTTGATGATGCTCCAAGAATATTCTGATGAGGTGATGTGCAAGGTCTTTTCTGCTACCCAAAAGGGGTCGACGAGGTCATGGTTCAAAAAACTACCTCCGGGAACCATTGACTAATTTGGCGATCTGAGCAGGCTCTTCATCGCCAATTTCATGAGCTGCCGGGTCAAGCAGAAAAACGCCTCACACCTCTTCCCAATCCATCTAAAAGAGATTGAAAGCTTGAAGGACTACGTGAAACGGTTCATCCAGGCAGTTTGGGAAGTGGAAGACCCTAGTGACAAGGTGGTGGTAATGGCCATGATGGAAGGACTTCACCCGGGCCCATTGTTTGATTCCCTTTCAAAAAACATCCCTAAAACCTCGTCAGCTCCGTCAAGTGGCCTAGGAAAATCAAGACCGATCCTTGAAAGAGAAACATGAACAAGTATTGTGAATTCCACCAAGATCATGGACATAACACCGAAGATTGTTTTCAATTAAAGGAACAGATAGCCGACCTTATCAAAAAGGGGTACCTTAGAAAATATGTTATTGATCGCCCATAACCTAACTCTCCAGAAAGAAGGTATGGCGACAGTAGGCCCACCGCGGGGGATATACAAGTAATCCATGGTGGATTTGGATCAGGAAGATGTTCGTGCTTGTCTAGGAAGAGGCATGCCAAAAGCGCCAATGGGCGAGCTGAAGAAGAAGTTTATAACCTTTCCTCACCATTAGTAAATACCTACCAACCCATTGCCTTCACCAACGACGACTTGAGGGGTCTACATTTGTCTCACGACGACGACCTGGTAATATCTTCTACCATAGCCAACTTTAACGTACAAAGAATCTTGATCAATAATGGAAGTTCTGCGATTATCCTATTCATCTCAACCTTCGACAAGATGAAGATTGGTCTGGACAAGTTACATCCTTTTCATACTCCTTTGGTCAGATTTGGACGTAATGCGACGTACCTGCTGGATTAAGTTACTAGTGACCTTAGGAAAGGAGCCCCACCAAACCACTGTCTGGCAGGATTCAATTGGGGTTGATTGCCTTTTGCCTTACAATGCAATCCTAGGTTGCCCAAGTTAGGAGAAATCAAGGCAATCACTTCTACCTACCACTTGAAGATGAAATTTTCCATTCAACTAAGTAGGTGAGGTGAGAGGTGACCAAAAACTTTCCAGACAATGCTTCATCTCAGCCATGAAAACTGAACCTCTCCCAAAACCAAGTGCCTAATAGTAATTACTAATCGACGAGGACGAGATGGAGATATTAAGAGACGAGGTGGAATAGATTACCCTGGTAGATCCCAAAGAGAAAGAAAACATCAAACCTCTAGAAGAAATTACTCCAATCTACATACATCCCGACTATCCAGATTGCCATATTATGATTGGAACTAACCTGACTGAGGAGTTGCAGTTTACTTTGGTGGAATTTTTGAAGAAAAACTATGATGTTTTTGCATGATCACAGGGCGATGTCCTAGGCATTGATCCTCAGATCGCCATTCACAAGATGTTCACCAACCCTGATCATCCCCCAATTTGCTAGAAAAGAAAGAAATTCGCCCCTAAGAGCCTCAAAGTCATAGAGGAAGAAGTATCTAAGCTCATCAAAGTCAATGTCATCAAAGAAGCTCACTACTCGGATTGGCTCGCCAACGTTGTTGTCACCCCCAAAAAGGGGAGAAGGAGAGAGTATGTGTTAATTTCACTGACCTCAACAAGGCCTGCCCAAAAGACAATTTTCTCTTGCTTAAAATAGACCTGATTGTTGATGCAACTCCAAACACGAACTCCTCAGTTTTATGGATGCCTTCTCTGGTTATCACCAAATTAAGATGCATCCGCCTGATGTGGAGAAGACTTCTTTTATTACTGAGAGGGGGCTATATTGCTACAAAGTTATACCTTTTGCTCTGAAGAACGCCAGGGCGACGTACTAGAGATTGATAAACAAGATGTTCAGAGAACTGATTGGAAAGACTATGGAGGTCTACATAGATGATATGCTCGTCAAAAGCCTCAAGGCTACAGATCACATCGCCCATTTAGAAGAAGTATTTGGCATCATGCGGAAGCAACGAATGATGTTAAATCCTTCCAAATGCATTTTTGGTGTTTGATCAGGTAAGTTTCTCGGGTTTTTGGTGACCAAGTGAGGGATCAAAGCGAACCCAGACTAGATTCAAGCCCTACTCGCCATGAACTCGCTTAGAAATATTCACGAGGTGCAATAGTTGATAGGGCAAATAGCTGCTCTTAATAGATTTGTCTCCAAATCAGCCGACAAGTGCCTCCCATTTTTCAAAATCCTAAGGAAAAATCAAGATTTCCAATGGAATGATGAATTTGAGATAGCATTCCAACATCTGAAGAAGTATATCGGCTCGCCACCCCCCACTTATAGTGCCTACCACGGATGAGGAACTCATTGTATATCTGTCCATCTCGCCAATGGCTGTAAGTGCAGTGCTTATTTGAGAACATGACAAAATCCAAAAACTGGTGTATTATGCTAGCTAAGTCTTTATGAGAGCCGAGACCAGGTACATCAAAATTGAGAAGCTTGCTTATGCCCTTTTGATCGCTGCTAGAAAACTTCACCACTATTTTCATGCGCATCCTATTGCTGTATTGACTGACCAACCCTTGAAACAAATTCTCTAGTGACCTAACACCTCAGGAAGGCTCCTCAAATGGTCCACTGAGCTGAGCGAGTTCCACATTAATTACAGGCAAAGAATGACGATCCAAGGTCAAGCCTTGACCAATTTTGTGGTTGAATTCACTAATGATGTCTCCCTAGAGCCTGAGAAAAATCTATCCGAGATGGAAACTCCAAGATAGAACTCAGCTGAGGACCTCACGAAAGTTGTTCGTAGACGAGTCAGCAAACCAGCACGGCTGTGGTGTAGGACTGGTTTTCCAAACTCTTTCAGGCGAGAAAATAGAGTACACCATTTGCATAAGGTTTAAAGTCACCAATAATGAAGCTGTATATGAGGCCCTCCTCGCCGGATTGAGTGTTGCAACATAATTGGGAGTAGATTCCCTGGACGCCTTCAGTGATTCACAACTTGTGGTAAACCAAGTCTAAGGGGATTACCTCGCCAAAGATGTCTGAATGGCGGCCTACTTAGACGAGGTGAAGACCATGACCAGAGAGATCAAAGACTTCAGAATTTGCCAAATTCCTAGAGAGGAAAATAAGAAGGCTGATGCTCTGGAAAACCTCGCCCCAGCTTTCGATTTCATCTCGGATAAGAGTGTACCTCTAGAATTCTTGCAAATCCTAAGTATTGAGGTTGCCAAATAAGTTTGTCAGACGAAAATAGGCCTGACGTGGATGGACGACATTACCACATATCTCCAGAATGGCACACTACAATAGGACAAACTCCAAGCTCGCTGTATCTAGTATAGGTCTGTAAGATTTTGTATTCTCAATGGAATATTGTATAAGAGATCTTTTTCAGAGCCCCTCCTAAGATGTCTCTGACCCGATGAAGGAGAATATGTGCTGAGATAAATTCATGAAGGCATATGCGTAAATCATTCAGGGGCGAGGTCACTGGTGAGAAAAGCCGTTCGCCAAGGTTATTTCTAGCCACAAATGGAACGAGATATGACGACGTACACAAGGAAATGTGACAAGTGTCAATGGTTTGCTCTAGTTAGTCATCTCCTTTACACTGAGATGGTCTTGATGACCAGCCCATGGCCCTTTGCTCAGTGGGGCGTAGACATACTTGAACCTCTACCTCAAGCTCCATTACAAAGAAAGTTCTTGATCATTGCCATTGATTACTTTACTATGTGGATAGAAGCTAAATCTCTAACCAAAATCACAGAAAGAAATACCAAGAATTTCATATGGGAGAGCATCGTATGCCGGTTCGGGATCCCCAAAGTTATTATCTCGGATAACTCTAGGCAATTCGACAATAATGGTTTCAGACAGTTTTGCTCGGACCTTGCCATCTCCCATCATTTCTTTTTGCCTGGTCATCCTCAAGCAAATGGTCAGGTGGAGGTCACCAACAAGACAATCTTAAGGAATCTGAAGGCAAGATTAGAAAAATCTAAGGGCAAATGGACAGAAGATCTACCGAACATACCCTGGGCATATCATACAACGAGCAGAATACCTACGGGCAAGATGCCATACTCGATGGTAAATGGGACCGAATCAGTTATACTTGTGAAAATAAGAATGCAGAGCTTCAGAACCTCAAATTTTGATAAGGAGAACAATAAAATCGAGTTAAGGCTCAATTTTGATCTCCTTCACAAAAAAAGGGAGTGAGTTGAGATACGCCAAGCAACTTACAAGCACTAGGTCGCCAAATACTATAATCAGAATGTCAAACACAGTTTTTTCTTGCCAGGCGACATAGTCTTAAGAAAAGTTGCTTTTTCAACAAAGGAACCAAATGTAAGGAAGCTCGGTCCTACGTGGGAAGGCCCTTACAAGGTTATAAAAGTATCCAGACCAGAGACTTGTTAGTTGGAAGACATGAATGGGAAAGCACTCCCTCACCCCTAGAATGCCAAGCATTTGAAGAAGTACTACCAATAATGCATCCGGTCGCCATGAGAACGAGATCGCCTTACCAGTACAACACCGCCAGTCTCATGCCTTACCATTACAACATCTCCAGCCTTATGATCGCCAAAAGCTCCATTTGTACTTTATGATCGCCAATTTTTATGGTGAATTAGTAAAATTTCTACAAAAGTTGAGTTTATCGCCGATGATTTATGTCGCCAATCTTTTAAAGCACCATTGTAGATGTTGCCTATATCAAGAACGCCCATTCATTGAAATGATAAGGCGTCTTGATCGCCATTGTGGATGTCGCCTATATCAAGAATGCCCATTCATTGAAATGATAATGCTTCTCGATTGCCATTGCGGGTATCGCCATTATTAAGAACGCCCATTCATTGAAAAATAATTTAAGGCGTCTTGATCGCCACTTTGATGTTTGATTATTTATATCTAGTTTTAACTCGCCATTCGAGGCATCAAAACTTACCTTGCCAATTTATTGAAATTATGATCGCCATCATTCCAAACAATTCAAAATGTACAAACAAGGTACAATGAGGAAAAAGAGAACTAAGAATGAATATTTCCATTCATTTAAAAGTTTCAAGAGTTAAGTGTTTCCATTACAAAAAAAAAATTATAAGTGTTTAGGAAGGAAGGGCGTTGTTGTTGCCCTTCTTCGCATTCTCCTCATTCTTTTCCTCCTCGGCGAGCAAGTCATGGTCAAGATCCATGCCTTCTAGGTCTATGGCGAGATCGAGGTGATGGCGGCAAAGCTGACGTTTACAGAAATCAAATCCCTTGCCGAAGTATTTGAAGACAGCATCTTCAACTGCTCCTAGGAAGTTCGACGAGGATTTGTACACCTTTACTGCAAAGTTTTGGCTTGGGCTAGGGATTCCCTCAGCTCCACCATTAAGACCCCCGACCTCTCCAATTTTTTGGTGAGGGAGTCTCGTTCGTCCTTCATCTTGGCCAACTCATCGGTGGATTGCTGCTCTTGAGCTCGAGCTTTGGCCAGCTGTTGTTCTAGCTTGCCAACCAGCTTCTGAAGGCGGGACACCTCGATTTCAAGAGAGGCAGCCCGCCCTTGGTTGAGGGATGCCTCTTCTCTAGGTTTTCTACTTCGAACAGCCAGAGAGAATCCAAGCACAAACGCTTGCTATAAATATTTTTTTTTGAGGACGCCCTAAGTGAAATAAAGTACAAAGGAAAAATTTGAGATCGGAACCGAGGTACTACCTGGCCAATGACGTGAAAGAGCTTGGTTGCCGTTTGATCTAAGGTATGCTTTTCCACATTCTCCTTATTTGAGGGGGGGATCACTCCCCGTAGTATCTTCTCAGCCATGGAGGGGCTGCTGAGGGTAGAGGTCCCTTGTCTGAGGACAGTACCTAGGTTGGGCAAGGAACCCTCCCCAGTCCTCGTTAAGGGATTGGCTCCCAAGAACACCACGTTAATAGCCTTGCCCTTCTTATGGGCCTCGGGCGCAGTGGCGACTTCCTTCCTCTTCTCCTTCCCCTTGGAGCCATTGGCAGCCTTGCCCTTTTCGTTGGGCGACCTGGTAGAGTCCTCTTTGGGGCACTTCTTACTAATCACCACCCCATTTGTTAGGATGGAACCCATCACCGAGCTATCACTTTGGATTTTTCACCTTTTTACTGAGCTTTTTAAGGTTGATTCTTTTCGACATTCCTGTAAAAATGAGCGCTGACATCAGATCAAAAAAGAGATAGAATACTAAAATAATAAAGATTATACCATCTGATCTAAGCTCGGAGGGGAGCCATGATTCTGACACAGCTCTTGAGCTTGAGCTTGAGCTCAAGCTGCCCAACTCCCAGGCATCTAAAATAGGTCAGACTTTTGCTCCCAACACTGGTAGCAACATGTGATCGGGGAGGCGAGATAGGAACCTATCAGTTCTCCTAATTGTTTCTATATACTCCAATGAATTGTCTCGGGAAGGGCCACCTCGGGGTAGTTCATCTCGGGAATGGCAGGACTCACCCGTGTTGCCCGATGAGGTAGGCGCGTCTTCTGTAGGTCAGACCTCGCTAGCATACCTGGACGCCATGGGCTCGGGAAGGCCAAAGCTCTTGCAGAAAGATTTGGAATCGAGGAGGATAGGGACCAAAAAGAACCCTTTCTCCTCTACCATGCTCGATACTATACCAAATCTTTCAAGCTCGTCCTCAAATAGTTATGGCAGTCCGTTGTTGCGTTTGTCTGAGGAATGTATCAGATGATTAAAAAGTGAGATAATATAAAACAATAATAATAAATGAAAAACCAATAAAAGTTAAGACTAACATGGGGTTCCCCATGACCTGGGAACTGTTGGAGCTTCAACATCCCGAGCTGCTCCC
>BRYF01000027.1:17113586-17116086 GCA_030159135.1 Actinidia polygama | reverse complement strand
CCTTGTTTCCCACCCAACCAATGGAGTGACAACGCCAAGTGGTTTAATTAGGAGCCCTAATGCTTCGCAAAATTGAGAAAGTACGCATATCTTTCAAGGAAGAGAGACGCACGGCACTTCTCCGAAGGGAGCACCTAAAAAAAAGGAAACGACTTTACAATGCAAACGTTGTGACTTGTGAGTGGTTTTTTCTTGTGGAAGTTAGGTGATGTAATTGTCAACTCACCTGACTACTGTTCACCATATACTTGCCTTGGAAAAAAAAAATTGCAATCAACTCACTCTCACTACCTCCGTTCAAGCACCAAGTATTTAGTTTTCCCTTTTATTTTATTTTTTTCTTTTTCTTCTTCTTTCCCAAAAGGCAACCAATGCCAAATCATTTGATTTCCTCTTGTATATAAGTCAGCCTCGTCCATGTTAGACGAACCAACATTGTATATAGTGGGCAACAAAAGATGGACTCCCATGGTACAGAGAGACTTGAAAGCCAAAACCAGCCCTCACTATCACAGCAACCGTCCAAAGGCACCACCTTCCTCAGAACCTGCTTCAATGGTCTCAATGCCTTATCAGGTTTCTCTCCCTCTCTCTCTCTCTGAATTTTAATGATGCTTCACCGTCTATTCTTACAGCCTACATCATTCAAGGTCGGTTAGTGCCCCCAACGCACTAGAACATTGTAGTGTCTTTATGGTGGGCCTTTCTCAGGTCCATCTTCATGATCCAAACCGTTCTTTCATATAAAAGTTAGATTGATTGGACATCAGAAGTTAGCTGGGTAAATTTTCTTTACAACAAACAAACGACAATTAAGTATGATTATGAGAATAAACTATAAAAATAAGTGATCCGATCATGTGGCTATTGATGTCCGATCAATCCGATTTTTTGTATAGATCATATACATACTCATCGGACTCTACAAAGCGAACGGATTGGACTATAAAGATGGCCTAATGGTGAGCCCGTCAAAAGGGCACTATGGACATGTAGTGCCTTGGGACATTACTGGGAGCCCAAATCCATTCAAGGTGTTCGAAACTAAAAATGGTTTCTAAATCCTCGATATATGAAGTACACTTACTGCTACATGACCTACAATAAGACTCAGGATTTTATTTTTTTCCGGAAATTTTATGGGCAATGATCAGCTTCAATCATGTGGCAGTGTCAACTTAATCAAGTCATCTTGATGGATTTTTTTGTTTGAAATCATAAGACATCAATTTGTCATACTGTAAAGACTTTAATTCCATGACCATGCTGATCAGGTGTTGGGATATTATCAATTCCCTTTGCACTTTCTCAAGGAGGATGGCTTGGCTTAATAATTCTCTACGGTATTCTCTTCACCGTAGCGATTCTCTGTTTCTACACAGGGATCCTTCTGCGCCGATGTATGGACACAGACCCTCTCATCAAAACCTATCCTGACATAGGTGAGATGGCCTTTGGGGGTAAAGGAAGAGCCTTGGTATCGACCTTTATGTATCTTGAGCTCTACTTGGTTGCGGTTGAGTTGCTGATACTCGAAGGGGACAATCTCGACAAGCTTTTCCCAAACACTTGTTTCCACATTGTTGGCCAAAAGGTTGGGGGGAAAAAGTTCTTTGTTCTGCTGACTGCCCTTGTTATTTTACCGACAACATGGCTGAGTTTGGACTTGCTGGCTTATGTCTCTGCTGGTGGGGTTTTGGCCTCTCTTGTTCTGGTTGGTTCTGTGTTCTGGGCTGGTGCGTTTGATGGGGTCCGATTTGAAGAAAAAGGAGTGCTTTGGAATTGGAGTGGGCTGCCTACAGCTACAAGTTTATATGATTCTTTCGGTTGTCAAATTGTTAATTTCCACTTTTTATCAGGGAGTCTTTACGGAAGAAACTTAAATAAAAAGAAAAAGGAAGTTCTGCAAGAAGGCAACCACAGAAACGCTCCATTTGGATGGACGTGAATTTCAAACCAAGAGATTTAGTACTCAATTCCAACAAAATTATAAGAGGTTTAGCAATAAGTGGCTTGTGAAACCAAAGTGAACGGTGAATTAGAGGTATAATAGACACATTTTTTGTATAACTAGCATCCTTGTAGACAAGTCAGTCCCCACAACCCCTTATATACTATACCAAAATAGGTCAAAATAGACCCAATACCAACGATAAGTCAGGCTTATCTGGTTGAGGCGTACAGACCATTGATGGTCTATAGACACAATTCAGGTTGAAATCAAGAAACACCTGCAACACAACATCTTGTCGTCTGTTGGTGTCTTCAAACTATGACAGAGCAGATTGAGTTACAGGAAATTAAATAGAGCACAAATGTCGTGAACTTTGATTACTGACCAAAAGTTTTCAAGATCCTCCTTTTCTTAATAGTTTCAGTGAAAGCTAACCATACTTTGAGTTTGATCAATAACCATAACTTATTCTGCTGAGACATTTTTGCATTCTTCTTTGTATTGTCTCCAATTGCAGGTTTATTAGTTTGCTTTGTTCTAAGCACA
>BRYF01000027.1:17106086-17108586 GCA_030159135.1 Actinidia polygama | reverse complement strand
TATTCATATTGGGCTTGGGCTTAGGCTTGGGCTTGGGCTATTGGGCTTGGGCCCAATAGTGTTTCACTATTCATCTGGGCTTGACTCCATATTGGGCTGGATCCCAACAAGGTCCCATTCCACTGTTATTCGAACCATTTTCCCAATTCCAATGCAATAACCGAGTTAATCAGTGTGCTTAAATTCAAGTTTTTTGATTTTATGGTGTAGGTCTCTGACCTGATCAGCAGAATGCAAAGGAGTTGGCCGACGCTGGCATGTCCCAATGGTGATGGGTCGTCGTTCTGGTCACAGGAATGGGTAAAGCACGGAATATGCTATGAGTCTGTCCTTAACCAACACGGGTACTTCAAATCGGCCCTCGACCTGAAAGAAAAACTAGGCCTACTCCAAATTCTTTAGGGGGCCGGTAATTGATTATAATCGGATTTTTTAGTACCGTGTTTGGATTCTTATTTTTAATGACGAAACCTAATTTGGTGGGTGAAAAATTTAACAGGAATCAACCCAGATGGAGGGTTTTACAGCTTAAGCAGCATTAGAGGAGCCATTGAAGATGCAATTGCGTACACTCTTGGAATAGAATGCAATGTTGGTACATCTGGGAATAGCCAATTGTACCAGATTTATATTTGTGTGGACACTTCTAGAATAGAATTTATCGAATGCCCGGTTTTGCCCAACGGGAAATGTTCTTCTAGGGTTCAATTTCCTTATTTCTAGGCATGTTGCCGAGGCTAAAAATGTCACTCTCTTTCTTTTTGGTTGAACAAATAATTGGATTATGACCTTGTTGTTAAGTTTAAGCCCAATTAGGAGTCCAGCCCATGAAAGGCAAGCCCAAGCTCAAATTGAAGCCCATCAGAAATGGAAGCCCAGCCCAGATGAATAGTGAAACACTATTGGGCCCAAGCCCAAGCCCAAGCCCAAGCCCAATATGAATAGTCACCAACTCATTTGCATTTGAGGAGATGCTACGTGTGTTTGCTGTCTTTGTTGAAGACGGATGAGAGAGAGCAGCAGTGTCAAAGAAGGCTGCACCTCTTCCTCCCGAAGTCTCAATTTGTGGACAAGGATGAGCTCAGCCATGAGCTCATCATCTCCTCTGCCGGCTATAAATACAGAGTAGATCTGAGAAGAAAATATAGGGGGAAAAATGTAGGGGCTGGGGTTTGTTGTTAGGTGCACACAGCATGTTGCTGTGTGCACATGGGCCTGGGGGAGTGTACAGAATATGTGAGATATGTGGTGCTGTGAGATCAGAGAGACAATGAGATTGGTGAGAGATGAGAGGAGTGTGACCTCCTCGTTTTGTATGTAATTCATTATGTGTTAATAGATTATTTGTTCCTCTCCGTGGATGTAGGCAGATTGGCCGAACCACGTAAATCTGTTTCTCGTATGTGTGGTTGATTTAGTTGGATGTGACTGGTGACAAGTCCTTGGGCACAACAATTGGTATCAGAGCCGAGTTCAAGTCACCGGAGAATCACCAGATGATTTTGGCGTCAAACCGGACCCGATTCAAAAATCTGGCGAAATTGAAAATGCTCAAAAATAATGTTTAAGCAAACCACTAGATCCGTCTCATCAAGACGAAGCTCCAGCACCTGACGGAATCAAAATCGTACTTAAAATGAGTCCTCACGCGCCGCCTGAAGATCGGCCCGTCATATCCACGCATCCCACGCGCGCCAAAGGAAGAAGACGACTGCCTTACACGCGCCACGCGCTAGAAGATTGACCCACGCGCCCACACGCGCCCGAAGCCGGGTCCCGCGCACCTGCACGCGCGACCCACGCGCCAAAAGCGCAAGGCACGCCCCCTCACGCGCGACCCACGCGCCAGACGCGTAAGCCACGCGTCCTCACGCACCAGCGAGTGGCGGCAACTCACAGCCCAGCCTCCCACGCGCCCCACGCGCTGAGCCGAGCCGGGCGCCGAATCCGAGCCGAGCTGCGCACGGCGTTGACCAAGCTGTTGACTTCATTCGCATCCATTGATTAGCTCTACCAAGCCATTGACCATTGACCACCAGCTTGAGCCGTTGACCAGCCGATAGGAACTATGTGGGTCCCACCAGTGCCACGTCAGCACCACGTGCTGTCACGTCAGTAGAGTGCCACGTCAGCAGAGTACCATGCCAGCAAGCGTGCCACGTCAGCACCACGTGCTGCCACGTTAGCATCAAGCCACGTCAGTAGCCTATGCCATGTGGCAGTCCAGTCAGGGTCCGCGTGGCAGTCAAGTCAGCAGAAGGAATATTCCAAGAATATTTCTTTAGTTTTGGAAATTACGATTTAAGTCCCTGAAAGTTTTGATTTGAGCAATTTGGGTCCCAAAAGTGTTTGATTTTGACAGAAAAACCCTTTTTAAGTTTTCTCGGCATTCCGGATTCATCCGCGGTGTTGGTTTTCAGAGATTTTGCTTCCATATAGGATAAGTAAGACGGAGGAGTAGTTTGAGAGCCCTGATCATGCTTTTAGATGCGGATTACGC
>BRYF01000027.1:17063586-17068586 GCA_030159135.1 Actinidia polygama | reverse complement strand
TTGAAAACATTCTTTTTCTTTGTTGCGATCTCATTTGCACACGATTGGATTTGATATTCACGATGTTTTTGGCCTCTGCAAGCTGCAAACAAGGTTAGAGGTTAGAGAACACTTTGCTTTTGTAGTTTTAGCCTTCAAATTTGGTGGGTTCTGTCTATTTTTTTTCTGTCTTTTCTCTTTGCTTTAGTTTTAATTGGATATGCTCATATGTGTATTTTAGGAACTATTATTTGAAATCTTTAATCACTTATAAGTTTTTTTTTTTTGTGTGTGTGTGTGTGATGATCTGGGCAAGGCCTACCATGAAGTGAATAAGCTTGAATAATAGCTATTAGCCTGGACTCTGATTTTAATTCTTGAATAAAGAGAATAACTTTGACTTAATACATATTTTTCTTTTTTTTATTTTAAAAAATAAGCAGACAAATAGTCTATTTATGTTATAGATTTTATAATTTACTTAGAACATTTAAGGGTTTTTTTAATGGGTTTGGTTACGTGATAGTTTGTTATTTGATAACTTAAAATATGATAAGATTGGATCATATGAATACTTTTCTTTGATTGTTTGAGTTAGTTATGTTAACACAAGTATAATATTCAAAAAATTAATGTTTAAGAGGTGTGTATTTTTTTTACGTAGCACGAGCAATTACTATTATATATATAATATTGATTAATTTTTTCTTCTAATTTATCATAATTTACTTGAGTGTTTATTAATTTGTTGATTCAATGTAGTGGCCAGGATCGTACTGTGACACAAAGCGAAGTTGCTGCTACTCTCACACTGGAAAGCCACCATCCGATTTCAGCATTCATGGGCTTTGGCCCAACTACTAGGATGGGTCGTACCCGTCTATCTGCGATCTACAAAGCCCTATTGATGAATCCAAGGTACTTTATATACAATCCAACTTCATTTACCGTAAAATAGTCCCACTCCCACACAAACGAAGTATACTTGGCAAACTTTATATTTACGATTTTAGATAATCGAAATGTGATTTCAAGGCCCCGTTTGGGTTACGTATTTTTTTTGTGATTTTTTGCTAAAATATCTCTGTTTTAATTCAAATTTTTATAAAAAAATAATTTTTTTAGTTACCCCAATTTGGTTCTAATAAACTTCCTAATAAATTATCTTATTGGATAAAATCCCAAAAATGTCCCAGCATTAGAATGACATTACCCCAAAATTTTAGATACTAAATATTTGATTCCTAACAATGAGATCTTATTTTCCTCTAAATATTGACCACATAAGATAGCCTTAATAGTATTTGGATAAAAAGAATTAGAGAGATTTGTGGAGGAAAAAGAAAAGTTAAGGAATTGTTAGAGAATTTTGTACAGATTACGATATTACCCTTTTGAAAATGAACGACCTCTTCTGAATTGAAGGGTTGAATATTTGTACAATTTGAAAGACGCGTTCTTTTATTTTAAGATGTCTTATTAAAAGAGTTGTCGACTTTTATGAAAGTGTACTTTTAGTGAACTTTATCCTAGGGTTAGTAAGGTTTGGAATCTCTCATTCTTCTACAAAAATCAAACATACAATTTTATTTACGAAGACTATTACTACTCTTTTTTGTAGTAAGAACTAAGAAGCCTTGTGATATTGCTCTCACTAATAGGAATAAAAAATATATAAAATTTTAATTGAACGGTGAAAATGTTTACTAATAATTAAAAAATTAAAAGTCAAACCAACTAAAAATACTATGCCAAAATGGGTCTAAATCTAACAACAAACTACTTTGAAAGTGAAGGCAACTAACACCTTAGATGTAGCGTTTTAGATATGCCTCAAAGTTGCATATTGAACCTTTTTTCCATTCCCCATCTGTAACCAAATTTTCGTTAAAAAAAAATCAAATCTGATCTATGAATTTCATAGTAATAGTGGTCAAACTTGCTACTCAACCGACCCGTTCGGGTTAATAATGTTTTGACAGATGTTGTTTTTAAAATGTTTTAGTTTCTATTTTCATCCAAAATTTGAAGTGTGCTTCGTGTGTGTACCCTGTTTTAGATTTCAGACCTCACCAGCAGAATGGTTTGAAATTCTGGGAGCATGAGCGGAACAAACATGGGACTTGCTCTCAGTCGGTACTGAATCAGCATGATTACTTTTGCAGCAGCTCTCAACCTCAAGAACAAAGTAAACCTCCTCCAAGTCCTCATCAGTGCAGGTACATCATGTATATTTAATATAGTTTTTGAATTCATATAAAAATATTGATTTTTGCACATGGATGGTTGAGAGAGTTCAGCGAAGCACAATACAAGTCTTGAAGGGGTTAACAATAGAGTAAATTATATCTAATTTTATAATTTAAAATATTATTTTATTGATGTAAGTCTTCAACAAAAACAAATTTATGATTCTACTTTTCAGAGTGCGAAAGTATATGTGGCCTAGCAATAGGATGCAAACCTCGCGGACTCTTATAATTTCAAAGATTATTTTTAAGTTGTTAGCATAATATAAGAATTTTCTTGAGTTTTTTAAGTTTGATCACCCCATATGCCCCCTTTGAATCCATCCCGTTGTTCAAATTATTATAAGATTGATAATTTTTAGACTTCATTTTTTCACTTTTTACTATTTTTTGTATTATTATACAAAGCTATATAGTCAAAATCATAACGTTTTTGTCAATTACTTGAATTAATTGTTGAAAATATGGTGTGAATAAAAACCCAGATTTAATAACTCCCAAAGGAGTCTTTAAAAGTTCAAAGGGTAACCATAAACAACTCTTAATGGTTGGAGGTTATTGCCATCAAAAGCCCTCATGATAGGGGTTTATAGCCGGGAGTTTTAGAAATAAAAAGGTCAATTTTTTTTTATTATGAAGATTTGTTATTGCTGGAAAAATACACCAACAACAATTACAATTTAGAAAAATATTTTTGAGTTCTTCGAGAGAAGGAGAGACAGACACTTTATCATATTTGCCAATGCTACTACAGAGGTGTTTCTGTAGTTCGCGGTTCAGCTATTTTATCCTTGGAGGATGACGCTGACAAAAACCTATAACACCCTCGGTAGGCAGCGAATCTTGCTTAAAGAGACTGCGAAAGCAGGACTTGGCCCAATTTATTGTTTGTACCTCTAATTTCAGATTTTATATTTTAATTTTTGCATTTTATTTATGTAATTTCAGTTTATTGCAAATGAATGAAATTATTATTTGAATTTTTGTATTTACTAAATCATTTTTTCTCACAAACTTAAGCAAGATTTTGATCTCATGATCGGCAATTGAATTTCAAAAAATAATTTACATTTGGTACTATTGTTTGAGATGCAGAAATGATGCCTAGATAAATTTGATACCGTTGGGTAAAACCACGGATTTATGGCTTTTGTAAACAATTTCAATTTTCAAAAGTAGTTCTGGTTGGAAAAAAAAATTGTTGCATGATTATTTTTCCTTTAAGACAGTTTCTATCTGCTATATCAAGAAAAGTTCTAGTTTTTTTTTTTAAAACAAATTCAGAAATAACTTCATTGAATCTATCTCTATTTTCCATAAACTATTCTATAATTATAGAAACTATTTATTCTATTTTTTCCCTAAAACAGATTTCTATTGTGGTTTAAAAATATAATTGTTCCACTGTTGATAACAGTTTCTTCGGAATAGATTTCAAAATTGTAGTATATTCTGTTTGTTCGAAAAATAGAAACAGGAAGAAATACAATTTTTTTTTGAACTATTCGAGTTTATTAAACAGTTTCAGCTTCTATTCTGAAAAAAAGGCAAGGAAACTGTTTCAGTTATTTTCTTTCCTTTTCAGAAACTGGTTTATGATATGTGGAGGTCTAGACAGTTAAAATCTTGATCAACTGCTTTTGTCTTTCTTTTCCATTGCTTATGTTGCAAAATGAACCAAAGTGGTCAATTGTTGTTTGTGTCCTTGAAACTTAGTTGTGTTCTTCTGAAAATGGAGATGGGATCTTAAGAAGGAATCCCCCATTGGAGTAAGTTTGATGGTATTCCAACAACACCTGAAGCAGTCACGATTGAGATAAATTCAGCCATTTTTGCTAATGAGTATACTGCACTTTTTAGGGATGGAACAATTTTTGGTTCCAGACGTCTGGAAATTATTCAGAAGTTTGAAAATTGTTCAGATTTTTAATTTCAGAAATGGTTCTGAAAAAAAAAATTAACGCTTTATGCAGAAATACTTGATCGCCAACTGAATTCTAGAAACATTAACATGCAAACATTGCGTTAATTTGTGTGGTGGTTATTACGGTTTAACTCGAAACATTACTGTAATTATTGTTTCAATCCCAGATTTTCAAAAATTATAGTTTTTTTTTTCAGTTTTTTATAATTACGATTTTAACCCAAATCTTTTTTTATTTATTTTTTTTGGGGGGAGAGGGAGAGCGGGGTTTACTACGGTAACCCAAATTTTTAATATTTACAGATTGACCCAAGTTTTATAAAAGAGAAAAATTATAGTTTGACCTCTATTTATTTGAAAAATTACAATTTAACCCCAAAGTTTTGAAAATTACAAATTGACTTTTGACTTTTTAAATATTATAGATTGACACAGAATTTCAAGAAATTATATTTTTAACCCTTATTTTTAGAATTTACGATTTGAGCCCATGGTCAGTCGTGCGAGGATTGACCTTTGATCGGTTGTTGTTGAGTTAAAAGGCTATGGCCTTAGGCGACTGCGCGGCTTGACCTTGATCGATTTTGTTGAGTTGGGAAGCTACGGCCTTACGCAGTTGTGTGCAGTTGGCCTTTGTTGAACATTGGAATGTTTGGTCTTTGGAGTGGTTTACTCATTTTATGCCGTTAGGCTGCTCGTATTTTGTCTGATCTGCTCGAGAGAATACATTCTGTGTTCGGCATTATTAGTTTGCCAGTGGATGGTTTGACTAAGTCGATTATGTGGTCATCCTGAAGTGATATTCCAGTAGAAGGCATGTTCACTCAACCTAAACACACGACTTGTGG
>BRYF01000027.1:16876086-16886086 GCA_030159135.1 Actinidia polygama | reverse complement strand
GCCAGCCCTCTAACTTAGTCGTGTGACTTGTGCCGTGCCGTGCCATGCCGGTCTACTTAATCATGTCGTGGCGTGTCAGCCCGCTTACTTAATCGTGTCGTGCCGTGCCAGCCCGCTAACTTAGTCGTGTGACTCGTATCGTGCCATGTCGTGCCCGTCTACTTAATCATGTCGTGCCGTACTCGTATTTTAATCGTATCCTGTTGTGTCGTGTTCGTTTTTTTAATTAAAAGCACAATTACAGTAGTTTTGTGCTAAAAAATAACACACAAGAACTGCCCGCATAAAAATTTATATATTTTATCTTAAATCTTTTATATCTTATCATATCTTTTATCAAAATATAATTTACTCATAACACACATTAAAATTTATTTTTTACTTATATGGGCAATGAGTCCATCACAACATTGATAAGTTTAATTCATTTAATTAAAATTTATTTTGGACTTATTATGTCATAATAGTTCATGACAAGTCAAAATTTAATTTTTATATTTTTTTATTCAAAAATTTATTTAAACATTTATCTCTTTTTTTTATTACGGCAAATTAATTTATTTATTTAAATTTTATTTTAATTTATCTAATAATTAATCATTTATTGACACTTCTGTGTCGTGCTATGTCAATTACCGTGTCGTGCCCGTGCCGTGCCTGACTAAATTCGTGTCGTGCCGTGCCGTGCTGTGTTAAACCAAGTCAACTATCGTGTCGTGCCCGTGCCCGTGCCGTGCCCAACTTTGACCGTGTCGTGCCGTGCCGTGTCGTGCCGTGCAAGGCCAACTACCGTGCCGTGCCCGTGCCGTGCCACACCATTTCTGTGCCCCGTGCTCGTACCCGTGCCTGCTCAGACCGTGTCGTGCCGTGCCATGCCCAACTTTGACCGTGCCCAAAACGTTCCCGTGCCGGAGTTTTTCGTGTCGGGCCCGTGCCGGGCCGTGCCGGCAAGGCACGCTTGACACCTCTAGGATCAGCGAGGTCATGGTTCAAGAAGCTACCTCCCGGGACCATTGACTCGTTTGGCGAATTGAGCAAGCTTTTCGTCGCCAATTTCATGAGTTGCAGGGTCTGGCAGAAGAACGTCTCTCATCTCTTCACTATTTACCAGAAGAAAACTGAGGGATTGAAAGACCATGTCAAATGGTTCAACCAAGTCTTCTTGGAAGTAGATGATCCCAGCGACAAGGTGGTGATCATGGCCATGATGGAAGGACTTCGCCCTGGGATGCTATTTGACTCCCTATCTAAGAATGTACCTAAAACCTTATCGGTTCTCCAGAGCAAGACTGACAAGTACATCACCGCGGAAGAATTAGACGAAGCTAAGCGAAGACGATGAGGAAAAGATGATAACAAGAGGAAGGAGTCCGATACAAGGCGATCTGATTACAGGGAGGAAACGAAGAGCAAAAGGCCCGATCGAGATCCAAAATGGGCCAATGATAGGCGTCCTCGTACTCTACCTCGCTGTCCGGAATTATTGTTGCCTCCCTTCAATGCCCCCATCGCCCAAGTACTCACAAAAATTAAGCATAAAGAATTTGTTAAATGGCCCAGAAAAATCAAGATTGATCCTCAAAAGAGGAACAAGAATAAGTATTGTGAGTTCCACCAAGACCACGGCCATAACACAAAAGACTGTTTCTAGTTGAAGAACAGATAGCTGACTTTATTAAGAAGGGATATTTGAGGAAATACATAGTTGATTGACCGCCTCCTAACTCGCTAGATAGGAGATATGGCAATAACAGACCTATTGTCGGCGATATACAGGTGATTCATGGCGGATTTGGATCTGGTGGATGTTCAAATTCATCAAGGAAAAGCCATGCTAGAAGCGCCAGTGGGTGAGCTGAAGAAGAAGTCTATAACCTCTCCTCGCCCGTCGTCGACACTTACCCACCTATCACCTTCAACAATAACGATCTTTAAGGCCTACATCTCCCTCATGACGATGCCTTGGTCATCTCAGCCGTAATTGCCAACTTCAATGTTCAAAGGATCTTGATCAACAATGGGAATTCAGCGAATATCTTATTCATCTTTGCGTTTGAGAAGATGAAACTTGGACTGGATAGACTCCATCCCTTCCATACTCCTCTGGTAGGCTTCGTAGGAAATATGACGCACCCGCTTGGATGGATCAAGTTACTAGTAACCTTGGGGACAGAGCCACATCGTACCACCGTTTGGCAGGACTTCATCGTCGTAGATTGCCCTTCACCTTACAATGTAATTTTAGGTTGCCCTACTTTAGGAGAGACCAAGGCGATCACCTCAACCTACCACCTGAAGATGAAATTCTCCACTTCAACAGGGGTGGGCGAGGTAAGAGGCTATCAGAAATCGGTGAGGCAGTGCTTCATTTCGGCCAAGAAGACAGAAATCTCTCCAACTCCAAATATCCAATAGCAATTAGAGATCGCCGATGCCGAGATGGAGTCTCTTAGGGACGAGGTGGAACAGGTTATCTTGGCGGATCCCAAAAAAACCGAAAACACCAAATCACTTGAAAAAGTCGCTCCAAACTCTATACACCCAGATTATCCAGATCGTCATGTGATAATTGGTACTGAACTCTCCAACGAATTACGTCCCACCTTGGTGGACTTTTTGAAGAAAAATTTTGATGTCGCTTGGTCACAGGGCGATGTCCCGGGAATTGATCCCCAAGTCGCCATGCACAAGTTATTCACCAACCCCGAGTATACACCAGTTCGCCAAAAGAGAAGAAAATTTGCCTTTGAACACCTAAAAGTTATCGAAGAAGAAGTGGCCAAACTCATTAAAGCCAACGTTATTAAATAAGCCCACTATCTCGAATGGCTCGCCAATGTTGTCGTCGCCCCTAAGAAGGGGGAAAGTGGAGAGAGTATGCGTTGACTTTACTGACCTTAACAAGGCGTGCCCAAAAGACAGTTTTCATTTGCCAAAGATTGACCTAATAGTTGATGCTACATCCAAACATGAGCTCCTAAGTTTTATGGATGCCTTTTTAGGATATGATCAGATCAGAATGTATCCGCCTGACGCGGAAAAGAATTCTTTCATCACTGAGCAAGGATTATATTGCTACAAAGTCATGCCTTTCGGACTAAAGAATGCTGGGGCGACGTACCAAAGATTAGTCAATAAGATGTTCAAGGAACTGATCGAAAAGACGATAGAAGTATATATTGATGATATGCTAGTCAAGAGCCTCAGAGCAGCCGACCACAACGCCCACCTAGAGGAAGCGTTTAGCATCCTACGAAAACACCGGATGATGCTAAACCCGTCCAAATGCATTTTTGGGGTATCATTTGGAAAATTCCTAGGATTCTTGGTGACCAAACACGAAATTGAGGCAAATCCAGATCAGATCCAAGCTTTTCTCAGAATGAGTTCGCCCAGAAACATTAACGAGGTGCAACAATTGACCGGGCGAGTTGCAGCCCTTAATAGATTTGTCTCCAAATCAACTGATAAGTGTCTCCCATTCTTCAAAAGTCGAAGGAAAAACCAAACCTTCCAATGGAACGAGGAATCCGAAACTGCATTTCAACAGCTCAAGGAGTATCTTGGTTTGCCACCTTTGCTTACTATTCTGACCACAGGCGAGGAATTGTTCATATACCTATCCATCTCACCAACAGCAATAAGTGCAGTGCTCATCCAAGAAGAAGATCGAGTTCAAAAACCGATGTATTATGTTAGTAAAGTCCTGATATGAGTCGATGTCAAATATCAAAAAATTGAGAAACTCGCCTATGCCCTTCTGATTGCCACCAGAAAGCTTCGCCATTACTTTCAAGCTCATTCAATTACCGTGTTGACTGATCAACCCTTAAAGCAAATTTTTCAACGGCCGAATACCTCGGGAAGACTTATAAAATGGTCCATCGAGCTCAGTGAATTCCACATCGATTACAGGCCAAGAATGGCAATCAAAGGTCAGGCCTTTGCCGATTTCATTGCTGAATTCACATATGACGTCGCCCAGGAGCATGAAGAAAAAAATCCCGAGATAGAGACTACAAAACAACCAAACCCAAGTGAAAGCTTCGCTAGATGGAAATTGTTCGCCAATAACAAAGCCGAGTACGAAGCTCTTCTCACCAGTCTCAGAATTGCAGTTGAATTGGGGGTGGATTCTCTGGACGTCCTCAGCGATTCCCAACTAGTGGTAAACCAAATCCAAGGAAACTACCTTGCCAAGGATACCAAGATGGTGGCCTACTCAGACGAAGTCAAAACCATGTCAGGAAAGATCAGAGACTTCAAAATTCATCAAATCCCCAGAGAAGAGAACAAGAAAACTGATGCTCTAGCCAACCTCGCCTCAGCCTTTGAATTCATCTCAAATAGGAGTATACCTCTGGAATTCTTGACTAACCCAAGTATTGAGGTCGTCAAGCCTATCTGTCTAGAAGAAATGGACCTAACATGGATGGACGAAATCATTGCCTATCTCCGGGACGGCACTTTACCAACGGATAAGCTTCAAGCTTGCCGAGTTTAGTATAAGTCTGCAAAATTTTGTATTTTTCAGAGAATTTTGTATAAAAGGTCCTTTTCAGGTCCCCTCCTACAGTATCTCTGACCTGACGAAGCGGATTATGTGATGAGAGAAATTCATGAAGGCATTTGCGGGAATCATTCGGGGGCGAGATCACTTGTGAGGAAAGCAATTCGGCAAGGTTACTTCTGGCCTCGAATGGAGCCTGATGCGGCGACATACGCAAGGAAGTGTGATAAATCCCAAAGGTTTGCCCCCCGCATGTTACCTTCCTCCTATCGAGATGATGCCAATAACCTGCCCATGGCCAATCACCCAATGGGGAGTCGGCATACTCGGACCTCTTCCCCAAGCTCCATTGCAAAGAAGATTCTTGATTGTCGCCATTGATTACTTCACGAAATGGATAGGAGCAAAGCCTCTCACAAGGATTACTAAGAAGAACACAAGGAATTTTATATGGAGAAGCATCATCTGATGATTCGGAATTTCCAAGGTTCTTATCTCGAATAATGCCAAATAGTTCGATAACGATGGGTTTAAATAATTTTGTTCTTACCTCGCCATCTCGCATCATTTCTCCTCGCCCAGGCATCCTCAAGCAAATGGTCAAGTAGAGGTTACCAACAGAACTATCCTAAGGAACTTGAAAACAAGGTTAGACAAATCCAAAGGTGAATGGATGGAAGACTTACCGAGCATAATCTAGGCCTATCATACAACGAGCAGGATACCAATAGGAGAGACACCTTACTCCATGGTCTATGGGACTGAATCGGTTATACCTGTCGAGATCGGAATACCAAGCTTCAGGACCTCAAGTTTCAATAGAGAGGACAATGAAACTGAGTTGAGGCTCAACCTTGATCTCATTGATGAAAGAAGGGATAGGGCTGAAATGTGCCAAGCAACTTACAAATATCAGGTTGCCATATATTACAACCGGAGGGTTAAGCACAGGTCCTTTTTGTCGGGCGATCTAGTCCTACCAAAAGTCACCTTGTCCACAAAGGAACCAAACGGAGGGAAGCTCGGTCCTACATGGGAAGGCCCTTACAAAGTTTTCAAGGTATCCAGGCCAGGAACTTATTGGTTAGAAGACATGAACGGAAAGACACTCCCTCACCCGTGGAACGCCGAACTCCTAAAGAAATACTACGAGTGAATCTTCAAGTTGCCAACATCAAAAGATCGCCTACATCTCATCGCCATTTTGGGCACATGACTCAAATTTCTTGTAATTATTCGCCAATTTTAAGAATAAAATTTTATTTTTATTTTGCCTTATTATTTTGCCAAGTTTGACAGTTCTATCGTCGCATCCTGATCGCCATTATGGATATCGCCATCATCAAGAACGCCCATTCATAACGATAAGAAGTCTTGATCGCCCTTAAGAACGTCACCATAACAAAAATACTCTTGATTTCCAACACGTTCGATTGCCTATTAATCATTTCGCCATTTCAATTGTGATCGCCTATCTTAAATTTATTTCACGAAGGTAATAATTTACGTCGCCGCTCTCATAAAAGCATTAAACATTGATTGAAGGTGTTTTCGCCTAAACAGAAAAGTTCGCCTCGCCAACACTCAAGTTTGTGATCACAAGATACAATACAGAAAATACAACATGTTCGCCAAAAAATTTTATTCGCAAAAAAAGGCCGTTGAGATTGGAAAACTGTCATTCATTAAAATTGAAAAATTACAAGGATAGCAGCTCGCCAATTCAAAAAAATAAAAAATAAAAAAAAATTTACAAGTATTTAAGTGGGGAGATTTTTGTCGCCATCCTTGTTCTCTCCGCCCTTCTCCTCCTCGCCCGATCCATCCTACTCAGCAAGCATGTCGTGATTGAAGCCCATGCCCTCCAGATCAATGGAGAGGTCGGGATAATGGCGACAAAACTGCCGCTTATAAAAATCAAATCCTTCCCCGAAATACTTGGACGAAGCATCTTCGACTGCCACCAAGAAGTTCGACGAGGATTTGAATTCCTCTACGGCTAAGTCATGGGATTTCACTAAAGCCTCCCTTAGCTCTACCACCAGGGAGCCCGACTTCTCTACCTTGTCGGCCAGAACTTCTTGTTCTTCCTTTGCCTTGACCAGCTCGTCGCCGACTTGCTATTCTCGAGCTCGGGCTTCAGCCAGCTGCTGCTCTAGATCGCCATTCAGCGCCTGAAGGCGAGAAACCTCGCTCTCCAAGGAAGCAACTCGTCTTTGTTGGAGAGACGCCTCTTCCCCAGATTCCCGGCTCTATACAGCCAAGAAGGAACCAAGCATAACCGCCTGCTGCCAAAAATCTTGTTAGGACAACCTGAAGGACTTGGAAGTATCCAAGAAAAGGTTCAACTCAGAACCAAAGTGGTACCTATCCGAGGATGTGGAAAAATCTAGTTGTCGTTTGATCCAAGGACAGCTTCTCCACCTTTTCCCTGGCCAAAGAGGGAATTACCCCATGTAGCATCTTTTCGGCTATCGAAGAGCTGTCGATGATGGAGGCTTCGTGGCCCAAGATAGTACCGAGATTGGGCGACCTGTTCGCATCAGACCTCGGGATAGGGGTGTCTGTTAATTGTGTCACCTCGGCCGCCTTACCTTTTCTCGCCTCAAGCGTTGTGGCTGGTTCCTTTCCCTTGGAACTTTCGACATGCTTGCTCTTCTTTTGCGCTGAACTGGCAGAGTCCTCCCGGGGGTGTTTCTCGCCAATAACTACCCCCGATGCTGGGGCAGGTCTAGCTGCCGAGATTGTGCCCTTCATCTTCTGAGCCTTCTCGTCGAGCTTGTTAAGGCTGATCCTTTGCGGCATAGCTGCAAAGTAATACACATCAGACACGGAAAATCAAGCATTTAGAATAGATGAGAGGTAATACCATCTGATTGAAGATCGAGGGGTAACCCTGAGTCCGACCCAGATTCTAATGAGGATTCTGAGTTTGAGCTTGAAACTTTCGGTAAAGAATCTAAATAGGATCTCAGATTTTTTTCCCCGACCATCTTAGCAAAGTCAATTCAGGAATATGAGATAATATCCACTTTAGGTCCGTCCTAAGGGTTCCTAAGTATTCAATTGATTGCTCTCGGGGATCGCTGTCTCACCTAATGTGTTCATCATGAGAAGGGCGGGACTCACCCACGTCGCCCGATGAACTCGGTACTTCGCCTTCAGAGCATTGCTCTCCACATCGCCCCGGATGCCATGGACTCAGGTGAGACAAATACTCGACGAAAGGACTTGGATTCAAGAAGTACAAGGACAGAATATTGCCCCTAACTCTCCACCGAGTTGAAAATATCTTCAAAAAGTTTCTTCTCGTGTTCATAAAGCCGGGGCAGGTTATTATAATGTTTATCTGAAATAGAGGTAAATTGAATGAGAATTATGTTTAATAGAAACAGAAATGACCTCGGATGATTAAACCGACCTGGGATTCCCCATGACCTGGAACTCTTGGAAGACCTTCCCGAGGTGAGTCTTTAGGAAGCTGCCACTCATCCCCGAAGACGAAGAAGAACTTGGTCTTCCACCCCTTGACGTTGTTGGGGTACTCGCCAAGCAGGGTCTTTTTGTACTTCGCATTAAAGTACAACCAACCTTGATCCGATTTAGGGTTGCAATTAAGGCTGAATAAATTCCTAAACTCGGAGAGGGACAAGTCATATTTATACACCCGCCATAATGCCATCGCACAAACAACGCTTCGCCACGCGTTGGGGACTGACACCACTATATCAGCATTTAATGCCTTTATCCATGTGTCTGTCCGAATTCACACCATCATTGCATGTCCAAGTCCCCAAAGAGCTGTTATTTTTTCTTAATTACTCATAGATCCCTCATTCATCTCGGCATCTCGAGTAGGGGGCTACTAATGTGGGATAAAATATCCACCAAGTCGAGTTCGTCGCCTTAATGGTCACCTCGCCACAACTTCATGTATTCCTGGTCGCCCATCTTATGGCCGCCACTCGATTGCGTCGCCAGCATGCAGGAGTGAACTCATCTCTAGATTGCCACTAGGCGAGGTCATTAACATCACCAGATAAGAGATCATCTCTAGATGAGTTCCATCTCCACAAGGAAACTACCTTTGAAAGAAATTATTTTCATCACGACGCCTACAGTCACGGGATGTCCTTCAGATGTCAGATTTCCCTATTAAATCTCCAATATTTCTGAGAAAGACTTCCATTCTCAGCCATCCGAGAATCTCTCCACAACTTCCTTACACGACTCTCTGTTCTCTATCTATATAAAGGCTGCTCCCCCCACCATTATGAAGTATGATTTAACTCAGGCATATAGATTGACAGCTCTGCTTGTTCATTGCTTAACTTTTGATCGCATTGGTCTGATTCGCACGCCGGAGGGGTTTTGAGCAGCCTCACCCCTGCCGTTAATGTTTGTTCATTGCTACGCAGGTCGCCCGAGTTATTGCCGAGGTCCAGTGCCGAGGTAAAAAAGAGTAATATTGACTGTTGGATTGCTCGCCCAGGTTTTTACCATAACAACTCCAATGCATATTTCATAGTAGATTTCTATACATCTTCACATATTTCTATATATTTTTTAACAAATACTATTGATTACCGTATATTGGTACGTGATTATTATTTTTCTAAGCAGAAAGCATAAGCCATATGACTTATGCAAATTTCAAAAAAAAAAGGTTACTAATTACCATTCAATGAGTAGTGGTTAAAAAATACAAATTGACAAAGAAATTTATCTTTCGATACATATTTTACATTTTTCAATACACTTTCATATATATCTATATACTTTTTATTATATTTTTCTTCTTAAAAGGTTGAACTCCAACCTTAGGAGCCCCCACCTGCCCTGCCCTGGGCCTTGATGGAGGAGGTAAATCGCAGGTTATGCCTCAAGTGGCACAAGGTTGAAGGCTTGCCTTGAAACTCCGCTTGCCAAAGATCCTTTTTCATCTTTCAGGAATCGGACCCTCACACGGTAGCTGCGAGCTAGGCTGGCATCACACCACCCTCACCTTTTGCCACTTGAGTTATGCCCTGGGGGCTTGTGAAGTTTTGAACCCCGGACCAAAGTCTGAATAAGGCTTTCCCATACCACTTGGGCTAGGCCTTCACTTCAAAATATTTATAATAAATGTCTGAGCCCGGGTTTGAACTGGGGACCTCTAGTGTGTGAGACTAGGGTGATAACCAACTACACTTTTCTTCTTTAACCAACACATAATGGGCGGTGGTGGTTAGCATTTTCTAAATAAAAAAATGCAGCAAAATAAATGCTACAATAGGCACCCTGTGATAACCAAATCAACAGTTGTTAAAAAATGAGGTGGACAATGTCGTAGTACAACATAGCTATAGTTCATACAGGCTATAAAATTAGCTGAAGGACCAGGGGAGTAGGTAATACAGAATGCATTGAAGAGAGAGAGAGAGAGAGAGAGAGAGAGAGAGAGAGAGAGAGGGGATGGGGGCGATGGGGGTTCATTACAGGATCTTCAAA
>BRYF01000027.1:16816086-16836086 GCA_030159135.1 Actinidia polygama | reverse complement strand
AAGTCCTCATGGGAGTTGAGATTAGCTACTTGAGAATTGAGAATCTCGCCTATGCACTCTTGATTGCCGCCAGGAAGCTTCGCCATTATTTTCAAGCTCATCCCATTGCAGTATTGACTGATCAACCCTTAAAGCAAATCCTCTAACGACCTTACACCTCATGAAGGCTCCTCAAATGGCCCATTGATTTAAGTGAGTACCACATCAAATATAGGCCAAGGATGGCAATCAAAGCCCAAGCATTGGCCGACTTCATAGATGAGTTCACCCACGACATCACCCCCAAACCAGAAGTGATTCTCCCTGAGGTAGAAGCCCCAGAAGAGAGAAACCCAAATGAGGACCTTGCCAGATGGAAGTTGTTCGTAGATGGATCTCCAAACCAACATGGCTATGGTGTAGGACTTGTTCTCCAAACTCTGTCAGGCGAGCAGATAGAGTACGCCATTCGCATTGGGTTCAAAGCCACCAATAATGAAGTCGAATATGAAGCTCTTCTTGTCGAACTTAGAGTGGCAGCGGAATTGGGAGTAGAATCCTTGGATACTTTCAGTGATGCCCAACTTGTGGTAAATCAAGTCTAAGGGGACTACCTAGGCAAAGATATCCGGATGGTGGCCTACTTGGACGAGGTGAAGAATATTTTAATTAAGATTAAAGACTTCAAGATTCATCAAATCCCCATAAAAGAAAACAAAAAAGCTAATGCTCTAGCCAACCTCGCCTCAGCCTTTGATTTCATCTCGAATAGGAGTATACCTATGGAGTTCTTACCAAACCTAAGTATTGAGGTTGCCAAACCAATTTTCCAGACAAAAGCAAGCCCGACGTGGATGGACGATATCACTGCATATCTCCAAGATGGGGCATTACCAACTGATAAGCTCCAAGCTCGCCGTATATAGTACCGATCTGCCATATTTTGCCTCTTCCATGGAGTGTTGTATAAGAGCTCCTTTTCAAGGTCTCTGCTAAGGTGCCTCCGACTTGAAGAAGCAGAATACGTGCTAAGAAAAATTCATGAACTCATCTGCAGAAATCATTTAGGGGCGAGATCACTGGTAAGAAAAGCAGTTCACCAAGGTTATTTTTGGCCTCAGATGGAACAAGATGCGGCGACATACACGAAAAAATGTGACAAATGCCAGAGATTTGCTCTGCTCCAATAAGTCATCTCCTTCACACCGAGATGGTGCCGATGACCAACCCATGGTTATTTGCTTAGTGGGGTGTAGACATACTTGGACATCTGCCTCAAACTCCATTACTAAGAAAGTTCTTGATCGTCGCCATCAATTACTTCAAAAAGTGGATTGAGGTAGAACCTCTCGCCAAGATCATAGAAAGGAACACCAAGAATTTCATATGGAAGAACATCGTTTGTCGGTTTGGAATTACTAGGGTCATTATCTCGAACAATGCTAGGCAATTCGACAACGATGGATTCAAGCAGTTCTGCTCAGACCTTGCCATCTCTCATTATTTCTCCTCGCCTGGTCATCCTCAAGCAAATGGTCAAGTGGAAGTCACCAATAGAACAATCCTAAGGAATTTGAAGACGAGATTGGAAAAATCTAAAGGTGAATAGTTAGAAGACTTGCCGAGTATACTCTGGGCATACCATACAACGAGCAGGATTCCTATGGGCGAGATGCCATTTCTTATGGTATATCGGACATAATCTGTTATATCGGTAGAGATAGGGATGCCGAGCTTTAGGGCTTCAAATTTTGACTAGGAGAACAATGAAATAGAGCTGAGGCTTAACCTTGACCTCCTTGACGAAAAGAGGGAACAAGTAGAAGTAACCAAGCAGCCTATAAATACCAGGTCGCTAGATACTACAACCAAAGAGTGAAGCACAAATATTTCCTACCTAGTGACTTAGTCTTGAAGAAAGTCACCATATTTACAAAGGAACTCAATGCCAGAAAGCTCGGTCCTACATGGTAAGGCCCCTACAAAGTTACCAAAGTGTCTAGACCAAGAACATATTAGCTGGAGGACATGAATGGAAATGCATTACCTCCCTCATAGAACGTTGAGTACCTGAAGAAATATTACCAGTGAATCTGTTGGTCTCCATGAGAAAAAGATCGCATGTACTGTGGATATCGCCATTCTTGCAATTGCCAGGCTCCATGTGCAATTATAATCGCCAAACTCCTTGTTATGATCGCCAAATCTCTATATGATGAGTAAAATCGCCAAAGTTGCTTGTTATGCTCGCCAATCCTTATGGTTGATTAATAAAATTTCTCCAGAATGATTTTATCGCCATTGTTCGCCATTGTGGATGTTGTCATTTTCAAGAACTCCCATTTATTACAATATGATAAGGCATCCTGATCGCCATTGTGAATGTCGCCATTATCAAGATTGCCCATTCATTGAAAAAAATGATAAGGCAGCTTGATCGCCAAGGTCGGGATTGCCCCATCATTAACAAGGCATTTAGATCACCAAAAAAAATGAAATACTTGATTATATATTTCGCCATGGCAAGATTCAATGTTTGCACATGGTCAAGTAACTCGAACCCTCCTTAAATCGCCTATTAATCAAATTCACCGAGTTAATTTGATCACCATGATTAATTTTGAAATTTGCGTTATTAAGGCAAATGGACTGGATAGATTCACCAAATAGTTAAATTCACCAATCGATCAAGATATTATCTCGCCAAGACAGGTGAAGTTAGATTTCATCTCACTAGAGTCAACTTTATGATATCGCCATACAAATCAAATGGAAGGAAAAACGAATATGCAATAAAGTAAACAAAGAACAAAGAGAATTCTATTCATTGAAAAATGGGAGGATTACATGTCGCCACTACAAGAAAAGGAAAAAAGTTTACAAAAATACAAAATTATTAAGTACTCAAGGAGAGAAGGGGTTGGTGTCCTCCTCCTCCTCGCCCTTCTCCTTATTACCTTCCTTCTCCTTGCCTTCCCCCTCCTCCTCAGCATCGCTCTCTTCCTCCTCAAGAAGGTCGTAATCCATGCCCAAACCTTCTATATCAATGCCGAGGTTAGGATGGTGGCGAGCTAACTACTTTTTGCAAAAATGAAAACCCTCGCCAAACTACTTGGAAGCCGCGGACTCCATAACATCCTCAAAGTTATCTGAGGATTTGTACTCCTCGATGGCCTTCCCCTTGGTGAGGTCTACGTCCTTTTTTAGCTCGGCCACCTCGCCTTCTAGCCTCACCACGGCATTGTCTTTTGCCTTGAGCTCTTTGGCAACCTTCTTCTCCTGCTCGGCGAACTCAGCCATCAGTCCTTCTAGCTCGATGGCCTGGTTCTGGGATCAAACCATCTCCATCTCAACCAATTTGCACATGCAACATGGAATGCGGCATCATTCCCTATGTCTCCTCTGCTTAGGACAGCGAGGGAAGACCCGAGAACAAACGCTTGCTACAAACAAGTTTCTATGAGCGCTTTGAAGCAAAAATATGAAAACGAGAACTGAGGGAAAAAATAAATACTTAGCCGATGATGTGGAAAAACTTGGTGACCACCTACCTGATCCAAGAAGATTTTATCAACCTTATCCTTGTCAACAGGGAGGATCACCTCGGACAAGATCTTCTCGACCACAAAGGGACTCCCCAGTATGGAGACTCCAAGCCCCAAGGCAGCGCCAAGATTGGCCAAAGTGCCTTTCCCCAAAAGTCACTACCTTCTTCGCCGGCGTGCTTGAAGTTGCCATTGATTTGGTCTTCTTCGTCGCGGGTAGGGGTAGGTCTCCTTCCCCTTTTAACTCACCTAGATTGGCGAGATAAAAGGCACCTCGTCTCTCGGGTGCTTTTCTCAAATGACAACCCCCTTTGTAGATGGGGTTGATTTCGTCGATGAGCTTACGCCCTTGGACTCCTCCATCCTCTTGGTGAGTTTCGTCAAGCTAATTCTCTTCGACATAGCTGCAAAACAGAACACGAGGATCAATCAATAGAAGAGTTAAAACCTTAAAGATGAGGATAGTACCATCCGATTTAAGCTCGAGAGGTAGTCTTGGGTCTGACCAGGACTCCGACTTAGAGTCCGAGCTTGAGCTCGAACTAAATGGTCCCAGATCTAAGACGAGGTCTCGGACTTTCCCCCCTGACCATCTTAGCAAGGTTAGGTTAGGAAAATGAGGTAAGATCCTCCTCATTTCCTTCTTGATGGTTCCTATGTACTCTATTGAGTCACCTCGGGATAGATCGCCAGGGCAAGATTCAGCTCTGAAATGGCAGCACTCACCCTCGTCGCCTGCAACAACAGTTGCGCCATCCACAGACTTGTCCTCGGCGTTGTCCACGCCACTGGATGACATTCCTTCTCAGTTGAGGGCGAAACACTTCAGAAATACTTTAGAGCCAAAGACTACGAGAAGCTTAAAGTATCCTCCCGGCCCTAATTTCTTGAAAACTTATACTGTTCTCTATTCTTCGATGTCGGTCAGGAATGACAACTTATTGCAACGTTTTGCTGGAGGATAAAAGAAAATGTATTAGTATTAGGCGGACTATGTAAAATAACAAAGTATAGGAGCAAGGCTGACCTGGGGTGCCCCACGATCTCGAGACACTTGGAACTCCTTCACCCCGAGCAAAACCCGGAGAGAACTCCTAATCGTCTCATAAGATGAAGAAAAATCTATTTTTCCACCCCTTAACGTTGCTGGAGGACCCCTTTATCATGTTCTTGCCCGGCCTCGCCTTAAAGTAAAGCCAACCCGAGTTTGGCTTCAGACTTTTAAACAAGGTGTAAAAGCATCTGAATTTGTTAAGGGACAAATGGCGCCTATAGAATCGCCATATCACCAATACGCAGACAACACATCGCCACGCATTGGAAGAAAGTTGGGCAGGACAGATGTAAAAATTTAAAATTTTTCTAATGATGGGGTGAATTGGAAACCTCAAGCCAACAGGGAAAGCAGCTTCATAAAAAGCTACTTCATCTGGGCGAGGAGACAAAATTGTCTCCCCCTCCTCAGGGATTCTGACTTGGATTCCAGCAGGGAAGGAATAATTTTCCCTCAGGCGATCTAAGTCGTCCTCGGTCATGACATTAACCTCTTTTTCAATAGGAGAATTAGCATCCATCCCGGGATCCTCCATGTGGTCTAAAGGATCATCCCGAGTAGGGGATTCCTCGGGAGGATCTTCCCTAGGCGAAGAAGGGAGCTGATTTAACTCGTCAAACATGAAGGATTTTTCTCCTAGGTGTTCCGATATCAAAGATGGCAAAGAATCCTCTAAATTTTCTAAGTCTCTCCACCTCGGATTTACCGGACATACACTAAATCAAAATTGGAAATAAAGCTAACAAACAATACTTATTGAAAGATAGACAAAGAAGAGTTGACGAGCTGGCTAGAGCGAGGTTAACGTTGGAGCAGGGTCAGCAATTTGGCAGCAAAAGCAAAAGAGTACAAGTGGGTGGTGAATCACCATATTTATAGGGGTATCAAGGGCTGAGATCTATTTGCATCAACAGCCAAGATCGCACAACGTTTTGAGTTCCAAGGTTGAAACTATCACTCCTACCAAAACAACCGCCATTCCCGCCAAGGCATGCCTTAATGTCATTCTGCCATTAAATGATCTCCTCCAAGTGGCTAATGGTGGTGGCGTGCCATCATTACATGCCTGCGTCATCACGAACGAGATGCTTGGTTTTCTACTAAAAGATCCCAAGTGTTGCACCTCGGCATCTCGAGTAGAGGTGCTATTGATGTGGGGTAAAATATCCACCTAGTGATATTCTGAATTGGACAATTTGCCACGCCTAAAGGGACCACGTCGCCATTCACTTGAAGATCGCCATGTTCTCCATCTTGGCAAGGGGCAATATTGATCATAGCCTGCCCAAAGACTCCATCTCCGTGAGACTCTTTCTCCACTACGTTGCCTATAATTGCGGATTATTCTCCATATAGCATTCTCCTATTATCACTCAGATATATCCGGGATCTCCTTTCATACTTAGTGATGTGGGTAAAAACAACGAGACTATTATTCATTAAGGATGGTCTCGCCCATAGATCTCGACATTGATGTCACCAGAAATACGTAGCCGTCTCGTCCACTCGGCAGGAACAACTATCTCGCCCCCGTCTAGTGTCTACCTCTGAGAAGACCCCCCACGTGGATCTCTCTCCACACGGGAACTGCGATATTCGCTCTAGCGGTCTAGCCTATAATCTCGGGTTACTCTCCATTTGGCAAAATCTCCTAATTCATATCCACTATCTCCGGGATAGACTTCCAAACAGATCCATCCGAGGATCTCGGCACGATCTCCGCATAATTCTCTATCGCTCCACTATATAAAGGTCGCTCTCCTCTACTTCGAAGGTACGCTCAATACACACACCTCACTGTGTTATTACATGAATAGAGCTCTGCTTTACTTCTTACCCTCATATTGCCTTCGTTCGATCTCCACGCCGGAGGTGTTTTAAGCGGCCTCGCCCCGATCGATTACATTTGTTCTCCTGCGCAGGTCGCCCAGATCTTTTCGAGGTCCTTACCTCGCCGCTTCGAGCAATATTGACTGTTGATTGCTCGCCCCCTAGATTTTTACCACAACAGTTTGGCACCGTCTGTGGGAACGATAGTTCTCAAATTTTTATGCACCTGCGCAGCCGATTGTTACCTAGACCAAGTGCCAGCAGCCCGTTGGAGAATAGAGCTCGTCCTATGGCCAATACCAGCCAAGTTCTGGATCTAGAAGGCGTCCACCGTGAGATCCATGGGATGGCCGAACAAATGAGAATCATGAACGAGAATAATGCTCGTTTGATGCAACACCTGACTACCAACCCGCCTCCTGCGCCCATTCCTGAATGCCAACTTCCCTGCCCCCGTCGATCAGGCAAGGACGATCATAGTACCGGACGGGTTAGGAGTCGTCAATCTCCGATTCCCCGCCGCCGGGAAAGGAGCTTTTCATCAGAATCCCAATCATCCAGCAAAACACAAGAAATGGACGAAGGGGGTGACAGGCCAAAGGGACGTTCTCCTCACCATAATAACAACGAGCCTGGGCGTCAAGGCGAACTCACTAATCAGCAGATCAGAGACCTCAATGCCAAGATTGACGCCATCAATGCAGGTGTGATTGTTCCAGTTACAGTAGAAACTCTGGTACGACAGACAGAACCTCCATTTACAAACCGAGTTATGAGGTCTAGGGTATTCTCCCGGTTCAAATTGCCAACCCAGCTGGGAACCTATGAAGGAAAGACAGACCCGATGGACCACCTGGACTCCTACAAAAGTCTAATGTCACTTCAGGGATGCATTGACGAAGTCATGTGTAAAGCATTCTCTGCCACGTTGAAGGGATCGGCAAGGTCATGGTTTAGAAAATTAACACCAGGAACCATAGACTCATTCGGCGAGTTGAGCAGACTCTTCATCGCCAATTTCATGAGCTGCCGAGTCAGGCAGAAGAATGCTTCCCACCTGTTCACCATCCATTAGAGGGAGAATGAGAGCTTGAAGTACTATGTGAGGCGGTTCAACCAAGCTCTCCTAGAAGTAGAAGATCCCAATGATAAGGTAGTTGTGATGGCAATGATGGAAGGACTTCGCCCAGGGCCATTGTTCGATTCTCTTTCGAAAAACGTTCCTGAGAATCTATCCGCCTTTCAGAGCAAAGTAGACAAGTACATCGCCACGGAAGAATTGGCCGAAGCCAAACAGAAAAGGTGAGGAGGAAGAGGCGATAGCAAGAGGAAAGAACCTGATACGCGACGATCCGACCACAGGGACGGTAGTAAAAGCAGAAAGTCCGACCAGGACACCAGACGGCGAGACAAAGAGAGGCGTCCTCGAACTCCGCCTCATCGCTCGAAGCTGGTTTTGCCGCCATTAAACATCCCCATTGCCCAAGTGCTTACTGAGATTAAGCACGAAGAATTGGTGAGATGGCCGGCAAAAATCAAAACGGATCCCAAGAAGAAAGACCAAAACAAGTACTGCGAGTTCCACCGAGATCACGGGCTTAGAACAAAAGATTGTTTCCAATTGAAGGAGCAAATTGCCTATCTCATCAAACGGGGACTTTTAAGAAAGTATGTTGCTCGCCAGCCGCTTACCTCGCCAAGCAGCAGATACGGCGATAATCGCCCTACCGCAAGAGAAATACAGGTGATTCACTGCGGGGTCGGATCCGGCGGATGCTCGAACTCATCCAGAAAAAGGCATGCTAGAAGCGCTGAGTAACGAGTTGAAGAAGAAGTCTACAATCTGTCCTCGCCGGCCATGACCACGAGTTCTTCCATTACCTTCAGCAACGACGACTTGAGAGGCCTGCACCTCCCTCACGACGACGCCTTGGTGATCTTGGCGGTTATAGCCAACTTCAACGTATAGAGGATCCTGATCGATAACGGGAGTTCTGCAGACATCCTATTCATCTCAGCCTTCAACAAGATGAAGATCGACTTGGATAAACTGCACCCATTCCACACACCCATAGTCGGATTCGGTAGAAACATGACTCACCCGCTGGGATGGATAAAACTACTAGTCACCTTGGGTACAGAGCCCCATCAGTCTACGGTGTGGCAAGATTTCATTGTGGTAGATTGCCCGTCCCCATACGTCGATATACTTGGTCACCCGACGCTTGGAGGGATAAAAGCCATCACTTCCACCTATCATTTGAAGATGAAGTTCCCGACCCAACAGGGATAGGCGAGGTAAGAGGCGACCAGAAGACTGCCAGACAGTGCTTCATTTCAGCCATGAGAGATCCCTCCAACCTCTCCCAATAGCAATTACAGGGCGACATTACCGAGATGGAGGCATTGAGGGACAAGATCGAACAGATAACCCTGGAAGATCCTAGAGAAACAAAAAACACTGAGCCCCTTGAAGAAGTTAGCCCAATCCACATACATCTCGACCACCCGGATCGACATGTCATGATTGGAACTGAGCTGACCAAAGAATTGAGGACAACCTTGGTGGAGTTCCTGAGAAAACACTATGATGTTTTCGCTTGGTCCCAAGGCGACGTTCCTGGCATCGACCCTCAAGTCGCCGTCCACAAGTTATTCACCAACCCTGATCATCCGCCAGTCCGTCAGAAGAGGCGAAAGTTTGCTCCAGAACGCATGAAAGTTATTGAAGAAGAAATAACAAAGCTCATGAAAGCCAATGTTATCAAAGAAACCCACTACCCTGATTGGCTCGACAACATCGTCGTCGCCCCTAAAAAAGGGAGAAAGTGGCGAGTGTGTGTAGATTTCACCGATCTCAACAAGGCCTGCCCGAAAGACAGTTTTCCTCTACCAAAAATTGATCTGATAGTAGACGCCACTTCCAAGCACGAACTCCTGAGCTTCATGGACTCCTTCTCCGGATATCATCAGATCAAGATGCACCCGCCGGACGTGGAGAAGACTTCTTTTATCACAGAAAGGGGTTTGATTGCTACAAACTGATGCCATTCGGCCTGAAGAACGCAGGGGCGACCTACCAGAGATTGGTGAATAAAATGTTCAAGGAACAGATAGGGAAGACCATGGAAGTTTATATAGACGACATGCTCGTCAAAAGCCTGACCGCGACCGATCATATCGCCCACTTGGAGGAAGCATTCAATGTTCTGCGAAGACACCGTATGATGTTAAACCTGTCTAAGTGTATCTTCGGAGTCTCCTTAGGCAAGTTCTTGGGTTTTCTGGTAACCAAGCACGGAATTGAAGCGAATCCGGATCAAATTCAAGCCTTGCTCGATATGAGCTCGCCTAGAAACATCCGTGAAGTACAACAACTAACCGGGTGAGTCGCCGCCCTCAATAGATTTATCTCCAAGTCAGCAGATAAGTGCCTCCCATTCTTCAAAATCCTAAGAAAGAATCAGGGTTTCCAGTGGATGGACGAATCCAAAACGGCTTTCCAGCAACTCAAGGAATACCTTGTGTCCCCGCCCTTACTCACAGTCCCTGCGGCAGGCGAAGGACTCCTGATCTATATCTCCGTCTCGCCAATGGCAGTTAGCGCAGTCCTAATCCGAGAAGAAGACAAAGTCCAAAGGCCTATATACTATGTCAGCAAAGTCTTGGTAGGAGCAGAAACTAGATATTTAAGAATCGAGAAACTCGCCTTCGCTCTCCTGGTCGCCGCCAGAAAACTTCGCCAATATTTCCAAGCACACCCCATCACCGTGCTAACGGACCAACCCTTGAAACAGATTCTCTTATGGCCCGATGCCTTGGGAAGACTCCTCAAATGGTCCATTGAACTAAGTGAATTCCACATCGATTAAAAACCCAGAACGGCGATCAAAGCCCAGGCCTTGGCAGACTTTATAGCAGAGTTCACCTACGAAGAGGTTCTGGAAATAAGAATGACTTCTTCCGAAATGGAATTCTCGGAAAAATAGAAAACTGTGAGTATCGCCACTTGGAAATTATTCGTAGACGGATCATCCAATCAACACGGGTGTGGCGCGGGCCTCATTCTCCAGACTCCATCCGGAAAGCAAATGGAATATTCCATACGCCTCGGATTCAAAGCCACCACCAACGAAGCCGAATATGAAGCTCTCCTCGCCGGATTAAGGGTCGCAACAGATTTAGGAGTAGATTCCCTGGATGTCTTCAGTGACTTACAACTCGTGGTAAGACAAGTTCAGGGAGACTACCTCGCCAAAGACATGCGGATGATGGCATACTTAGACATGGTGAAGAGCATGACAGAGAAAATGGCAACCTTCAAAATTCGCCAAATCCCACGGGAAGAAAACAAGTAGGCGGACGCACTGGCTAACCTCACCTCCGCCTTTGATTTCATATCAGATAGAAGTATACCTCTGGAATTCTCATCTGGTCCTAGTATTGATACGAAGGCGACCCTACGGAAGCAAGCCCGACATGGATGGATGAAATCGTCGCCTATATCTGAGATGGGGTCCTACCTCTGGACAAGCTCCTAGCCCGTCGAATCCAACACAAGTCTGCCAAATTTTGCATCCTTCACGGAATATTATACAAAAGATCATTCTCGAGCCCTCTTTTAAGGTACTTGCGGCCCGAAGAAGCTGAATATATCCTGAAGGAGATCCATGAGGGCGTATGCGGAAATCATTCGGGGGCGAGATCGCTGGTGAAGAAAGCAGTTCGTCAAGGGTACTTCTGGCCTCAAATGCAACAGGACGCAGCAGCTTATACAAAGAAATGCGACAAATGCCAGAGGTTCGCTCCTGTAAATCAAATCCCTCACACTGAGATGGTGCCAATGACCAGTCCATGGCCCTTTTCCCAATAGGGGTTGACATACTCGGGCCCCTACCACAAGCTCCTTTGCAGAAAAAATTCTTGATCGTCTCCATAGACTACTTTACCAAATGGATAGAAGCCGAGCCCCTCGCCCAAATCACTGAGAGGATCACTACGAGATTCGTCTGGAAAAGCATAGTCTGCTGGTTTGGAATTCCAAAAACTATCATCTCGGACAATGCCAAGTTATTAGAAAATGACAAGTTTAAGGCATTCTGCTCGGATCTCGCCATATCCCATCATTTCTCCTCTCCTGGTCACCACCAGGCAAACGACCAAGTCGAAGTTACTAACAGGACAATTCTGAGGAATCTAATGATGAGATTGGAAAAATCCAAAAGTGGGTGGGTAGAGGACCTTCCGAGCATACTATGGGCCTACCACACGACCAGCAGAATACCTACCGGCGAGACTCCATTCTCCCTAGTCTATGGAACAGAATCAGTCATGCTAGTGGAAATAGGGATGCCAACCTACAGAATCTCCAATTTCAGCAAGGAAACCAACGACGCCGAGCTAAGGCTGAACCTGGACCTCCTCGACGAAAAGAGAGAACGAGTTGGAATAGGCCAAGCAGTTTACAAACATCAGGTCGCCAAGTACTATAATCGGAGAGTCAAACACAGATCCTTCCTACCAGGCGACCTTGTTTTGAGGGAAGTCACCTTGGCCACAAACGAGCCAAACGATGGGAAACTAGGCCCCACCTGGGAGGGTCCCTACAAAGTAGTCAAAGTAACAAGGCCAGGGACCTATTGGATGGAAGACATGAACATAAAAGCACTACCCCACCCATGGAATACCGAGCACCTGAAGAAATATTACCAATAAGGCTTCTCGTCGCCAAGGCAAGCGCCTAATCACCTAGCTCTGTAGATGTAACCTCCGAATTTATATTTTTCACCGGGACCTTACCCGTTAGCAATAAAATTTATGCAATTTGTTCTACGATTATTCGTTGTTATATCGCCATAAACAGGATACGCCCATTCGTTCCAAAACGATAAGGCGCCCGCGCCCTGATCGCCATAAACAGGATACACCCATTCGTTCCGAAACGATAAGGCGCCCTAATCGCCATAAACAGGATATGCCCATTCGTTTCGAAATGATAAGGTGCCCTAATCGCCATAAACAGGATATGCCCATTCGTTTCGAAACGATAAGGCGCCCTGATAGCCATACTCCGATATTTCCATAATCAGGATACGCCCATTCGTTCCGAAACGATAAGGCGACCTAATCGCCATAGTCGCCCAGTTTTGGAAGGGAGAATGACCTTCCAGATCGTTGGATGATTTGAGTTGGGAACAACATCAATTATAATCAATAGTTTCTTGTGGGACATCACGTTGCCTACTGCGTAGGGACTCTTGAAGATGGTGCAAGTCAACTTTGGCAGCAAGTTTAATAACAACCAGATTAATAACAAACTCCTAGGATGCAAAGGAGAATGGCCCTGCCATGTACAGACTCTCCCTACCTGCCATGTACAAACTCTCCCCACCATCATAAACTAGCCATCCTTAGCCCAAACAAGATTCTCGATCCTTGTCAACAACATCGACGAGGAATGGGTTAGCTCAGATAATGCATCGACAGTAGATCGATCCGAAACCGGGTCTCGCCGGCGCCAACGCGTTTAACCATTTTTGATCGTCTGCATCGGGATTGTCCTTGCATGAAAAATGACAAGGTTTATTGTTCGCCAGGTATGTTCAGCTATTAGTAATTGACATCGCTCATTATGAGAATTCAATTCGCCAGTTATTATATCGCCAATTTGGCCGTCACTAATATCGAATTTTACTTGAGGGCGTAAGCCGAGCAAGTATTTAGTCGGGCATCAAGGTCGCCAAACTTATTCTCCATAATTATTTGATCCCCGAAAAATGACTTAGCGTTTGTTTCAACTTGGGATTTATCTAGCAAATCAAATACTCAAAGACGAGAAATTCGCCGATATCGCCACACACGGTGAATAAAACAATACACGGGTGAAATAAAAGATTCATTTATTGAAAATAGAGAAATTACAGTTAGAGATTACAAAATGTTTTACAAATCTGGGGTGCCGCCCGTCACCCCTCCGTCCCCATCCGCAACGTCGCCCTTCCCCGCCTTAGCCGCAGCCTCCTCCTCAGCAATCAGTTCTGGGTCCATTTCCATTGCATCCAGATCAATGCCGAGATCAGGATGATGGCGAGCCAGTTGTCTCTTACACAGCTCGAACCCATCACCGAAGTACGTGACGCCTGGTGGATTTCGTCTTCTTCTTGGGTGGCGATGCGACATCCTTGCCTTTGGAACCATCTTCTTTGCTGGGCTCCGGGGCGTCATCCTGGGATCTCTTCTCGCTGATGACGACACCCTTCTTGGGGAGAGTCGAGGTCGCCACCGGTTCGTCACCCCTGATAGTTGAAGGAGAGGCCTTAGAAGCAGCCTTCTTCGTCCCAACCTTCTTGGCGAGATCAGAAGGTTGATTCTGGAAGACATAGTTGCAAAATAAAAATAACGTATCAGGCGACGAAGTCAAAATAAAATCTGGAAACATAAAAAAGGCAATACCATCCGATCTAAGCTCGGCGGGTAGCCCAGAGTCCGACCAAGACTCGGACTTAGAGTCCGAACCATCACTTGGACCACTCGGCGAGGACATCATTCTCGACCACCTTAGCAAGGTTTCGACGGGAATGTGAGGCAAGAGCCTCCTTATTGATTGGTGGATAACCCCTAAATATTTTAAGGATTCGTCTCGGGAGTGAGAATCATGCCGAACGTTATCATCTTGAGGTGGGCGGGATTCACCCTCGTCGCCCAAAGTAGACGCCGCGCCATCCCCCGCGTTAGCTTCCCCGCCATTGCTGGACGAAAGCACCGTGTGGGCCTGGGCGAAATGCCTCCAGTAAGTCTTGCTCGCGAGCAGATCCGAAATGAAAAAATAACCATCTTGCCCTATCCGCTCCAGGACCATCGCCGTCCTTTTGGTGTCGACCCCATTAAGAACGGGCGGCCGGTTGTAGCGTCGGTTTGGAAACTACGAAAGACATCAGCTTAGGCGACACAAAAGATGAGATAGAAAAAAAAATATCTACTTACTAAGAACTCCCCAAGACCTCGGAGTCCACGGGACCCATTGCAAGAGGGGGGATTTGAAAAAAATTCCCACTCATCTCCTGAAACAAAAAAGAACCTTTTCTTCCACCCTTCACGTTGCTGGGAGCCCCTTTGAGAAGATTTTTTCCCGGTCTCGCCTTGAAGTAAAGCCATCCAGAATTCGATCCTGGACCCTTCAACAAGTTGTAAAGGCACCTGAACTCCTCGTAGGACAAATGCCGCTTGTGGATCCTCCATACCACCAACGCGCAGATGACACATCACCATGCATTGGGGGACAGTTGGGCGGGACAAATGTTGTATAAATTTAGAATCCTACGAATTGTAGGATGGATAGGGAGCCTCAGACCGTCCACGAAGGCAGCTTCATAGAAAGCCACCTCGCCAGGACGAGTGGATCAGACGGTCTCGCCCTTCACGGGGACCCTCGTCCGGACCTCATCCAGAATAGAATATGTCTCCCTCAGGCGATCTAGGTCGCCCTGGGTCAAGACACTTTCCAAACTTAGGGGGGACTAGTTATCCACCTCAAGAGTTTCCTTGGGGGGAAGGTCCTGGAGGGGAGACTCAACGGGACTATTGCCTCTAAGAGATGAGGACTGGTGGGTCTCGTCGGACATGGGTATCTCGCCTAGGTGCTCGGATATCAAAGAAGGTAAGGACTCTCCTAAACTGTTCTCTAGGTCGGTCTTACTGGACATACAATGCGAGTCAAGAAGGGATAAACGTACTTACTGAGCAAAGGTGAGGACGGTTGAAACACGAAGTTAGAAGACGGTTGGTTAGGGCGTGACGCGCGTCGGAGCTAGAGCAGCGTTTTGGAAGGATTATCAAAAGGGTGAACGACTGTGGGGACCCCCTTCCTCTATTTATAGAAGCACCAAGGGCCCAGATCTGCACATCTCAATGACCCAGATCTCCCGACGATTGGTTTTTCGAGGTGGAAAGCGTCGTTCCCACCAAAACAGTCTTTTCATCATTAATGCGCTGGTCCACGCGGCACCCTTAATGCGCCGATCAAAAAAAAAATATTTTGCCGCTGCCACGCGGCATGTTCGGAGGCGTCATTAATATTACGCCTCCATCTCGCCGGGATACAGCCACCCACACTGATACTCGAAGACGCCAAGTGTCCCATCTCGGCGTCATCAAGTAGGGTGGCTACTGATATGGGTAAAAACAGCGAGACTACTATTCATTAAGGATAGTCTCGCCCATAGATCTCGCCATTGATGTCACCAGAAATAAGTATCCGTCTCGCCCACTCGGCAGGAACAACTATCTCGCCCCCGTCTAGTGTCCACCTCTGAGAAGACCCCCCACGTGGATCTCTCTCCACACAAGAACTGCGATATTCGCTTCAGCAGTCTAGCCTATAATCTCGGATTCCTCTCCATTTGGCAAGATCTCCTAATTCATCTCCACTATCTCCGGGATAGACTTCCAAACAGATCCATCCGAGGATCTCGGCACGATCTCCACATAATTCTCTATTGCTCCACTATATAAAGGTCGCTCTCCTCTACTTTGAAGGTACGCTGAATACAAACACCTCACTGTATTATTACATGAATAGAGCTCTGCTTTACTTCTTACCCTCATATCGCCTTCGTCTGATCTCCACGCCGGAGGGGTTTTAAGCGGCCTCGCCCCGACCGATTACATTTGTTCTCCTGCGCAGGTCGCCCAGATCTTTCTGAGGGCCTTACCTCGCCGCTTTGAGCAATATTGACTGTTGGTTGCTCGCCCCCTAGATTTTTACCGCAACACTTAGCCTTCCGAGGATCAGACCTTAGTTTACTTGCACGGCTCTCCCGTCTCCAACTATAAAAAGATCGCTCCCTCATCATGCAAAGGTAAGCGAAAATCCTTGTTTATTCTCAAACCTCTGGCATTTCGCTTTGCTTAGCTTATCTTCGCCTTTGTCTGATTTTTACGCCGGAGGAATTTTGAGCGACCTCACCCCGGCCAGTAATTTTTGTTCTAGCTTGCACAGGTCGCCCGAACTATTGCCGAAGTCAAGTACTGAGATCACGAGCAATTCTGACTGTTAGTTGCTCGCCCCTAGATTTCTATTACAACAGAAGTTATATACTAATCACTCAAACTCTCAATATATAAAATATTTTATAAATTACATAAAAAGATTATGCCATGTCACACACAACTTAAATATACCTAAGGAATAAAATTTAGGCCCAACATACAATATAAATATAGAATTATACATTTTTGTGGTTAATTACAAATTATTTAGTTCAATTGTTACATATTTTTATTATGTGATAAATTTTGAAAAATAATGATTGTTAAAGACAGAAAAAAAACTCATTTTTAAATAAAAATATACTTTTGTTTTTCTTAAAGGGATGTTTTTAATTTTTATTTTTTTAAAAAAAAAGTTTAAAAAAATAACTATTTTTTTAAAATAATACACTGAAAATAAATTAATAAGGATTGTGAAGATATGGCGACACGTGGTTACAAACGAAGACCGAATTATGCGGCGTCTCACATGCAGTTGTCTGAAGATAGTCATCAATGCAACGAGGTCTTATCAGTTGTCAGGGACACAGATAACATCATATGTTTTTGTCGCAGAGCCGTGGGATAGTAAAGGAAAGACTCGCCACGCCAGACGTTTGTCGGTCGAATCGAGGAGTCTTCGCCAATGGGCTCCAACCATCTGAACACGCTCCCGAGGCTCTACACTCGAGACACACACAGAGAGAGAGAGAGAGAGAGAGAGAGAGAGAGGGTATTCAGTTCTGATGGTCAGAGTCAACAACAAAAGAAAGGAATAGTCCTTAAAGTATGCGTTGGGTTTTAAACCAATCCTCTAGTATTCTTTTTCTTAATTTCTTCTTGAATGTTACCAATTTGAATCAATTTGATCCTGGAGTGTACCGCCATCATGCTTTTGTCAATCATACTGGAACCCAAATTTTTTAGCAAGCATAACTAAATTGATGGTTCAAATCTTCAAATGATGAGTTGTGAGTCAGTAACCATAAAAATCCATGTACATAAATTGCTAGAAAGAGTGAAGGAAAATAATGTGCCCAGAAGGTTAACCGCCAATCATATCTTCGTGGGGACTAGCAGAAAACAACTTAGGTAAGTTATGGAGTGTGGGGATGAAGAGGGTTTATGGTGGCAGAATGTTTGAGATGGGGGCGGCAACTAGGTGGTGGAAAAGTGGTGGTTGGGGTTGTGTAGGAAAATTAGGCTTAGGATTAATAGAGGTTGTAGAAGATTGATGATGGGGCATTTTAGGGTTCGTGAAGTTACATGAGATCAAGTTAAAAACTTTAAAATTAATTTGGTTTGACATTCTTTTCCTTGATAACCATAAGATCCAAACATTTTAAAAGAAGCCTCTGCTACAGAAGTTTCCTTGAAAGTTCATGGTTTGGGACCATTCTATGTAGAATTAAATTATTCTGTCTTCAACTTCAATTCAATTTTTACCATTCTTACAAATAAATTTAACAAAAATATAATTGTTTTTAATAAATTATATCGAAGTTTATGGCAAGCTCTGTTCACAACTCTAAGTTGTGTTCACAACTCACATAAAAAATGTTAAAACCCATGATCAAAGTTTAATAACGACTGATAAGTTTTGATAAGCACTCGGCTTTTCTGTTGTACAGTTTTAGACTGGAGAGCAGAAAATTACATTAATCGAAGTATCTATCAAGAAAATTATCTATATAAAAAATTTAATTAATAAGATATCAATAGCCACAAAATTATAAAATTTTTGGTTGAATATCAAATATAGACCGTTTATATTTTTAAAATAAATGTGCCTCAATCACTACCGAAGAACCTCCTATCAATCTTTTTTTTCTTCTTCTTAAATGATCCTCTCTCTCAATGTGTATTACCCGATGAACGGTGCCACTGAGTTAAGTTCACTAGTTCAAGATTGGCCAACTTTTTTTCTCTCAAGTTCCAATTTGAACTTCATGGTCCTTTCTGGGTCACATAATTCACCCACATTTTCGCTCCCACTCTAAAATTGCGAATTAATGAATTTTGATACAAATCGTGTAAAATTTGCGATTTTTATTTTGTGAGAGCGCGAATTTTAATTTGTGAGAGCACAAATTTTAAATTTTGAGATCTCAAAATTTAAAAGTGCTCAAAAATAGACTTTTGATAACACCAATGTGTTCGTATCGACGAGACGAGTTCAACTCATCAAACACAGACGCCAAAACACGTCACATACACCACCATACGTTGTCAATGTATTATAGCGTGAGATTCACTTTCTACACGCGCCGCACACGCCTACAGAGGTAGACGACGAGTGGACTTACGCGCGCCGCACACCACGGTTCCACGTGCTACATCATCGAATATTTCAGGATTATGCTTTTGTCTTGTAAATTACACTTTCAGTCCCTTAAGTTTTATAAAAATAAAGTCTCTTAACTTTAGAAAATTATAGTTTAGTGACTTTGGAACAAATTTCAATTTTCAAATTGACTTAAAATTAGGGATCCATTTAAATATAAGATTACTTAGCATTTAAAAAATTAATAATCTAAATATATGACTATATTTTGATTTAAAAAATTATATAAAATAGACGTCTTGGAGACGCTTTCAATACTAGAGTTTTTTAAATTGGATGCTCTCCCGCCCGCTCGCGCTCGACGAATCGGTGACCTAGTTCTTTTATCAATTTAAAGTTTCAAACTTTTTCACTTCTTTGGAACTTCGTATAAACATGGTGCTTTGTTTTATCATTTGAAGTTTGGGAAAAACTACAATACCTACTCTCTCTTTTAATATTCATTAGACGAAATTTTTTAATTTCAACTTTTAAATAAATTAATATCTAATAATAGGAACTTGAATAATCGGTTAAACTTTGTTTATACGAATCATATTAGTTTAGTTATGAATTGTATTGGTTTTGTTATGAATTTTTGTGGTTATTGTTATAAAAAATTTTGCTATGAATGAATTTGTTATGAATTTTATTGCTAGGTTTGGTAGATTTTATGAATATATATATATGATTCATTTATGAATTCTTATACATTTATTAAATAAAAAGTTTTAAAAAAAATTATAGTTATATCTTTAAAATTTAATTTTATGAAAATTTGTGATTAAATTATATTTTAATCAATTTGACCTATAAAATAACTCGTTTAACCGATCAAAAATGATAATGTGAGGCAAGCTCAGCTACACAATAAATTCAAATGGTGTATGATGTGTATTGTAACATATTTCTTTAGAGTTTAATACTTTTTCACTTCTTATTAATGAAAAGAATCAACAAGAAAAGAATATGAAAATGTAAAACTTGCTTCAACTTTGAAACATAAACCAAATTAATAACAAAAAATAGCTTAATTGTTAATAAATCAATGAGAAAAAATCACTCCACAATTTAGTAATAGATAAGCCTTCATTTCATAACCAGTCAAACCTAAATACACACTTTAGTCTCACACATAGGAAGCCCAACAAACAAGGACATTAATTCCCAGCAGAAGCTGCTTACATTGAGCAAAAACAGGGATCCAAACAGATAATAAGAACTCCTCCAACTTAACACTAGG
>BRYF01000027.1:16808586-16811086 GCA_030159135.1 Actinidia polygama | reverse complement strand
TATGAAGTTTTATGGTTCTTTAATGAATTATTTATGAATATTTATGATTTTTTATGAATTATTATGAATATAATCATAAAAATAATTTAGTCTTTTTAAAGCATAATTGTCATGGAGCCTACCAATTAAATTTTATTTTTATCTATTTACTTGATTATAAATTATTTTGGTTCAAGTCTGAATGATTATTGTCATTATTATGATTTAGTATGATTTTAAATAATGAATTTGTCACTTCAAAACATTAATTGCCATGGTGCCCATCAATTAAAATTTATTTTTATGAATTTTATTGGTTTAATTATGAATTATTTTGGTTTGGTTGTGAATGATTATGACCATTGTTATGAATTAATGTGAATTCATAATAATAATTTAGCTATTTAAAAGTATTAATTACCGCGAAATCCACCAATTAAAGTGTGATCCATCTGCTTTTATGAATTTTAATAGTTTGATTATGAATTGTATTGATTTTGTTATGATTTTGTTTGGTCATTGTTATGAATTCTATTGGTATTTTTGATAACTTTTATTTATTTTTATAGTTCGTTTATGAATTCTTATCGATATAATCGTAAACGTTTTATGATTTTTTTCTTCTATATTATGGTTAAACTATATTTTAATCTAATTGATCTACAAAATGACCGATTGGCCGATAAAAAATAATAAATTAGTACAATATCAGCCATATAATATATGCAAATGATACGTGATGTGTATTATAATATTTTTTTACTAAATATTCCCCATCCATTGTACATTTTATTATTCTGCCGTTTATTAAGACTTGTTAGAAAACCCCTAAATGAATTGAATACCACCGAATCTTTTCTGGTAATCGAATTTAATAGAACGAGCCCAGAACTTATACTTGAGTTGAAAATGTTTCGCACTTTAAATTCTATGCACAAGAAAACGAAACCCACCAACTCTTCCCTCTCTTTTAACAGAGGAAACAGAAGATTCTGGCATGTGGGTGGTAGATACTTTGAGCAGACTCATAAATTCAATCAATTTAATTCTTTCAAACACGTTAGGTAGTGTGGGATGTGAGTTTATGAGATGAGAGAAAGAAAATCGAGGAAAGACACTTGCGGGGGCCTGCGGCGATACAAGGTGCTGCAGTCAGTCGCCGGTCAGCAATGTGCCTAGTTGCGGCAAAAAAATAGTAAGAACAGCCGCCGAAGCTGTTTCTGGAAAACAGCTTCTCGACGGTCAAATTAGATGACTGAAAAATGTATGGAGAGAGAGAAAGAGTGTGTATGTCTTTCTCAGGCGTGAATTCATGTACCGTTTAGAGAGATAAATGTTGAATTTATATGGCATAACTCGGCACGTGTCTTGATGTGCTAGCTGTCTTGTCACTGGACAGGATGCAGCTTGACACGTGTTCGTATGCACTGATCGTTGTGTCAGTGAGTAGGCGGCTGACCAAGTCACGCTCCTAGGGCCTGGCTGGTGGCCTATCAATATGTTGTCGACGTCTTGTCCCGGGTATGAGAGCTGTTAGAAGCAGTTTCGCTGTGCAAGTTACCTTTTGTCTCCTGACATGCTTCGGGATCGCCGGCGACCGTTGCCTCTCATCCAAACTCTTGACATGCTTCGGTTACTCTACCAAACTTACTAAATAGCGATAGCTTGGGAGTAATAGTGGCCTTAGCTCGGACAATGCATGTGTTCGGTAGTGTCTCGATTGAGCTCCTGCGTAGGGGCCACCAAACTTGCTTCATAGTGGTAGCTCAGTGGTGGCGCCCACCTTAGCAAGGCCATAATCCATAGTTGTATTTTATCTTCTTACAATTGTCCCTCAGTTCGCATGAGTTGGGTCAATATTTTCCGAGGTGATGTGAATTGGATGTGCTCCTCCTTCGAGTTCATAACTTACCAGGCACGCTGATGCCTGCTAGCTGTTTTCCTCTTGTTTGAGTCTATCATTTCACTATATTGTTTGAGCCACACGTATGGGTCTAATTAGTCCGCATGCTTGGTTTATGCACTGGTGTAGAGGTCCTTCACCTGCCCCTAGGGCTTGTTTGGTGAGGACGCACAGTTGGGTAGTTGCTACGTGCTCGTCTATCGTTAGTTTGGAGATGGTTGGCTGCGCGTGAACGGACACGTACACCAGGACATGTTTTGGCTTCCTTCCTGCCTATTCACCTTCCATATAGGGGTCATTTTTGTTCATGAACCTTTGAGAGCATTATAGAGAGAGAAAGTGCTTCCCCTCTATTTGTTGCTGCCGTTCGCTCGCTCGTCCTACCACAATTTTAATTTTCGGCGACTGATCTTCGACTGATCTCTAACTACCGTCTCGATTTTCTGATTCAGCTTTGGTACATTTTTTTATCTTTGTTTCCTTTCTACAACTCATCTATCTTTTTCTACTTTGTGCGATTTTTGTCTTCGCTTGTGTTTTGTTTATATGCTTCTTTGCTTGAAATCTTGGATTTGCCTTGGATTTTTTTGCTTGTTTGTTGTCTGTCTCCAATTCCTA
>BRYF01000027.1:16721086-16723586 GCA_030159135.1 Actinidia polygama | reverse complement strand
TACCAAAATGGATCAAGCCAAGCATAGTTCAATTTTGAAGATTTTTTTTGTTATTGTTGCCATTCACAGTTTAGGCTCGTGCGGGCCAGAGCATCTTTTGAGTGTTAAGGGTAGTATCCCTTTAAAAATTTGTCGTTGATAGTTCCAATTCTTAATCCATCTTCAGCAACAAGTTTGTAAGCACCGTTGGAATAAATTTCTTGTATCACATATGGGCCATCCCACTTTGAAGTAAATTTATTTTCCGTTCGATGTGTAGTGATGATGGGTTTTCATATAGTAAGCACCAAGTCTCCTTTTTTTGACGAACGGGGGCAAACCTTTTTATTGAAGGCTCTAGAAAGGCGAGATTGATAGCATTCTAGCCGTTGTTGCGCTTCAAATCTATTTTTATCAAGTTCTTCCAACTTTTCAAGACGTAGACAAGCATTATCTTCTTCAGTGAAACCTTATTGAATAGCAATTCTTAATGATAGAATTTGGCACTCAAGAGGCAAAACAGCTTTCACCTCGTAAACCAGTGAATAGGGAGTAGCTTAGGTTGATGTTCGATGAGTTGTTCGATACGCCCAAAGAGCTTTTTCGATTCTTTCGTGCCAATCTCTTTTTGACTTGGCTACCAACTTCTTTAGCAGATTTCCCAGGGTTTTATTGAATGCTTCAGCGAAAAAGATCTTCGGGGCTTTATAGCCTTTAATCTGAATAGCTTTCTTTTTGCTTAATTTGATTAGATTGCAAGGGATTTCATCGGGGCTTTGGCAGCTTCAATCCGATGGAGCATTCTTGTGCTTGATTTGGTTGGCTTGCGGGAAGATTTATCGGGGCTTTTGCGTCTTCAATTCGATGAAGGTTGCTCTAGCTTGATTCGTTGGCTTGGACGAGAGAAGACTTCGGGGCTTTAGAGGGTTGAATCTGATGGAGCTTTCTCTCTTCTTGATTGCCACCATTATTGTATGTAGACTTCTATTTTGTGCTACTACATGATTTATTCCAATTCTCTACATGTGTATGTGGCGATCTTTTTTTGTGATCTTCTTTTTGTGATTCGTGCGAAGATGATGGCGAACTTGATTTGTTGACACTACGGATATGTTTACTTTGACTTAAGGGCTTTGCAGCTTGATCTCAAATCGGTTGTTTGGTCTACTTTAATTTGGTAGAAGAAGATGGATGCTTCGTGATGAATTCTTTGATTTTGAATCTCTGGCTTCAAGCGTGTTAGAGATTGATAGAGCTTGGTTGTCTTGAGATTGACAACTTTGACGAGAAAGATCTTCGGAACTTTAGAAGCTTTAATCCGAATAGCTTTCCTTTTGCTTGATTTGATTAGGTTGCGAGGGACTTCATCAGGGCTTTGGCACCTTCAATCCGATGGAGCATCCTTGTGCTCTATTTGGTTGGCTTGCGAGAAAATTTATCGGACCTTTTGCGTCTTCAATCTGATGAAGGTTCCTCTAGCTTGATTTGTTGGTTTGGACTAGAGAAGACTTCGGGGCTTCAGAGGCTTGAATCTGATGAAGCTTTGTCTCTTCTTGATTTCCACCATTATTGTATGTAGACTTCTATTTTGTGCTACTACATGATTTATTCCAATTCTCTACATGTGTATGTGGAGATCCTTTTTTTGTGATCTTCTTTTTGTGATTCGTGCGAAGATGATGACGAACTTGATTTGTTGACACTACGAATATGTTTACTTTGACTTGAGGGCTTTGCAGCTTGATCTCAAATCGGTTGTTTGGTTTACTTTAATTTGGTAGAAGAAGATGGATGCTTCGTGATGAATTCTTTGATTTTGAATCTCTGGCTTCAAGCGTGTTAGAGATTGATAGAGCTTTTGTTGCGAGTGGTTGTCTTGAGATTGACAACTTTGACAAGAAAGATCTTCGGAACTTTAGAAGCTTTAATCCGAATAGCTTTCCTTTTGCTTGATTTGATTAGGTTGCGACGGACTTCATCGGGGCTTTGGCACCTTCAATCCGATGGAGCATCCTTGTGCTCTATTTGGTTGGCTTGCGAGAAAATTTATCGGGGCTTTTGCGTCTTCAATCCGATGAAGGTTCCTCTATCCTGATTTGTTGGCTTGGACGAGAGAAGACTTCAGGGCTTTAGAGGCTTGAATCTGATGAAGCTTTCTTTCTTCTTGATCTCCACCATTATTGTATGTAGACTTCTACTTTGTGCTACTACATGATTTATTCCAAGTCTCTACATGTGTATGTGGCGATCTTTTTTTGTGATCTTCTTTTTGTGATTCGTGCGAAGATGATGGCGAACTTGATTTGTTGACACTACGGATGTGTTTACTTTGACTTGAGGGCTTTGCAGCTTGATCTCAAATTGGTTGTTTGGTCTTCTTTAATTTGATAGAAGAAGATGAATGCTTCGTGATGAATTCTTTGATTTTGAATCTCCGGCTTCAAGCGTGGTAGAGATTGACAGAGCTTTTGTTACGAGTGGTTGTCTTGAGATTGACAACTTTGACGAGAAAGATCTTCGG
>BRYF01000027.1:16653586-16656086 GCA_030159135.1 Actinidia polygama | reverse complement strand
TATACTTCGCCCAGTTTGTCTTCGCCTTGGTCAGACTCGCACGCCGGAGGGGTTTTGAGCGGTCTCGCCCCGGCCGATTATGTTTGTTCATTACTGCGCAGGTCGCCCAAGTATTAGCCAAGGTCCAATGCTGAGGCCGAGGAGCAATATTGACTGTTGGTTGCTCTCCCTAGATTTCTACCACAACAGTTTGACGCCATTTGTGGGAACGACAGTTCTCAACCTTCTATGCACCTGCGCAGCCGATTGTTGCCCAGACCAAGTGTCAGTAGCCCTTTGGATAATAGAGCTCATCCCATGGCCAGTACCAACCAAGCTCCAGATCTAGAGGGCCTTCACTATGAGATACACGGTATGGCCGAGCAAATGAGAGTCATGAATGAAAATAACGCCCACTTGATACAGATCCTAGTCGCGGCCAATCCGCCACCTCTAGCCGCAACTCCCATCCCCGATATCGAGCGATCTCACCGTTCTCATCGCTCAGACGACAACTCCCAAAACAATCATAGTACTGACTGAGCATAAAGAAGGCGACGTCGATCACCCCCCCTCCCCCCCCCCCCGACGTGAAAGGAGTAACTCCTCATCAAAGTCCCAATCTAGCCAAGCTTCTGAGGTTAAAGTCGGGGAAGTCAGGAGAGGAAGATCTTCTCGCTGGATTGATCAGGCGCCTAGACATCAAAGCGCTTCCACCTCCCAGAAGATCCGGGATCTTGATACCTGCCTTGATGCCATCAATACAGGGACAGGCGTACCAGTGACCGTAGATGCTTTGATCAGACAGACTGAGCTGCCTTTCACAAAAAGAGTGTTGAGATCTAGGGTTTCCTTTAGGTTCAAACTACCTACCCAGCTCGGAATCTACGAGGGTAAAATGGATCCCATGGATCACTTATATTCATACAAGAGTCTGATGTCGCACCAGGGTTGTTTGGATGGGGTAATGTGCAAAGCATTTTCTGCCACCTTGAAAGGGTCGGCGAGATCATGGTTTAGAAAGCTGCCTCCAGGAACCATTGACTCGTTCGGCAACCTGAGCAAGCTTTTTGTTGCCAACTTTATGAGTTGCAAAGTCCGGCAGAAGAACGCCTATCATCTGTTCACCATTCACCATAAGAAAATGGAGTGTTTGAAGGATTACGTTAAGTGGTTCAACCAAGTCATCCTAAAAGTGGAGGATCCCAGCGACAAGGTAGTAATTATGGCTATGATGAAAGGACTTCGCAGTAGTCCACTATTTGACTCCCTCTCCAAAACTGTACCTGAGACCTTGTCGGTTCTCCAGAGCAAGTCTGACAAGTATATCGCCGCGAAAGAATTGGCCGAAGCAAAGCGCAGGAGACGAGGGAAAGACGATCACAAGAAGAAGGAGCCCGACACAAGGTAATCTGACTACAGGGAGGAAACGAGGAGCAAAAAGTCTGATCGAGATCCAAGACGAGCCAACGATAGGCGTCCTCGTACTCCACCTCGCTGCCCTGAATTAGTTTTACCGCCTCTCAATGCTCCCATCGCCTAAGTACTCACCAAAATTAAACATAGAGAATTCGTCAAATGGCCCGGAAAAATCAAGATTGATCCTCGAAAGAGGAACAAGAACAAGTATTGTGAGTTCCACCGAAACCACGACCATAATACAGAAGACTGCTTCCAGTTGAAGGAACAGATAGCTGAACTTATTAAGAGGAGATATCTGAAAAAATACGTAGCTGATCGCCCGCCTTCCAACTCGCCAGATAGAAGATATGGCGATAACAGACCTACTGCCAGCGATATATAGGTGATCCATGGCGAATTTGGATCTGGTGGATGTTCAAATTCATCCAGAAAAAGGCATGCCAGGAGCGCTAGTGGGCGAGTTGAAGAAGAAGTTAACAACCTCTCCTCACCCGTCCTTGATACTCACCTGCTTATCACCTTCAATAATGACGATCTGAGAGGTCTACACTTTCCTCATGACGGCTTGGTCGTCTCAGCCGTCATCGCCAACTTTAATGTTTAACAAATCTTGATCGACAATGGGAGTTCAACGGATAACTTGTTCATCTCGGCATTTGAAAAGATGAAGATCGAATTGGATAAACTCCACCCCTTCCATACTCCCTTGGTAGGTTTCGGAGGAAATATAACGTACCCACTTGGATGGATCAAATTGCCAGTAACTTTGGCAACAGAGTCACATCAAACCACAATTTGGAAGGACTTCATCGTTGTAGATTGCCCTTCACCTTATAATGAAATTTTGGGTCGCCCCACTCTAGGATCGATTAGAGCGATCATCTCAACCTACTACCTGAAGATGAAGTTCCTCACTTCTACTGAGGTGGGAGAGGTAAGAGGCAACCAGAAAGTGGCAAGGCAATTCTTTATTTCGGCCATGAAGACAAAACTCTCCACAAATATCCAATAGCAATTACAAATCGCCGATACCGAGATGGAGCCTCTTAGGGACGAAATGGAACAGGTTGTCTTGGTAGATCCCCTAGAAACCGAAAAC
>BRYF01000027.1:16646086-16648586 GCA_030159135.1 Actinidia polygama | reverse complement strand
ATCGCTATTGTAGATGTCACCGTTATCAAGAATACATTATCAAGAATTTTACTTGCCTTGGAAGGACGTCACGAACCCGTTGAAATTCTTGTCGCCAAGGTCCTTGAAACACCCCAATTTGCCTTGCTAAGGTAAATCGACAATTCTCCTAAACAGACTATTTATTTAGTAAGCTGGCATTTTTTCCTAAACCGAAAATTTCACCTCGCCATCTCTCGAGTTTGTGATCGCCGACACAAGATATGTGTTACAAAGTACAACATTCTCACCAAACAATTTTAATCATCATTATTTGATCGATCTCGCCGAATTATTTGATCGCCATAAGCGAATTCGATGTTTGTTCAATAAAAAGGGCTCCAATTTTATTTAGGCATGTAAATTACATTTAAAGATTGAAGATCGCCAATACCAGAGCAAAATGAAAGTCCAAGGAAGAGTATTATCATTCATGTAAGGGTAATACTTCGCCATTACAAAAAAAAATTACAAGTATTCAGGACGGGGGAGAGCTAGTGTCTTTCTTTTCCTCATCCTCGCCCTTCTTCTCTCCTTCGGCGGTCTCGTCCTCCTCGGCTAAAAGGTCGAGATCCAGGTCCGTATCCTCCAAATTAATAGCAAGATCGGGATGGTGGCGACGAAGCTATCGTTTACAAAAGTCAAATCCTTTGCCAAAATACTTGGAAGCAGCGTTTTCGACCGCTTCTAGAAAATACGATGAGGATTTGAATTCCTCCATGGCAGACGACTGAGCTTTATCTACCGCATCCCGCAGCTCCACCACCAGCGCGCCCGACCTCTCCAACTTGGAGACAAGGGAGTCCTGGTCAACTTTCATCTTAGCAAGCTCGTTGATATCCTGTTGTTCTCGAGCTCGGGCCTCGTCTAGTTGTTGCTCCATGTTGCTAGAAAATTTTTGAAGATGGGAAACTTCGCTCTACAGTGAAGTTGCTCGCGCTTGTTGAAGAGACACCTCCCCTATAGATTCCCTTCCCCGCACGGCCAGGGAAGATCCTAGAACGAGAGCCTGCTATAAATATTCCTTTTAGATCGACTTGGACAAGGAACATTAAGGAAAAATGAGTGCAAAACCGAGGTAGTACCTGGCCGAGGTGGTGGAAGAATTTTATGGCCGTCTTATCCAAAGACAGCTGCCTCACCTTCTTTTGGTCAGCCAGAGGAATCGCCCCTTGAAGAATCTTCTCGGCTACGGAGGGACTGCAAAGGATGGAGGCCTCAAGACCGAGGACAATGCCTAGGCTGGGTGATTTTCCTCCCACGGGCCTCGAAGAAGGTGTGGTTCTTGAGAACGGCGCCTGGCCGGACCCTCCCTCCTTTCTTTTGGGCTCAGGCTCGGGCACGGTGGCGGCCTCCTTCCCTTTTGGGCTGTCAGCTATTTTGCTCTTCTTTCCAGGCGAGCCGGAGGGGTCATCCCATTGACGATTCTCGTCAATCGCCACCCCTTTTGCCGAGGCAAGCATTACCGCAGAACCTCCACTTTTTTATTTAGCGACCTTTTTGTCAATCTTCTTGAGGCTAATCCTTTGCGACATAGCTGCAAAATAATACACATATCAGTCAAGAAAATCAGACACTTAGAATAGATGAGAGGCAATACCATCCGATTTGAGCTCAAGGGATAACCCCTGGTTTGACCCGGATTCCGATGAGGAGTTCGAGCTTGAGCTTGGAATGTTTGGTAAAGAATCTAAAATAGGATCTCGATCTTTGCCCACCCAACCACCTTAGCAAGGTCAGTTCGGGAGTATGGGATAATATCCTCTTTAGATTTGACTTAAGGGTTCCTAAGTATTCAATTGATTCATCTCGGGAGTGGCTGTCTTGCTGATTATTTTTACCGCGGGAAAGGCGGGACTCACCCGCGTCACTCGATGAACTCGGTGCTCCGCCTTCGGGGTGTTCCTCGCCCTGAGTCTAGGAGGCCATGGACCTAGGAGAAATGAAAACTCGGCGATAAGACTTCGACTCCAGAAGCACCGGAACTGAATATCCTCCTTGACTCTCAACTGAGCTAAAAATTGTCTTAAAAAGTTGAGATTCGTCTCCGTATAGCCTGGGCGGATCGTTGTAGTTTTTATGTGGAAGAGAATAAAATTGAATGATAAAACTCTCCAAGCAAGTTAAGGAAAATAAAAATGACCAGATGTGAAACTGACTTGGAATGCCCCATGACCTCTGTACCCTCAGGATACCTCCTTCCCGAGATGAATTGCCGGGAAGCTCCCACTTGTCTCCGAAGACAAAAAAGAATTTGTTCTTCCACCCCTTGACGTTGCTGGGGCATCCTCCGAGCAAGGTCTTCTTGTACCTCGCCTTAAAGTACAACCAGCCTTGGTCCGACTTAGGGTTACTATTGAGGCTGAACAGATTCCTGAACTCGAAAAGAGACAAGTCATATTTATATACTCGCCATAACGCCATGGCACAAACGATGCTTCGCCACACATTGGGGACGAGTTGGGCGGGGCAGATGTTGTAA
>BRYF01000027.1:16603586-16608586 GCA_030159135.1 Actinidia polygama | reverse complement strand
TTTATTGGGACTTCAGAGCTCCAGCTTGGACTCTGAGTTTGAGTCCGGATCAGACTTAGGATTGCCCCCCGAGCTTAGATCTGATGGTATTACCTTTTAACTTTTTTTAATTTTATTTCTTTTGTCTCCTAATTTTCGTTTTGATCTTGCAGCTATGTCTTCTCGGATCACCCTGACCACCCTCACTAAAAAGGCAGGGGAAAAGAAAGCTGTGAACAAGGATGCCGGCTCCGGAGTGGAGGCTACCCCGCCTTTGAAGGGAGTAGTAATTCAAGAGAAGAGGCCTCAAGATGGCACTCATGACTCTTCGCCCATCGAAAAGGTTGATTCCTTGGGCAAGGGCAAGGAAGCTATGTTGCCGCCCCCGCCTAAGAAGGCTAAATCCACAAGGAGGGCAAGTAACGTAGCTCGGCGCCCATCGGCGCCCACAGAGGGTCTCTCTACGTTGTCAGGTCGAAACCTGGGCCCCGGGGCTTTGGTGATGTTAAGCGCCCCAGTGGCACGAAAAATACTATCCGGGGTGATCCTGCCCGTCAACAATGAGAAGGTAGATCAGTTCAGTATGGATGAACTGATCACTAAGTCTTTCCACGCCCTTGGCCAAGTATTTGGCAGTTTACATTTTCATACTTGTAATTCTTTTTTCTGGTGCTCACGTAAGGTTGTTAGCATTAGGCGGTTGTACTTATCTCCGCTGTCGCACTCTGAAGCCAAGACCACCAAAATGATTATCATTTGCAGCTCGTCCGCGTAGATTCGGCTGAACTCGAGTTGGTTAAAGCCCAAACCGAACTCTCAAGGAGGAGAACAATTTGGCCAATTTGAGTGAACGGGCGACGAAAACCGAGGCTGACCTGAGCGATCGGGCGATGAAGACTGAGGCCGAGCTGAAGGAGAAATCTAAGGCTATGGCGAGGTTGGAGTCCGAGGTGTCTGAGCTCACAAAAAGGTTGGCCCTAGCCAAAAAGCTCGCCATTGACGAGTTCAAATCTTCGTCTGATTTGAAGGATGCCGTTACAGATTCGGCTGCCACATATTTCGGCGAAGGTTTCAAATTCTACAAGAGGCAGCTTGCTCGCCATCACCCTGATTTGGGTCTCGATTTGGCGAGCATGGAGATAGATGTCGACTTGGCCAAGGAGGAGGAAGCAGCTCGGGCTAGCAAGAAGGAAGAAGAGAATGAGGGCGACGTCGACCCTGCTTCTTAATACATATTTTTTTTTATAATTGGCGATCTGCCACCCTTGTAATCCTTTTAATATCAATGAATGATATTTTTCCAACATTGATCTTTTTCTTTTGTGAATACAATTTTGGCAAGTATTGCATTTTTCGTTTTATATCTTACATTGGCGATCATAAAGTCGAGTGATGGCATGGCGAACTTCTGTATTTTTATATTACGCTTATTAACGTAATAACTTTGGCGAACGTAACTGAAATGGCGTTGATTAATAGGCAACTGAATTGTGTTTCTGCTTTGGCGACATTATGTATGTCGTTCAAGATGCTTCCTTTTATCAACAAGCTAGCAATCTTGATGTTAGCGATATCTTATACGGCGATCAAGATGCCTCCGTCGTTCAATAATGAACTGGCAGCCTTGATGTTGGCGATGTCTAGTATGGTAATTAATATGCCTCCGTCGTTTAATAACGAATGGTGATCTTGATTTTGGCGACATGTATGGAGGTCAAGATGCCTCCGTCGTTTAATAACGAACTGGCAATCTTGATTTTGGCGAAGTTAAATTTGAACATGGCGATAAAAATAAATTGGAGAAATTTTATTAAGATTGGCGATTTATTACAAGAAATCCAAAAAAAGCACCATGGCGACTACAAAATTTACTGGTAATATTTCTTCTAGTGTTCGGCGTTCCAAGGGTGAGGGAGTGTTTTCTCATTCATATCTTCCAGCCACTAGGTTCCTGGTCGGGATACCTTGATCACTTTGTATGGGCCTTCCCATGTAGGTCCGAGCTTTCTTGTGTTTGGTTCTTTTATAGACAGTGTGACATTTTGTAGGACTAGGTCGCTCGAAAGAAAGGATCTATGCTTAACCCTCTGGTTGTTGTATCTGGCGACTTGGTGTTTATAAGTTGCTTGGCGTACTTCAGCCCTTTCCCTCCTTTCATCAAGGAGATCAAGATTGAGTCTCAGCTCATTTTCGTTATTCTCCTTATTAAAATTTGAGGTCCTGAAACTTGGTATTCTGATCTCGACAGGTATAACTGATTGAACATCTCGTTGTCGAACTATCTGGCATTGTCCGAGATGAGAACTTTTGGAATTCCGAATCGGCATATGATGCTCTTTTATATGAAATTCCTAGTGTTCTTTTCAGTGATCTTGGTGAGAGGTTCTGCCTCTATCCACTTGGTGAAGTAGTCGATGGCGATGATCAAGAACTTTCTCTGTAATGGAGCTTGGGGCAATGGCCCGAGTATGTCGACTCCCCATTGGGCGAACGGCCATGGACTAGTCATTGGGACCATCTCGGTGTGAGAGAGGTGACTTACGGGGGCAAATCTTTGGCACTTGTCGCATTTCTTAGTGTACGTCGCCGCATCATGCTCCATTCAAGGCCAGAAATAACCTTGTCTAATTGCTTTTCTAACTAGCGATCTCGGTCCCGAATGATTTCCACAGATACCTTCGTGAATTTCCCTCCTGACGTACTCTACCTCTTCAGGTCGGAGACATCTTAGGAGAGGACTAGAAAATGACCTTTTGTACAAGATTCTATTGAGGATGTAAAATTTGGCTGACTTGTACTGGATCCAGCAAGCTTGTAACTTGTCTTGTTGTAACAGTCCGATTTGGAGATATGTAACGATGTCGTCCATCCATGTCGGCACAAAGTCCGTTGGATATATTGATTTGGCGACCTTAATACTTGGGTTGGCTAAGAATTACACGGGTATGCTTCTATCTGAGATGAAGTCAAAGGCTGAGGCGAGGTTAGCCAAGGCATCGACTTGCTTGTTTTCTTCTCTTGGGATTTGGTGAATATTAAATTTTTTTATTTTCCCCAGCATGGCTTTTGCTTCATCTAGGTAGGCCATTATTCTTAAATTCTTGGCAAGGTAGTCTCCTTGAACTTGATTTACCACCAATTGGGAATCACTGAAGACGTTTAGGGAATCCACACCCAATTAGTTGCCACTCTAAGTTCGGAGAGGAGAGCTTCATATTCGGCTTCATTATTCGTGGCGCAGAATCCTATACGGATGGCATATTCCATATGCTCGCCCGAGGGAGTTTTCAGGACAAGTCTCGCACCACATCCGTGCTGATTTGATGATCCGTCCACAAATAGTTCCCATTTGGTGAGGTCCTCATCTGGATTCAATTGTTTGGTGATTCCCACCTCGGGGATACTCTCGGGTTCCTCGGTGATATCATACGTGAATTCAGCAATAAAATTGGCTAAGGCCTGGCCTTTGATCGCCATTCTTGGTTTGTAATTAATGTGGAATTCACTGAGCTTGATGGACCATTTGAGGAGCCTTCTTGAAGTTTTGGGTCGTTGGAGAATTTGTTTCAATGGTTGATCAGTTATTACAGCTGTGCCTGAAAATAATGGCGAAATTTCCTAGCGGCGATAAGGAGGGCGTAGGCGAGCTTCTCAATTTTCAGATATCTGGTTTTCGCTCCCATTAGGACTTTACTGATATAATATATCGGTTTTTAAGTCCCGTCTTCTTCTCAAATCAGCACGGCACTTACCGCTATTGGAAAGATGGAGAGGTATACAATTAATTCCTCGTCCATGGTTGGAATAGTGAGCAACGGTGGCGAGCCGAGATACTCTTTGAGCTGCCGAAATGCTGTCTCTGATTTTTCGTTCCACTGGAAGGTCTGATTTTTCCTCAGGATTTGAAAGAATGGGAGACACTTGTCGGCTGATTTAGAAACAAATCTGTTAAGGGCGGCAACTCACCCAATCAACTGCTGCACCTTGTGGATATTCCTGGGCGAACTCATGTCGAGAAGGGCCTGAATCTGATCTGAGTTTGCCTCAATTCCACGTTTGGTCACCATAAATTCAAGGAACTTGCCAGATGATACTCCGAAAATACACTTTGAAGGATTCAACATCATTCGGTATTTTCGCAGGATGCCAAACGCTTTCTCTACGTGGGCGATGTGGTCGGCTGTCCTGAGACTTTTGACTAATATGTCGTCAATATATACTTTCATCGTCTTCCCAATCAATTCCTTGAACATTTTATTTACCAATCTCTGGTACGTCGCTCCAGCATTTTTTAGTTGTAGCAATATGACCCTTGTTCTGTGATGAAAGAAGTCTTTTCCACACCGGGAGAAAACATTTTGATCTGATGATAACCGGAGAAGGCGTTCATGAAACTTAGGAACTCATGTTTGGATGTAGCATCAACTATCAGGTCAATTTTTGGCAAAAGAAAACTGTCTTTTGGGCACGCCTTGTTGTGGTCGGTGAAGTCAACACATACTCTCCATTTTCCCCTTTTTTAGGGGCGACGACAATGTTGGCGAGCCACTCCTGATAATGGTCCCCCTTGATGATGTTGGCTTTGACAAGCTTAGCCACTTCTTCTTCGATGATCCTTAGGCGTTCAGGGGAAAATTTTCTTTACTTCGGGCGAACTGGGGCATATTCGGGATTGGTGAATAATTTATGCATGGCGACTTGGGGGTCAATGCCAGGAACATCGCCTTGTGACCAGGCGAAGACGTCAAAGTTTTTCTTCAATAATTCTACCAGTGCGGAACGCAGGTCGTCGGTCAGTTCAGTACCGATCATAACATGACGATCTGGATAATCTGGGTGTATGGAGAGTGGAGTGACTTATTCAAGGGGTGATTTCTCGGGGATCTCCCAAGACAACCAGTTCCACCTCGTCCCTCAACGGTTCTATCTTGGCATTGGCGATCTGTAATTGCTATTGGATTTTTGAGGTTTCTGTCTGCATGGCCAAAATGAAGCATTGCCTTGCCATTTTTTGGTAGTCT
>BRYF01000027.1:16518586-16523586 GCA_030159135.1 Actinidia polygama | reverse complement strand
TCCATAGGAATACTCCTGTTCGAGATGAAATTGAAGGCTGAAGCTAGGTCGGCCAATCCATCATCCTTCTTGTTTTCTTCTATGGGAATTTGGAGAATCTTGAAATCTTTGATCTCCAATAACCTTAACCTGGCCTTCACCTCATCCAGGTAAGCCACCATTCGGAGGTCCTTGGAGAGGTAATCTCCTTGGACTTGATTTACCATAAGCTGAGAATCAATAGGCGTCTAAAGATTCTACTCCTAATTCTGTCGTGACTCTCAATCCGACGAGGAGAGCTTCATATTAGGCCTCGTTGTTGGTGGCCTTAAACCCAATACGTATAGCATACTCTAGCTGTTCTCCTGAAGGAGTTTGGAGAACAAGCTGTGCACTACAGTCGTGCTGGTTGGACGACCCATCTACAAACACCTTCCATTTGGCGAGTTCATCATCTTGACTTTGTCCCTTGGAGGCTTCCATCTCGGGATTTGGAGCATTATCATACGTAAATTCTACTATGAAATCAGTTAGTGCTTGGGCCTTGATAGCCATTCTTGGTCAATAACTAATGTGAAACTCACCCAACTCAATGGACCACTTGAGTAATCGCCCAGAGGTATCAAGTCGTTGGAGAATTTTCTTCAAGGGCTGATCTGTGAGTACAACAATATGATGCACCAGAAAATAGTGGAAGAGCTTTCTCGCGGCGATCATCAGGGCATAGGCGAGCTTCTCAATCTTCAAGTATCTAGTTTCAGCCCCTATGAGCATTTTACTGACGTAATACACTGGCCTCTGAACTTTGTCTTCTTCCCTGATAAGCATCGCACTCACTACAGTTGGCAACACAAACAGATATAAGGTCATCTCCTCACCCGTGCTAGGAGTTGTGAGCAAAGAGTGTGATCCGACGTACTCCTTAAGCTACTGGAATGCCATCTCAGATTTGTCTATTCATTCAAAGACATTATTTTTCCTTAGAATTTTGAAGAATGGCAAACATTTATCTACCGATTTTGAGACAAATCTGTTAAGAACGGCTACTCACCTAGTCAATTGTTGCACCTCGTGTATATTCCTGGGCAAGCTCATCACAAGGCTTGAATCTAGTTTGGGTTTGCCTCAATTCCTCCCTTAGTCATTAGGAAACTAAGGAATTTACCTGATGATACGCCAAAGATGCATTTTGAGGGGTTTAACATCATGTGGTGTTTTTGCAGGATACCAAACGTTTCATCTAGGTGAGCGATGTGATCGGCTGCTCTGAGGCTCTTGACCAGCATATCGTCTATGTAGATTTTCATCATTTTCCTAATTATTTTCTTGAACATCCTGTTGAGCAATCTCTAGTATGTCGCCCCAACATTCTTCAACCCAAAATGCATGACCTTGTGGTAATACAATCCTTTTTCAATAATAAAGGAAGTTTTCTCTATGTCGGGAGGATGCATTTTGATCTGATGAATCCCGAGAAGGCATCCATGAAGCTAAGGAGTTCATGTTTGGAGGTCACATCCATGATCAAATCAATCTTTGGCAGTGGAAAATTGTCTTTGGGGCAAGCCTTGTTTAGGTCAGTAAAATTAACACATACTCTCCATTTTCTTCCTTTTTTAGGGGTAACGACGACGTTAGCCAACCAATCCGGGTAATGGGATCCTCTGATGACATTGGCCTTAATGAGCTTAGCCACCTCTCTCCTTTATAACTTTCAAATGTTCTGGGGCAAACTTCCTTCTTTTTTTGCGAACTGGAGGATGGTAAGGGTCGGTAAACAACTTATGCACTGTGATCTGAGGGTCTATCCCTGGGACATTGCCTTGCAACCATACAAACAAGTCATAGTTTTTCTTCAAAAATTCTACTAAGGCATTTCGTAGCTCCTCAGTCAATTCGATCCCGATCATGACATGGCGATCCGGATAGTCAGGATGTATAGAAATTAGAGCCACTTCTTCCAAAGGCTTGGTGTTTTCTGTTTCTCTAAGATCAATAAGGGTGTATCCTCCACTTTGTCCCTTAGCATCCTCATCTCGGAATTGTCAATTTGTAGTTGTTATTGGGCGCTCAGCTTTGGAGTGGAGTTGGTCTTCATCACTGTTATAAAGCACTGCCTGACAACTTTTTGGTCGCCTCTTAGCTCGCCTATCCCAGTTGAAGTAAGGAATTTCATCATCAAGTGGTAGGTGGAAGTGATCGCCTTGATTTTTTCCAGTGTCGGGTGACCTAGGATTGCATTGTAGGGCGAAGAACAATCCATAACAATAAAGTCTTTCCACATTGTGGTCTAGTGGAGCTCCATCCCCAAAGTCAAAGGCGACTTAATCCACCCAAGCGGATCTGTTGAGCTTCCTCTGAATCCGACTAAAGGGGTATGAAATGGGTGAAGCCTATCTCGCCGAATCTTCATCTTGTCGAATGCCGAGATGAACAAAATGTCAATATAACTCCCATTATCGATCAAGATCGAAATTGGCAATTGTGGCAGATATGACTAACGCATCATCACGGGGTAAATACAAGCCTCTCAAATCATCATTGGTAAAGGTGATGGACTAGTGAGTTTCAGTCAAAGGTGTGGAGAGGTTATAAATCTCTTCTTCAGCCCGCCTATTTGCCTCTCTCGCATTTCTCTTTTGGGATGAGCTCGAACATCCTCCTAATCCAAACCCTTCTTGGATAGTTTGAATATCTTCTGCGGTTGGCCTGCTGTCAACATATCCCCTATTAAGCGAGTTCGGCCACAGGAGATCAGCTACATACTTCCTCAGATATCCCCTCTTAATTAGGTCGGTTATCTTCTCCTTTAACTAAAAACAATCTTCTATGTTATGACCGTGATTCTTGTGGAACTCACAATACTTGTTCTTATTCCTTCTGAGGGGGTTAGTCTTGATCTTTCCAAGCCACTTTACAAAGTCCTCATTCTTGACTTCCATGAGCACCTAGGATACAAGGGTGTTGAGAGGAGGTAGTACCAGGTCAGGTTGGCATGGTGGAGTGCGAGGACGACATTCATTAATTCCCTCCCTTGCATCTCGTTCATACCTTTTTCTTTTCATCTCGCCCCTATAGTCTGATCGCCGAGTATTAGGTTCCTTCCTTTTGTGGTCGTCCCTACTCATCTACGATTGGCCTCAGCCAACTCCTCTGCTGCAATGTATTTGCCGACCTTATTCTGGAGCATCAACAAGGTTTCAGGGACATTCTTGGAGAGGTAATCGAACAACAGACTAGGTTGAAGTCCCTCCATCATCGCCATGACCATCACTTGTCACTAGGGTCCTCCACTTCTAGAATAGCCTGATTGAAACGCTTGAAATAGTCTTTCTTTCAAGCATTCCCCATCTTTCTGGTGAATTGTGAAGAGGTGGGAGGTATTCTTTTGCCTGACTCTACAGCTCATGAAATTGGCGACAAAGAGCCTACTCAGATCGCCAAATGAATCAATGATTCTTGGAGACAACTTTCTGAATCACAATCTCGCCAACCCCTTCAAAGTTGCTAAAAAGGCCTTGCACATCACCTCGTATGAGTATCCCTAAAGCATCATCAAGTTCTTGTACGAGTCCATGTAGTCCATAGGGCCTGTCATCCCTTCGCACTCGGAGCTAGGATGGCAGCTTGAATCTAAATGACACCTTGACTTTCATCACCCTTTATGTGAATGGAGATTTTGTTTGCCTAATAAAAGTATCCATAATGACTGGGGTATTTGCTCTTGTATTGATGGAATCAATCCAAGCATCCAAGATCTTAATCTTCTGGGTGGTGGATTTATCTCGGTGTCTTGGAGCTCGGTCATCTTGTCGAGGTGATCTTTTGCGTCTCTTGGTTTCCTCACCCATCGTGTCTAGAGTTTTTCTAGATGACTGAGACTCTGATATGACAAGACTCCTTCCACGCCTAGAGTGCAAACTCGCCGACTGGTGTGGAAGACTTTTGGCTGAATGTCTCTGACTAGTGCTATGCCAACTCTGAGAATCCTGATCGCTCGCTTGGTGAGAGCAACGAGACCGATTAGCTTTTTCCGGAACAGGTGCGGCGGGATGAGTGGATTGTTTGTGGCGAGGTGTTTCACCAGACGAGCATTGATCTCGTTCATAATCCTAATTTGCTTAGCGATTCCATGCATCTCACGATGAATAATGCCTTCTAGATCTGGAGCTTGAATAGTGTTAGCCATTGGACGTGCTCTATTATCTAGAAGGCTGCTTGTACTCGGTCTAGATAACAAGCGGCTGCGCAAGAGCATTGAAAGTTGAGAAATGTCATTTCTATATACGGCGCCAAACTGTTGTGATAGATATCTAGAATGAGTAACCAACAGTCAGAATTGTTCATTAAGCTAAGTATTTGCCCTAGGCAACCTGCGAAATATAGCAAACGTTACCGTTCAGGGTGAGGCCTCTACAAATTCCTCTACTGTGGAGATGAGATCAAGGTGAAAAAGTTAGATAAATCACAGCAAGCAAATGTGTTTAAAGCTCAAAGATTGAGAGAGTAACTACCCTTTATGGTGGAGGGTGAGCAAACTTTTATAGATGGAGAATGGAGAGTCGTGCAAGAAGATCACGATGTGATCATTTATGGAAGCCGTGTTTGAGAATCTCAAAGAAAAAAGAGGAGGTTGCCACATGGAGAGAGCACCGCGAATGTAGGAGACCTAGTGGAGATGAAGTCTCAAGTTCTCTTCAGCCTTTAAACTGGTGGGCGAGGTGGCTACCTCGGTTCTAACATGAGTTTTGAAGAGAGACGAGAATGTCAAGAGGAACTTGGAGAACTCAGTTGTAATACGCTGAACCTGTTAAATTCATTATTATGAAAATTATGACCCTTATGTTAGTTAATGTAAGTTATTATCATTATAGAATCGAAGAAAAACCATTTAGAGTTAAGTTCTACAAAATTTCTCCCTAGCGTTCGAACGATAGTATTAGCATTCGATCGTTTGCGTTCGAATGGCTCAACGAGCGTTCGAACGGTAACAACAGAAAAAGGCAAATGTTAGAAGTATG
>BRYF01000027.1:16513586-16516086 GCA_030159135.1 Actinidia polygama | reverse complement strand
CTGTTTAGTAGGTCAAAGGCCTTATGTTGTTGGATGATGGTCTAGACCCTATCTTATTTAGTAAGGTTATGTACAAGTAAAGTTAATTATGTTATGTATGTAATAGTTTAAAACTTAGGCACTGCTTTGTATATCAGTTACACTTCTTTATTTTAAATTGTTATGACGCTTCCGCAAGAGAAAAATTTATATCAGTTTAAATGAGTATGCACAAGTGATCAACCAGATGAAGATAAGTAGGCCTGGGCAGAAAGTCCCCGGCCGGTGATGCACCGTCGATCCGCAAAGGCCGGGTTGCGGGACGTCACAAAGCGGAATCAGAACACAAGGTTGACACCTTAAAGTCTAGTTGCATTTAATAGAGCAATAAGTTAACACCGTACACAAAGCAATAGGTTGATGCCTTAAAATTAGGATATGTCAATCCAAACTACAAGATGATACTGTCAGGTTAAATCATGTCAAACAGAGCCTTAGGTTTAACACCCTAAGAGCAAGTTACGTTTAGAGTTTAAGATGAACTAAAGTACATGCTACGTGCTATATGAGATGAATTACTGAGATATGATATAGCTATTTCTACGATGTACGTCTAAATGCTTATTATATTTGTAGTGAGCTATGCTGCCTAGAAGGGGAGGTCGAGGTCGTAGAGGAGTAGTAGAACCTGAATGTCATGTTGATCGTATTGAGAGGATCCTTGAAGGACTTGTTCAAGTAGTCCACAAAGTTCATAATAATAACCACGATAATGCACCCGAACAACCGGCTATGCTAGTGTCAGGAGTAGGAATGATGAATTGTACCACGATCAAGCAATTTCAACAGTTGAAGCCTCCAACTTTTTATGGAACCCCCGATCCCATGGCCGCAGAGTCTTGACTTTTGGGAATTGAGAGGGTGTTCGAAGTCTTACCCTGTACTGAAGAGAAGAAGGTGGTATTTGCCACATTTACTTTTGAAGGAGCCACTTTAATTTGGTGGCAATTGAATAAGCCCTTAGAGGCCGTATGGTTGTGGCCCAGATTTCTAGAAGTGTTCAACGAGGAATATTTTTTTGAGACTGTCTGGGATCAAAAAACCCTAGAATTTCTAAATTTAACGCAAGGAGATATGACAGTAGTGGAGTATAATGCCAAGTTTATGGAATTGTCTCGTTATGCCCCGCACATAGTATCGACGGAATCTCGCAAAGCGAGAAAGTTTGAAGCAGGACTGAGATGGAATATCCAAAACAAAGTGGATATATTATGATTGTAGACTCACCAAAAGGTTCTTCAAAAATAGCTGAGAGATCGTTGAATGAAATGTCATAATGCCGGGAGAGTAGTAAGAAGAGGTCAGGAGGAAGTCCAAGTAAAGGATAGAGTTCAAAGAGACAGAGTTTCGGATCTTCAAGTGAAAATCCATCAACACCTCGAGAAAACACCGTTAATCAAAGAAGCAGCATGTCTAATGAAGTACCAACTTGCTCGAATTGTTGAAGAAAGCATTGGGGCGAATGTCGAGTGGGAAGCAACTCTTGTTATGGGTGTGGCCAAGAGGGGCACCAAGTTAAGACTGTCCGAAGTGGAACATAACACAAGGAGCGAGAATGTCAGCCTCAGCCTCAGCATCGCAACCTTCATTTGCAAGGAGGAATAATCAACAGCGACAAGGCCGAGCCTTTGCACTGGTACAAGAGAATGCCCTAGCTAACACTTCAGTAATGCCAGGTATACTCCCTAGTTATAGTAAGCTTGTACACGTGTCCTTATCGACGCATACGTTTCCCTCAACGTCAGTAAAAAAAATTTAGAGATAGGTTTACAAATCAAATTCAGAATTGATGACAAGATGTCAAAAAATGTTCCCTTTAGAATAGGAAGAGTTGAAAGTTCAACTCCAAGACTATTTAGAAGAAAAGAATTCATTGCACTAGCATATGACCTTGAGATACGAGTATTAACACACCAAATATCAATATGGTCTCTTCGGGGACATTCGATAAAAATTGTTACAATATAGAGAAGATTAGCTTGGCCCCTGCGCAAGGATGACACACACAAATAGAGAATTACATCAAATGGACGAATGTGGAATTATAACGAAAGAATATTATTAGAGTAGCACAACAAAAGCGTAGTAGAATAGCTTAAGTACCAAAGTGAAAGTAGCGAACCGTAGACATAGTAAGTAAAATAAATGTGACTTGGATCAAGTTCGAAGAAAACCAAACGATTCCACATCACAGTAATAGTCTTTTGTTAAGCCTTCATCTACCATTTCGGTAGTATCGCCTGTCCAGACATATCGGGAGAGGCCGATTTGTTTTGGTTGTCACAATTCGGACACCATGTTATAGGCTGTCCACTAGAAGGGCAGTAAAGGTAGTTGCAACAAAAGTGTTAACCCCACAATCAGACTCATTAACAATCACGAGTTAGACATTCAATTACGCGAAGAATATTATCAGAGTAGCGCGACTAAAGCGTGATGTTCACCAAGTTTGAGGACAAAC
>BRYF01000027.1:16446086-16458586 GCA_030159135.1 Actinidia polygama | reverse complement strand
GCTATTCGTAGATAGGTCATCCAACCAGCATGGTTGTAGTGTAGGACTCATTTTCCAAACTCATTCAGGAGAGCAAATGGAGTATGCTATAAGTATTGGGTTTAAAGCCACCACCAACAAGACTGAATATGAAGCTCTCCTCACCGGCTTGAGAGTCGCAACTGAGTTGAAAGCAGAATTCTTGGACGTATACAGTGATTCTCAGCTTATGGTGAATCAAGTCCAAGTAGATTACCTCGCCAAATATCTCCGAATGGTGGCCTATTTGGATGAGTTGAATGTCATATCAATAAAGATCAAAGATTTCAAGATCCGTCAAATTCCTATAGAGGAGAACAAGAAAGCTGATGTCTTGGCTAACCTAGCCTCAATCTTTGATTTCGTCTAGGATAGGAGTGTCCATCTGGAATTCTTGCCAAGCCTAAGCATTGACATCGCCAAAACCGTTTGTCAAGCAATAATAACCCCGACATGGATGGATGACATCATCACATATCTTAAAGATAGGGAGTTGTCATTAGATAAACTTCAGGCACAAAGGATTTAGTATCGGTCAGCTATATTTTGCCTCCTCCACGGGACGTTGTATAAGAGGTCTTTTTCAGGACCACTCCTGAGATATCTCCAACCAGAGAAATCAAATTATGTACGTAGGGAGATTCATGAAGACATCTGCGGAAATCATTCTAGGGCAATATCACTAGTTAGAAAGGCAGTTCGCCAAGGGTACTTTTGGCCTCGTATAAAACAAGATGCAATGGCATTGACGAAAAAGTACGAAAAATGTCAGAGGTTTGCTCCGTTTAGTCGTCTCCCCCTATCGAGATGGTCCCAATGACCAGTCCATGGTCGTTCGCTCAATGGGGGATAAACGTGCTCGGACCTCTGCCTCAAGCTCAGAGAAAATTCTTGATTGTCACCATAAACTACTTCACGAAGTGGGTAGAGGCAGAACCTCTCACCAAAATTATTGAAACGAACACTAAAAATTTTGTTTGGAAAAACATCATTTGTAGATTTGGGATTCTGAAGGTTATCATCTCCGACAACGCGAAACATTTCAACAATGACGGATTTAAACTTTTTGCTTGGACCTTGCCATCTTTAACCATTTCTCCTCACTAAGTCATCCTCAGGAAAACAACCAAGAGGAAGTCACCAATAGGACGATCTTAAGAAATCTAAAGGCGAGGTTAGAGAAATCCAAGAGTGAATGGGCAGAAGGCCTTCCGAGTGTACTATGGGCCTAACACATGACGAGCAGGATCCCTATGGGCAAGACGTCATATTCCTTGTGTATGGGACAAAATTGGTCATATCAGTGGAGATAGGAATGTCTAGCTTTAGAACAATGAATTTCAACAAGGAGAACAACGTAGCGGAACTAAGGCTTAATCTTGATCTCCTCGCCGAAAGGAGGGAGCATGCTGATGTGCGCCAAGCTACCTACAAGCATCAAGTCACTAAGTACTATAACAAGAGGGTTAAGCACAGGTCATTTTTGCTTGGCGACTTGGTCCCGAGGAAAGTCACTTTGTGTACAAAGGAACTTAATACTAGGAAGCTCAGCCCAACATAAGAAGGTCCCTACAGAGTTGTCAAGGTGTGTAGGCTAGGAACTTATTGGCTGAAAGACATGAGTGGGAATGCACTACCTCACCCCTAGAATGTTGAACACTTGAAGAAATACTATCAATAGTTCTCTTGGTCGCATTATTATGGAGGTTGCCTAAGCAACGTTATTTGTCATCACAAAAAGTTTACTTTATTAAAGTGAAGTGGTCGCCAATTTTCATGTAATTGAGGTTATTTTAACAGAATCACCAATTTCTCCAGCTCAATTCTATTATCATCGCCAATGGTATTAAGATCGCCAGTTTCACCAATTAATCAAATTAATTTAACTTATTGATTTTTCCAAAATTGAGATGGTTATATCGTCAGTTTGATTATTAACATCGCCTACTTAACTCTCTTTTCATCGCCAGACTTCTTCTCTAAGGGATAAAAAAAATTGGGATTTGCAAATTATTTAACCTAGGCATCTTGCTCGCCAAATTGTTCTGATCGCCATGATTGAGTTTAATGACTGCTTGGTTAAGATAACTTAAACCTATTATGTTCGCCTAACATTTTTTGTTTCCCAAGTTCATCTCACTAGTTTCATTACATACATTAGTCATGATATCGCCAATGGAAACAAAGACATTGCTATTGCAGAAGAACAAATATGAAGGAAAACATACATCTTATTAAGATCGGTTTTACATTGATTTCGCAAAATAAAAGAGAGAGAAAAATAGATTGAAGTGCCTACTGGGGAGGAGGGCTGATAACCAGCTCATCCTTCACCTCCTCTTCATCCTCCTCAACCAACTCAGATTCGATCTGAAGGCCTTGGATTTCAAGGTTGGGATGGAGAATTTTGATCTGATTCTTACACAAATCGAAGCCATCGCTGAAATATGTAGAAGTTGTTTTTTTCACAACCTCTTGGAAATCATCCAAGGATTTGCAAATTATTTAACCAAGGCATCTTGCTCGCCAAATTGTTCTAATCGCATGATTGAGTTTAATGACTGCCTGGTTAAGATAACTTAAACCTATTATGTTCGCCTAACATTTTTTGTTTCCCAAGTTCATCTCACTAGTTTCATTACATACATTAGTCATGATATCGTCAATGGAAACAAAGACATTGCTATTGAAGAAGAACAAATATGAAGGAAAACATACATCTTATTAAGATCGGTTTTACATTGATCTCGCAAAATAAAAGAGAGAGAGAGAAATAGATTGAAGTGCCTACTGGGGAGGAGGGCTGATAACCAGCTCATCCTTCTCCTCAACCAGCTCAGATTCGATCTGAAGGCCTTGGATGTCATGGTTGGGATGGAGAATTTTGATCTGATTCTTACACAAATCGAAGCCCTCGCCGAAATATGTAGAAGTTGTTTTTTTCACAACCTCTTGGAAATCATCCAAGTATTTGCAAATTATTTAACCAAGGCATCTTGCTCGCCAAATTGTTCTAATCGCATGATTGAGTTTAATGACTGCCTGGTTAAGATAACTTAAACCTATTATGTTCGCCTAACATTTTTTGTTTCCCAAGTTCATCTCACTAGTTTCATTACATACATTAGTCATGATATCGCCAATGGAAACAAAGACAGTGCTATTGAAGAAGAACAAATATGAAGGAAAACATACATCTTATTAAGATCGGTTTTACATTGATCTCGCAAAATAAAAGAGAGAGAGAGAAATAGATTGAAGTGCCTACTGGGGAGGAGGGCTGATAACCAGCTCATCCTTCTCCTCCTCTTCATTCTCCTCAACCAGCTCAGATTCGATCTGAAGGCCTTGGATTTCAAGGTTGGGATGGAGAATTTTGATCAGATTCTTACACAAATCGAAGCCCTCGCCGAAATATGTAGAAGTTGTTTTTTTCACAACCTCTTGGAAATCATCCAAGGATTTGCAAATTATTTAACCAAGGCATCTTGCTCGCCAAATTGTTCTAATCGCATGATTGAGTTTCATGACTGCCTAGTTAAGATAACTTAAACCTATTATGTTCGCCTAACATTTTTTGTTTCCCAAGTTCATCTCACTAGTTTCATTACATACATTAGTCATGATATCGTCAATGGAAACAAAGACATTGCTATTGAAGAAGAACAAATATGAAGGAAAACATACATCTTATTAAGATCGGTTTTACATTGATCTCGCAAAATAAAAGAGAGAGAGAGAAATAGATTGAAGTGCCTACTGGGGAGGAGGGCTGATAACCAGCTCATCCTTCTCCTCAACCAGCTCAGATTCGATCTGAAGGCCTTGGATGTCAAGGTTGGGATGGAGAATTTTGATCTGATTCTTACACAAATCGAAGCCCTCGCCGAAATATGTAGAAGTTGTTTTTTTCACAACCTCTTGGAAATCATCCAAGGATTTGCAAATTATTTAACCAAGGCATCTTGCTCGCCAAATTGTTCTAATCGCATGATTGAGTTTAATGACTGCCTGGTTAAGATAACTTAAACCTATTATGTTCGCCTAACATTTTTTGTTTCCCAAGTTCATCTCACTAGTTTCATTACATACATTAGTCATGATATCGCCAATGGAAACAAAGACAGTGCTATTGAAGAAGAACAAATATGAAGGAAAACATACATCTTATTAAGATCGGTTTTACATTGATCTCGCAAAATAAAAGAGAGAGAAAGAAATAGATTGAAGTGCCTACTGGGGAGGAGGGCTGATAACCAGCTCATCCTTCTCCTCCTCTTCATTCTCCTCAACCAGCTCAGATTCGATCTGAAGGCCTTGGATTTCAAGGTTGGGATGGAGAATTTTGATCTGATTCTTACACAAATCGAAGCCCTCGCCGAAATATGTAGAAGTTGTTTTTTTCACAACCTCTTGGAAATCATCCAAGTATTTGCAAATTATTTAACCAAGGCATCTTGCTCGCCAAATTGTTCTAATCGCATGATTGAGTTTAATGACTGCCTGGTTAAGATAACTTAAACCTATTATGTTCGCCTAACATTTTTTGTTTCCCAAGTTCATTTCACTAGTTTCATTACATACATTAGTCATGATATCGTCAATGGAAACAAAGACATTGCTATTGAAGAAGAACAAATATGAAGGAAAACATACATCTTATTAAGATCGGTTTTACATTGATCTCGCGAAATAAAAGAGAGAGAGAGAAATAGATTGAAGTGCCTACTGGGGAGGAGGGCTGATAACCAGCTCATCCTTCTCCTCAACCAGCTCAGATTCGATCTGAAGGCCTTGGATGTCATGGTTGGGATGGAGAATTTTGATTTGATTCTTACACAAATCGAAGCCCTCGCCGAAATATGTAGAAGTTGTTTTTTTCACAACCTCTTGGAAATCATCCAAGTATTTGCAAATTATTTAACCAAGGCATCTTGCTCGCCAAATTGTTCTAATCGCATGATTGAGTTTAATGACTGCCTGGTTAAGATAACTTAAACCTATTATGTTCGCCTAACATTTTTTGTTTCCCAAGTTCATCTCACTAGTTTCATTACATACATTAGTCATGATATCGCCAATGGAAACAAAGACAGTGCTATTGAAGAAGAACAAATATGAAGGAAAACATACATCTTATTAAGATCGGTTTTACATTGATCTCGCAAAATAAAAGAGAGAGAGAGAAATAGATTGAAGTGCCTACTGGGGAGGAGGGCTGATAACCAGCTCATCCTTCTCCTCTTCTTCATTCTCCTCAACCAGCTCAGATTCGATCTAAAGGCCTTGGATGTCAAGGTTGGGATGGAGAATTTTGATCTGATTCTTACAGAAATCGAAGCCATCGCTGAAATACGTAGAAGTTTCTTTTTTCACAACCTCTTGGAAATCATCCAAGGATTTGTACTCTTCAACCACTAACTCCTTGTAAAGAGCCTCCTTTACTTTCAGCTTGGCCACCTCCTTCTGATGCTCTTCTAGATTGGTATCACGTTCATCCTTCTGATGCCTCAACTCTTCAACGACAGCTGCTTTTCATCCTCGAGTTCAGCTATCTAACCTTCAAGGTCCTTGGCCACACTATGGGCCTGACCATCTCATCTCGGATTGACCCAACATTGGCCTATTGAGTCATCGTCTCTTCTCGCATCTCTTTGCTGTGACAAACGAGAGAAAGGATCCAAGCACCACTACCTATAAAAAACACAACTTATCAGACCACCGAATCTTCAAAAGTATGAGCTTAATTTAAAAGATAGACAGATACCTAGCTAACAAAATGGAAGAACCTCGTGATCACCCGATCAAGGTCCAATTTGTCCACCTCCTCTTTGTCAGCGGGCAAAATGAACTCTTGGAGGAGCTTCTGCGCAACGCCAGGATTCTCCATAACGGAGGCATTGGGCCCCAAGGCAACCCCGTGGTCAGCCGAGGTCCCCTCCCTAGGGGCTACAAGAATAGATGTTACCTTGGTTGCTGCCCTGTTTGACTTTGCCTTGGACTTGACTAGGGCCTTTGCAGCTGGCCCCTTCTTCTTGTCCTTAGGTGGCAGTATTGATCCCTTATTTTTTGTGTCTTTCGCCTATTTGCCCTTTTTTGAGGGCGAGATGTTGGGCGTCTCATCTAGGGGCGTTTATCCCCAATGATGACCACTTTGTCACCAAGCTTGTACCCTTGGGCTCGCCATTCCCTTTCGCCATCTGGGCAAGCTTTTTCATGTCGATCTTATTCGACATAGATGCAAAAGGAAATCTAAGTCAATTAATAAAGGAGATGAAATACTTAAAAGATGAAGGAAGGCAGTACTATCCGATTTGAGCTCGGGGTGCAACCATGGATCTGACCAAGAAAGAGAGTCGAAGTTTTCCCCTAGGAGCCTTAATAGTGTCAGATCGGGTAGGGGAGGTAAAATTTTACCTGATGGTTCTTATGTATTCCACCAAGTCATCTCAAGAATGGCCACCTTGGGAAGGATCATCTCGGGAATGATGGGACTCACCCTTGTTGCCCATAACATGAGCTTCATCACCTGCTGAGTTATCCTCGGCATTATCCCCGCCAATGGACACCATTTTTTCAGAATCAAGGGCGAAGCTTCTAAGGAAGGACTTCGAGCGAAGGACGTCTTTAATTGGGTAGAATTGTCCTCGCTCTAGCTTGCCCAAGATTTAGTCGAACCTTTGTTGTTTGATCTCGATCAAAGCAGACAACACATTGCAGCGCTTACCTAAAATGTTTACACAATGTCAGAAAAAAAAATTGGAAAGCTCAGTAAATAAAGAACTAATCATTGAGTAAAGACTAGCTTGGGGTGCTACACAATCTCAAAACCCTAGAAACTCCAAGCTTCCGAGATAATCCATGGGTGAACTCCCAGTTGTCCCTCGAGATGAAGAAGAATTTCTTTTTCCACCCCTTAACGTTGTTGAGGTACCCTCTGAGCAAGGTTTTCCTTGGCCTTACCTTGAAGTAAAGCCACCTAGAATCTAGCTTCAGGCTGTTAAAAATGCCGAACACGTGCCTAAACTCATTTAAAAAAATGGCAAACTTGTGAAATTGCCACAACACCAGCACACCCATGATACTTTGTCATGCATTGGGGCTAGCTGGACAGAACAGATGTCGTAGTACACCAGTATCCTCCAAATGGTTGGGTGAATGGGAAGGCGCAAACCAGCCTGAAAGGCGGCCCCATAAAAGGCCACCTCGCCCAAGCGAGTAGATGCTATGGTTTCATCTACCTCAAGGAGCCTGGTCTGGATCCCCACTGGGAATCCTAGGAGCATGACTCCCGAAGGCAATCCAACTCGCCCTGGGTCATAGTGTTTGTTTCCCTCTCAGGCAAAGGTTGGGTTTCTATAGAGGGACTTCCCTCATTACCAGAAGAACATTCTCTAGGAGAGAAGAGATATTGAGTGACCTTGATAGTCACGTAAGATCGTTTTTCTAGGTGGTCATATATCCAAGATGGAAGGGTATTTTCTAAATCTCCTACGTCTACATTACCGAACATAAACTAAGGGCTGAAGACTAAAGAAAGATGAATGATACTTACTGAAGGTACGAGGTGACGAGGGTGAGGTGAGCTGAATCACGTCGGAGCAAGGGCAACAATTCTAGAGCAAAGGAAGCAGAAGAGTACGTGTTATGGGAGATCCCCCTATTTATAGGAAGAGTGGAGGGCCAAGATCTGTTTGCTTCAATGTACAAGATTACACAATGCTTCGCATACCGAGGTCAGAGTCGTCATTCGCAGGTGAAGGGTCACTCCATCATCAATGCACCTCTACATGTTGCCTTATAAAAGCATGCCATTATTATATGCTTCATCTATCAACACCCTATGATTTGTTACTTGATGATGCCAAATGTTTCACCTCAACATCCCAAGTAGGGGCAACTGATAAGGGGTAAAATCTTTACATGCTGAAGTAAGCACGTCGCTAAGATCATGTTGCCTTATCTGATGTGATCAACTCATTATGCTCGGATTTCCTAAAATGTTGTCCATATCCTCCACAGATTCTCACATCGCCAATACTAAGCTTGTCAATCTCACCCGTCACTCTAAGGATGGGATGACCTCAAGACTCCATCTCCACTAGGTCTCTTACATTCGCAGTGTTATCTCCATTTGGTATTCTCCTCTTGTTGCGTCGTGATCCTCGATCATGGATACCATATTTGGTTATCCGATGATTATGCCATGATCTCCTCGCACGTCTGTAAATTCTCCATCTATAAAAGACCATTTACCATCCACCAGAAAATAGTAACTGCATTCTCACTCTTTGAGACATAACTATACTATTTTTTCTACTCTACTTTGTCTAGGTTGTTCACCTCAGTCTCATCTCCATGTTGGAGGGGTTTGTAGTGGCCTCACCCCGGCCTGTGACGTTGTTCCTTTGCGTAGGTCATCATGTCAGTACCAATTTTACGAGCAATTCTGACTTTTGGTTACTCATCCTAGATTCGTACCACAACACTCATGATGTAGTAGTTTAATAGTGAGTTTGAGTAATTTATTTTAAGACTCAATATTCAATCCACTGAACTGACTAATTTGGGAATCAATTCCACCTTCTATAATTAGAGGGATCGTTTAAAGATATGAGGTGGCTCAACATAGGAATTGATAACATATGTGAGGGAGTAGAATCCCAAACCAAATGCTTTAGGAGACTACAAATGCATCATCCCCTAGGGGTTGTGAGTTTCAAAAATATGTGGTTTTCATAAAGCCCCCAGTAGCCAAGTGACTAGTATTAGCCATTTTGACCTAGCCGAGGGGCCTGCCCCGTATGGAGCAGGTTTTCCCAACCCGAAAGAGCAACGTGTTGGGGTTGGGGTTGAATTTTTGACCCCAACAGTTCAGGTCAGGAGTAGAAAAATACATTACCCGGCCCATATATATATACTAATATAAAATTATTAATATATTCATTAAATATCTATATACATATGTTGTTTATTAATGAAAAGTTAGATAATTTGCTATTTAATGCATATTGTTGATTTGGATAAAGGATAAGAAATTGGTTTAATAAAAGGATAACTTGTGGGGCATGGAGTAGGAAGTGCGGGTTGGGCCCGGGTTTTGGGAGACTCGCAAAAAATCCGACCCATGTCCCTCCTTACAAATGACTACCGCTACGCCAATCCTTAGGAGTTGTGAGTTTGATAAATTTAACCGGGTGAATTTAAAATGATGACTGTATTTAATTGCGGTGATTTGAATTTTTCTTGTACAAATTGTAGTTATATAAGAATCTAAATAAATAATCTCTTCTACCTCTAATTTTTCATCCAATGTAGTTTCACAAATTACCCATAGCTAAAATTCTTATACTTTTCTACAAAAATAAACATTTAAAGCCCTTCCTTCAAACCCATATCCATCTAAATTTGAAGTCTAGGTTGGGGCTTAGTGGTGGTTTAAGAGTAAAAACTGCATTTAGCTTAACCCTTGTCTAATTTTGAATGCAATAATTGATCGGATCAAAAAACAGTGGCATTGGTTTACATAGTAGACCTACCCAGTTGGGTTTGGAATTTTGATGAACTAGTAAAATTTTGCAGGAACCCACCTACTGAGCATAACACTGGGTATGAAAGAATATGTACATAGTGAGTTTGAGAAGGTAGAAGAAATCATAAGTCCTCACAAGCAGATTGTCCTTTTTTCCATAACATTAGATAATTTTCTATGGGCATTTGGGATGCTCAGATCCAGAGCATTTTCTCCCCTTTGCGTACAAAATCTTGATTTGATCCCTCTTGCAGACCTGGTATGTTGTTTCCTTCCTCATTGAATTTGTTTCCTGCAACAATAATCTCTAAATTTGATTTTTGAAGTAGCATAAAAAAAACAGATAGAAGTTCTCACCTTGTAGTACATTACCAAACTTGGGGGTGTAAAATCGAGCTCCCCGGCCAGGAAAACCCCGAGTTCGCTAGGCTCGGTTGGCTCCTATCAAAATTCGGACTGGTCTGGGTTGCCCAAAACCGAGAAATCCTTAGGCTCAGCCAAAAGCCCAGGGGTGTATGGGCCTCGGGCTTTTGGCGAGTAGGCCTACGACCAAAACCATTCAGACTTTGTTTTTGTTCCATAAGTTTCCCAGTGTAGGAAATTCATGAAATTAAAGTGGAAGCCAATTACCTTTTTATATTGAACCTACACTAATTAACCGAGGGCAAATCACATGCGTTGAATCAACCAACAATCTCATCAATAGACAACACTACAATTAGAGTGTAGCCTCTGTTCAACACAGTCCAGAAGTCATCTACGTAGCTTTTGATAAAGAAAACCGGAGATAGAGAAGGGAGAGGGGGAAGTTTTTTGTATGCAGTACGTTTGTCTACCGTCAGAGAGATAGACCATTCTCACTCTTAAATAAACATTGGTGACAGACCCGGGGTTACTGCGGGGTTGCAAGGACCCAAAACGATATTATTTTGGGTGTGTTTTGCCCAAAATAATGTCGTTTTGTGTCCAAAAAGTTTGGCCCCAAAACGACGTCGTTTTGGGGCAATACATTTTTTGATATAAACGACGTTGTTTTGGGGCAAAACACACTCAAAACGATGTCGTTTTGGGTCCCTGCAACCCTGTAGGGAATTGGCTCCCCGCAGAAACCCCGAATACGTTGGTGACATCCTTTGGTGGTTACCAAAAACGCTTAACTTCACAAACACCCTTAAATTGTCATTTTTTATTACTTTTACCCTCCCATCTAAAAATTGGATTATATTGGCCCCCTTTGCTTTATAGCAAGAGACATTCCATCAATTAGCCTTTTATTTTCTGCATTCAAGCTATTTGATTACCACCATGTTTGTTGATAAACAAAAACAAGAGAGAGAAAGGAGATATATGTTAAAACTAGAAACAATTTATGAAAAGATAAGGAATTTGGGATAAAGACTTTGTTTAATTGAAGAACAAACTTGGCTAATATATAGCCTTACATAAAAAAACTGAAACAAAAAAATAACAACGCATGTCTATCAACTCCTAAAAACATGGCATGACTAAATCAACCGAACAACTAACACTTAACAATATGGACTTATTGACCGAGTGATAACCAACCACTAAATCATCCTAACGCCTAGAATAAAAAAATCTTACAATTATTCCCTTAAACTGAATGCTACAAGCACTCAGTTTATATCAATCTCAGAACAAACTCCCAATAGCCCTCGCAGCTTCAAGAAAACATCAAGCTTGAGTGGTTTAGTCATCACATCAGACAATGTTCTCATGTGCCACAATGCATCAGCTCCACAGTACTAGCCTTTGTGAGCTCTCGGAGAAAATGGAACCGCGCATCTATGTGCTTACTATGATCATGCATTACTGGATTCTTCAAAAGTTTGATTGCAGAGCTACTATCACAGTGAATAGTAATTGACTCGCCTTGATTACCTAGCTTTCCCAACACCCTTTTCAACCATATTGCCTTGCATGCATACAAAGCTGCAGCAATAAATTATGCATCTGTGGTAGATAGACTTACTACTAGTTGCTTTCTTGATGACTAGGATACTGCTCCTGAACTCAATAAAAACACATAACCTGAAGTACTCTTTCTATCATCCAAATCTCCAGCATAATCACTGTCAGTGTAAGCAACAAGTTTACATCTCCTCCCTTCCTATAGAAAATTCCAAACCCAGATGTTCTCTTTAAATATCTCAGCACCCTTTTTGCTGACTGCAAATGAAACTCAGTAGGATTCTCCATAAACCTACTAATAAGACTCACCACAAACATCATGTCTGATCGAGTAGCTGTGAGATACATGAGACTACCCACAACCTGTTTTATAGTAAGTCTTGTCCACATTAACTCCACCTTCATCCTTCACGAGATTAAAGCCATGGACAATAGGATTATGAACATAATTACTTTTGTCCATTTCAAAACGTTTCAGCACCTCCAAAGCATATTTCTTCTTACTGTTAAAAACACCATCAAATCTTTGCAAGACTTCAAGACCTAGGACATACCTCATCTTACCAAGTTCAAGACCTAGGACATACCTCATCTTACCAAGATCTTTCATGTCGAATTCATACTTCATGGAATTTTTAAACTCTATAAATTTCAATTCATCATTTCTAGTAAAAATGAGATCATCAACGTACATACTTATAATTAATACTTTGCCTTCTTTTCTTGTCTTGATGAACAAAGTATGCTCGTAGTCCCACTTCTCAAAACCTTCATTCATGAAATAGGCTTCTATACGGCTGTACCAAGCACGTGGTTCTTCCTTAAGCCCATAAAATGCCTTCTTTAGCTTGTAAACCTTTTGTTCACTTCCCTTTTGCACATAACCACAAGGTTGCTCCACAAAGACCTCTTCATTCAACTCACCATGTAAAAATGCAGACTTCACGTCTAGCGGGTAGATAGTCCATCATCTTTGAGCTACAAGTGCTACCACCAAACGAATTGTCGCCATGCGTGC
>BRYF01000027.1:16431086-16438586 GCA_030159135.1 Actinidia polygama | reverse complement strand
AACTATTTGGACTCTAAAGTGTCGAAACCTTAGAACTAAGTGTAGACACCTGAGTCCAGAATATAAATAGGGATGGAGCCCTAAATTGTCAATTCACGCGACAGTTCATCTTCTCTCCCACTCTCTCTCTCTCTCTCAAACTCCCTCCAAAACTCACAATCTCAACCCACGACGCACGATTTATCTTCAAAACCATCGATTAACCTCCATAAATCCTTCAAATCAACCGTCCCTCATCTCAAAATCTCTCAAACTCTTCAATGGCACCCAAAACAGCGAAAAGGAAGAAGCAAAGCCTAGTTTTGGTGGTATCGACACCTGATATGGCTAAAGGCCAAAAGAGGAAGGCTACGAGTGATTCGAGCAAGGAAAAAAGGAAGAAAAAGAAAGGAGAATCGTCTTCCAACCCTACTCTTGAACGTAATACACTCTACTTCGATGAGGACGCGAGTCAAGAAAGGTATAATCTCGATTTCTCACTTAGAAAGGTTTTCAATGGTAGATGGGTAGATTATGATTTCTTTGATTTGCATAATTTTGAGCTAAGTATGAAGATGGACAACCTAGGTTAGAAGTCCATGACCACTATGAGAGAAGAGGTATATCCAGACTTAGTAAGCCACTTCTACGCAAATGCCTCTAGGAAATATCAAGATAAAGCTATAAACAGTTATGTCAAAGGAAAATCCATTTCTCTAGTCTATACAAATTAGTGATTGAAGAAATTCTAAAAATTGGGCATGGTGGAGAGACTTATAGGAGTGATATTACTCGAAAAACACAGTTGGATATCCTATATGGATAAAATGTAGAAGAATGTGTGCAATCATTTGCCAAAGATCTGAAGTTAGAAATAAGGCTAGTTCATCACTTCGTTTGCACCACGTTCATCCCAAGAACAAGAAAGTATGAGCACGTGACTGATAAGGAATTATTCTTCCTATGGGCTTATATGACAAACACAAGGATTGACTTGTCCACTTTCATCTTAGATCAAATGTTCAAGGCCACAATGTCCAAAATAAGTCTACCCTACGGGATGTTCTTGACTAAGGTGTTTAGACATTTTAAAGTGGACTTGAATAATGAAATCAAAAAGGTCCCTAAGGCCATTAGCGATGAATATAATGAGAAAATCCTGAAGCATATGGAATATGAGCTAAAAGAAAACAAGTGGATTCCAAAACCCAAAAAGAAAAAGAAAGAGGCAAGTGGCTTGAAAGAAAAGGCTCCATCTGGGAGTAGAAGTGAAGGAAAAACCTCAATTTCTGAAATCAAGGGATTTGAATCGAGGATGCTGGGGTTTATGGCTCAAATGCAAGAATCCAAGCAAAAATTACATGTCAAAGTGGACAATGTGGCCACTCGATTGTTGTTCATCGAAAAGAAAATACGAGAAATAAATAATAAAATGAATTTGCAAAGAAAGGGAAAAGAAGAATGGCAAGATGAGAGTGAAAGTGAAGATGAAGAGAATGAAGAAGAAATACAAGGAAAGAAAGAAGAGGGCGAGAAGGAGACTGAGAAAGAAATAGAAGAGGCTGAAAAGGATGAGAAGCAAGGCCAAGAAAGAGAAGGGATCAAGACAAAAATCAAGGTGATGAAGAGGACATGTCTGAAACTAAATCCGATGCTTTTCCTCTTACCCGAAAATCTAGTCACGAGTACGGTCTAAGACGAAGAGGAGGCATGGCAAAGTTTTCTAACACAGTTGAGACTGCTCTCGAGTTGTCACCTTCTCCCTATTCTACTCCATCACCTACCACTCCCGTTCACGTGTCCTCACCTAAACCCACTCCACCTCGCACAACACCACCTTCTCCTCCTCTCTGAATGTTTTTAGAATAATTTAATTTGGGTTTGTAATCATTTGGATACTTTGTGTTTTTGGATAGTTTAAATGTGATGGTTATCTTAGATTTTAAATTCATGGTTTGGACTTTATAATTTGTGTCTTGGATATTATGACTCATGGTTTATGGAGTTGTTGTGATTAGTTATATAGGTTATGAATGCCTGGATGATTGGTATGGCTTATATGGCAATATATGTATGATCATACTTTCATGGCCTATAACTTGAATATATTCTCCTTAAAGCATGACTGATAATGGGAGCACATACTCCTTAAGTAAAGGGGTGTATCACTGGAAATAGTTAAAACTCTTTGATTTATCTCATTTTTCATAATTGAATAGTTATAATTTGCTTTACATATGTGCAAATGGCCTATTTATGTTGGATTGATCACCCTTTTTTGATGGATTGACAAAAAGGGGAAGAAATTGGGATGATATGTGCGCATAGGTAAGTTTAAAATTGGTAATACATGTTGTTAGAGTGCTTTGAATATATGAATGGATATAAGCAACGATTTATATTGGTATATGAGCTGAAAAGGATTATCAAAAATGTATGTGCAAAAATTACAAAAGAAATGGGGAGCAATCGTTGTATATGCTTCTAAATCGATTGATTACTCTTATGAATATCACATGCGCTTAAACGATTATCATCCATATGCTCAAAAGTTTTGTCATCATTAAAAAGGGGGAGATTGTTGACTCAATGATTCGATTTTGATGGTAACAAAACAATGTGTTAGTAGTTAATATTGTTATTAAATGTGCAGTCCATAAACTTCGCGTTATAGAATTCAAATTGATCAAAGGAAATTGTGAACACTTTTTGACGACAAGTGTCAACACCTGTTTTAGTGGTGTTGACACCTTGAGACCTGGAAGCTACATTGTTAAAGTCCATGTAAAGTATTAACCAAAAGGTGAAAATCATTCCGGAACAATGTTAATGAAGATCTTACTTATTCATGGAGAATACACATTGGAGTTCGTAAAGTGATCGATGCTCAAATAACCAAGAAAACCCAAAAAATATATTTTAGCAAGAAGTATCGACACCTGAAGACAGTAGCTAAAGAAGTATTTCAGAAGCAATGAAGTGTCGACACCTAATGGAGAATGTGTCAAATGTCAGTAGCCAAAGACTCAAATATGGGAAGTCGAAGTGTCGACACCTGGAGAGCGAAGTGGCGACACTTGGAGAATGAAGTGCCGACACCCAAGATCAGTGGCCAAACTGCATTAAAGACAAACAAGAAGTTTCGACACCTGATGAAGAAATGTCGACACCTAAGATCAGTAGCAAAGCTTCATGTGAAATGTTGACACCTGGAGAAGAAGTGTCGACACCCAGTATCAGTAGCCAAAGAGCTTTGAAGATACATGACTAAGTGTCGACACCTGATAGAGGAAGTGTCGACACCTGCAAACAGTAGCTGAATACTTTGAAGACAGACTTGAAGTGTCGACACCTGGTGATGGAAGTGTCGACTTCTGTGGACAGTAGCCAGAGTCTTTGAAGATACATGACTAAGTGTCGACACCTGCGGATAGTAGCTAAAATCCTTGAAGATGGATGATCAAGTATCGACACCTGATGATAGAGTAAGTGTCAACACCTGAAGACAGTAAGTTATGAAGGCTTGAAGTGTCGACACTTGAATTTGTAGTGTCGACACCTAGAACCCAGAAAGTGTCGACACCTAGGTTTAGGTTATCTCCATAAAAACATAAATGCCATGGCAACTCATTGAAGGGCGTTTAGGTGACACAAACAAATGAAAACAACATTGAAGGCGTGTTTGCAAATTCTGATCTTAACACAGGTAATTTTGCATAGTAAAATCCACTTTGTTTAAATATTTTTTATTGGTAACATGGGTGAAACCGTTTTCCAAGGAAACCAGATTTGATACCATTATCAGTTGCATTACAATATACACAATAGTTGATGGGTAGGCATTTGGGAAATGGGCCTAGGCTATAGTTTGGGCCCAAATCTGACACATTCAAAATAAAGTTCAAATATGTAATAATAATTCCTCAGCTCTGGTGATGTAACCTACAAAAATAACACACAAACTGCAGCTATATATTTCATTGAAATACATAATATTTTAGTACATTGGATAGAAAATTGAGAGAGAGACAAGAAAGGGGAGAAACCCTAGAATCTACTAGGGGTCTTGAACCCACAAAGAGAAAGAAATGGGGGAAACCCTAGAACTTCTAGGGTAACTTGAGTCCACAAGGAGAGACTAGAGGAAGAAGGGTGTGGGGGGAAGAGAAACATGACCGCAGCCCTAACAAACCCATAAGATTCTCATATCTTAGCCTTTTCCTAAAATGAGAGTAAGTCCTATTTATAGATTCTTTAAAACCCTAAAACATAAAATTACAAAAACAACCCTACTTATAAAATATAATGACAAAACAGTCGTCCTTCTAGTGCAGCACTTGTTGCATCAAAACCCTCTTGTTGGAGAAAACTTGTCCTCGAGTTTTAAGAGGTCTTGAAAGACTTGAATGCTTCAAAATTTGCTTCTTGCTTAATTACATCAAGTTGCTTGCTTTATTCATCAGATCAATCCGTAAAGCTTGGGAAAGCTAAATCTAAAAGAGTTGTTGCTTTAATCTATCCAATATATCCTTGAAAAGATACTCCTGACACCTCTTGACATCAAAGAACTTGAGTGTATGGAAACGAAAGAACCCAACATTGGCAAGGAGAGTAAAAGATGGCAGCAGCAATATCATCCAAAGAGTAAGAAGGAACCAGTAGCAGCGCCGGAAACAACTCCAAACAAGTAGCCCATATCTCATAGGAATTTTATGGAACGTGTAATGTGCAGATTGTTTTTTCAAATACTATGTTCTCACCGGTTTTTTATGGCACACATACGGGCAAAAAAAATAAGGGAAATAAGTGGATGGAGATGGAAGAAATCAGAAGCTGCAAAAGAGGAAGAAATAAGCTAGAAATAGAAAGGAAACCAATAAGGAGAGGAAGAAGAAGAAGAAGTGAGGGGACACTCTGTGGTTAATCAAAAAAAAAGAAGAAGAAGTGAGGCAGTAGCTCACACAGGTTTAGGCATAAAGAAACAGCAGCAGCAGAGGTAGCACAAGAGAGGCAAGAAGGCAGAAGAAATGAGGGAAAGATGAGAAAGGGAAGAAAATAAACAACAGCAATCAATTTTCTCTTTACTCAACATCCCAGTTTTGGCTCTTATACCAAATTGATGTAACCTTGGAAAACACAAAAATATTACACAAACTACACCTATATATTTCATTGAAATACATAAACTTTTAGTACATTGGATAGAAAATTGAGAGAGAGACAAGAAAGGGGAGAAACCTTAGAATCTACTAGGGGTCTTGAACCCACAAGGAGAGGAGGGAGAAAGAAAGGGGGCAACCCTAGAACTTCTAGGAGCCTTGAGTCCACCAGGAGAAAATAGATGAGGGGGGAGGGGAGAGAAACATGGCCTTAGCCCTTACAAACCCACAAGGTTCTTACATCTTAGCCATTTCCTCAAATGTGAGTCTAAAGTCCTATTTATAGACTCTTTAAAACCCTAAAACATAAAATTATAAAAAAATAACCCTACTACTAAAATATGATGACAAAACAGCCACAATCCTTCTTCTATTATAGCACTTGTTGCATCATCTGGCCTCACCTATGTTCAACTCTGAAGGACCATGTCTCTAGGTCATATCCAAGTGTTAATCGCCCATCTACTGTCAGAGCACACATCATCTCGGACAAGCTCGACTACCCAAATAAGACAATGACAGTCGTCACCTAACCACCTAATCCCTTGATTTAGGGAACAATTATGCCGCCAACCATGTTAATCCCACCAAACTCTCATGAATTAAAGGAGAGTCATCCCTCACCACGTGCTGGGGAGGACACCAAGGACCCTCAACAACGACGCAAGGTATAGATGGTAAGAAACACCCATGGGCAAAAGGTGCCATTTGATCTTGCTTGGATTCTCTGTGTGCAGACCCATTGGATTCTTGATACAGACAAGCTCAGGACATCATCAATTACCAATACCACAAATCTCATAAATAAGTATGTACTCACTTTGATTTGACCAAAAGTTGAACCCACCTTGATTTGACCTTCATCTGATTTATAACTGACACCATCCATTCTTTTTTTTCCTAATAGTTACACCAATCGTTAATTCGGAACGAAGACCACTACTATACATACCTAGAGTGTACGGTATACGCCTTGTAAGGGGTGTGCCGAAGACGTGGCTTAAGCAACATAAAAGAAGTCAGCTATTCTCCTAGGTGCTCACCCGTTGGATGCATACACACATACAAAGAGAGAATATATATTGGAAGAGTAAACATTAGGTAATGCAATTGATTTTGCACAATTTTCAGTCAAGATACATATGGCATGAGTAAGCATCAAATGAGAGTGCAGAGGGGGGAATCAAATACATTCAACATCTAAAGCATTCATCCAAAACCCTTCAAACATTTTTGCTCATGAAGTAACTTTAATTTTGTTTCTGCAAGAAGTAACAAGCATCAAGCATGAAATTCTTTAGTAGCCTTCATATATAATTTATGGTATCTTATGTATCGTATGAAGAATTAAAGCCTAGTTATGTAATGTTCTATTCTTCCTGTGATGTTAGATTTAACTGCCTTTAGTTGGACTCTTCACATTCTATAAACTTCACTTCGAGATCAGATCAACCACTTCCCAACATAACAACAGAGGAATATGCATGGGAGATCAAAGGAGCTGGTCTTTTCTCTAGGGACCTTCTGTTTTCTTTACGGTCCTCAGAATCAGTCAAGGCTGGTGAGCAGGTGAATTTTCCTTGTGAACTTTATTTACACTATTATTGCAGTATCAGTGCCTGAAAACTTCTCATGCTTCTCTTAAAAATGCACTCTAAAAGCTGTTCAGGGGGAGGATTCTACACATGCATACTAGCTATTTTCGTGAAACTCAAAATATTAGAGAAACGTAAAGAATAAGACTGATGTTTTGGGGGATGGATGATCTTGAAGTTCTAGGATGTTCTTCATTATAACTGCTAATTAACTGATATATGAAGTACTCTAATAAGAATTATGAATTAGTGAGCTTCAGAAAGTACCTCCTTTATTCGTAGAAATCCTGAATTGTTGTTAAAAGGTTATACAGAAAAGTTTTCTTGATTCAAGAAAATGAGTCAGCTAAGTGGAAAGATTACCAACAGGTACTGATGCAATACGATCCGGAGAAGAACAATGCTGAGTTGGCTCTGGATTACGGATTCATAGAATCCAGGTCAAAGCGCAATGCGTATACCTTGACACTGAAGATATCAGAATCGAACAAGTTTTATGGGGACATGCTGGACATTGCTGAATCAAATGGTATGGGTGAAACTGCCTACTTCGACATTACTTTGGGCCGTTCTCTTCCACTTGCGATGATTCCATATCTGCGGCTGGTGGCACTCGGGGGGACTGATGCTTTTCTGCTCGAGTCCATATTCAGAAACTCTGTTAGGTATTACCTTGAGTTGCCTGTTAGCCGAGCCAATGAGGAGCTCATATGCCAAGTCGTCCGAGCTGTGTGCAGCTCTGCTCTCTCGGGCTATCATACCACCAT
>BRYF01000027.1:16331086-16333586 GCA_030159135.1 Actinidia polygama | reverse complement strand
TGCTATTGGTATAATCATATAGCACCCCAAATGCACACCACATGAGGTGTTGTATTTGGATTGGCTGGGTGTGGGGTCCACCCTGTCCTTTCACCCCACACTCAGTCAATCCAAATGCAACACCTCATGTGATGTGCATTTGGGGTGCTATATGGTTGTATCCATAGTATTTTCCTTTAGAAAATTAACTACCAACATTTACGTTAGCTCAATTAACCATTGACTAACGGATATGTGAAATTGTAACGCGAGTAGAAACTTTTGAAAGAGACTTCACAATCAGAACCGAAGTCTAGAGAGAGAAGCTCTCAATCTATTTCTCATTGGAGAGTTCGCTGCTTCGATTTCACTGATTGTTCTTCCTTGTTTGTTTGATTCGATCCCACTCCTTGGCCTCAATTATTCAATTACTTTCGTTTTGGTTCTTACTGAGTCCCCCGAGTCGTGATTTTCTGGGGTCTCTGATTTGTTCATATGCAGTTTGAACATTTGAGTTTGCGTTTTCACTTTTGAGTTCGTATTTGAGCTCAAATCTGGTTACAGTTCCCCATACGCAAATTTGAGACATCTATAAGCCTCTGGGTATGCGGATCTCACTTTGTACGCAGTTCGCTGTGGACGTAGATTTGAGATACCGTAGGACCTGGAGTTTCAGATCTGTTTTGAAGTGGATCTTTTCTATAAGATTCCTTGTGAAGCCTCAGGATCTCAGACCTATTATGGAGTTTTTGGCTTGAAGATTGGGTATTGTTTGTGCCCTGAAGTTTTATCGAAGGATTGAGGTCTACACACATCACATGCAAATCTAATTTCTAATATGTGTAGGACTCAATACACAGAGGCTATTGCACAAAGATTTACTTTAAAAGAGTTTCCCCTATTCTTCAATAGAAAAGATGAGGCAAAAAAGGAGGCTTTTGATAACTTGGAGACATGAAATAACAATAGTGATAGGTACACACCCACTTTTGGGTGTGTACAAGACACACCCATTTTTGTCCTCTCACAAAATAAGTGGGACCCCGCCCTAATTAGGGTTTTCACGCTTTTCTAAAAACCCTAATTAGGGCGGGTCCCACTTATTTGTGAGAGGGCAAAATGGGTGTGCCTTGTACACACTCACTTTTGGGTGTGTACCAATCATTATTCATGAAATAATAGGTTTTGATTAGCTTTTCAAATTTCGAGGAGTCAGCACCAGTTTATGTCAATTGGAGATTGGGCCAAAAGTGGAGCAGAAGTTTCTCATTCTCTACTCGGGCAGAGGATCAGTTGTCCCAGCTATCCTGTCCCAACTCCATATCAACTCTAAATGGATGACATTTGTTTATTTATAATTTATTAAGGGAGATAGTGTAATTTATAATTTACACAACATCTCCTAATAAATTATAAATGGACATGTATCATTTATTTGGGACTGAGACAGGGCCCTGTCCCAAATGTTTTGGGACAGCAGATCCGAACTCCTTTACTCGAAGATATTTTTTTATTCATTTTTTTAAAATAGGTTTGAAATATCATAAAACCAAACAGATTTTTTAAAAATTATTATGCAAAACTGATACTGAAAACTGAACCAAACATAATCGCTAACAATAATAATTTTTATTCATTTTTTAAAAAAATAGGTTTCAAAAATCATAAAACCAAACAGATTTTTTAAAAATTATTATGCAAAACTGAAACAAATAGAATTGCTAGCAATAAAGATACAATTCAAACTTCAGTATCCTAAATCATTTCCTTATTGTGGACCAACCTGATGAAGATTTCCTCAATTGTGCTTAATCAGTATACTATCTTGCCTTTGCTGCCAAGCACTTGTTGACCCACCTTCCTAACTAATAATTAAAGTTGATTTAGCTCATTTGCATTTTTGTCCTACAAAATGATCCCACTAAATGCACCTAAAATTTATATACTACTACATTTCATCAATGTATATCTTTACAAAATTGAAGATGGGGAAAATGACAAGGACATGAAGTTCTAAATATCAATTAAACAAATTGCTATTAGATTAGGCTTAAAACTCCAATTACTGTCAGATGTAATGGGGTTACTTCTAGAACCACCACTATGGCCGGGGTTTCCAGAACCAGAATCATCAGATGCACTTGCCATTGATTCTGATAAAACAAAATACAACACAAAATTTTAATAAAAAAATTACAGTAGAAGAAAGCAATGTAATTTGTCTTAAGATTGTTGAAAATCTTTTGAACAATTTATGAAAGTTGGCAGCTATGAATCTGAAATTAAATTAATAACTATAAAAAAATAGAAAAAAACGTACATATTTTTTTTGTAGAAAAGAACAGAAACTAAAAAATGGTAGACTGAGGCCTGTATTCAATACAATGTTCTTAAGACAGATTAGTCATCCGCACTGGTACCAATGGAATAACGGACACTGTCTCCCAAGATACAACAGTTGAAGTCTCACTGGTGCAGCACTACAACAATAAGCTTGGCGAACCAACAACAGTAGTATACT
>BRYF01000027.1:16283586-16298586 GCA_030159135.1 Actinidia polygama | reverse complement strand
CACCCCAAATAACACAATTATTTTTTGTTCAATTTTTACTGTTTTAATATAAAGTAAAAGAATTAAATTTTTTTAACTAGCCCAAATAGAACCTTAGACTTCATAAAAGGTCGAATAAATTTCTAGTAGTGTTACTACTAATTATCTGCAAATAATTTGAAAAAGCTGATTTTTTTTTTTCTGAAATGACACACACAATCACATTTGGGTCAAAGAAGTCCAAACTCACTCAGCTATTTCAAAATGGCCCAACAAAAGAAGATTATCTATATGCCAAGCAAGGATCAAATTGTAATTTATGTTAAAAAAGTTTTATTATGCTGGAGTCTTTACACACACACACACACACACACACACACATAACAATTTTGTATAAATTAACATTAGGATTTCGAACTGCATACTTTCTGCAAAGTGCAAAATCTGTGGCAGGAATGTAATTCTTGTTTTGTGTAAATTATTTCAACTTCAAAAGTTATAGATTAATTTAGAATTCTTCTTTTATAGGAAATTATAAAAGTTCAACATGTCGTTTTCTTAAGGATTTAACTTAGCTACTATGTTTATTTAAGGGAACCACCATTTTCTCTTACTCATAAGAGAGTGAGTGAGAAATATAAATCTCTCTCCTTTCTCTTCTCTCTCTTTGATTTTTTTTCTGTTAAAATAAAAATAAAAACTTTTGGGTTATGGAACATGTTGTGGTAAAAATCTAGGATGAGCAATCAACAGTCAAGTTACTCTGGATGGCGAGGTGATAACCTCGGAAAAGACTCGGGCGACCTGCGCAGCAAAAAACAAACGTTACCGGTAAGGACGAGGCTACTCAACCCCCCACCCACCCCCGGCGTGCGAATCAGACAAAGGCGATCAAAAGCTAATCAATGAACAAGTAGAGCTATCCGTCTGTGCCAGAGTTAATATTGTGTTGCGTACCTCATAATGTTAGGGGAGCGGCCTTTATATAGATGGAGAATGGAGAGCTGTATAAGGAAACTGCAGCATGATCCTCGGACGGCTAAGTATGGCAATATACCAAGAGATATAGGAGATTTAATAGGGAGATCTGACATCTGAATGGCATCCCGCAATTTGTGGTTGTTGTGAAGGAAAGAACTTCTTTTAGAGATAGTTTCCTAGTGGAGATAGAATCCTTGCGGAGATGGAGTTTGTATGGAGACGATTTGTTGTCTGGCGATGTTAATAACCTCGCCTGGTGGCGACATAGAGATAACTCATTTCATACTCTGGCGACGTGATTGCATGGCAATCATATGGTGGGCGACCAGGATTATTTAGAATCACGGCGAGGTAAATACTCAAGTGATGTACTCGACTTGGTGAATATTTCATCCCACATCAGTAGCCCCCCTACTCGAGATGCCGAGATGGATCTCGGGATTTACGAGTAATTGAGGAGTAATAGCTTTCCAGCAGTGCAATAATGGCGTGTTGTTTAGAGGTGGACACGTGGAGGGAGGCATTAAATGCTGAAGTGATGGCGCTAATAAAATGGCGGCGCATTAATGAGACTTTTGGCGGGAATGACTATGCAGCCACAAAGATTTCGGCAGGAATTATGGCGCACTAACGGTCCCCTTGGCAGGAAGAGCAGTTAATAACTCGTTATTCGAAGCGTTGTGAAATCTGGAGCGTTGGGGCAGATGAATCTCAACCCTAGGCATCTCTTATAAATATGGGGTCCCACCCATTTCATTGTACTCTTTTGCTTGTGCTGCCAAACTGCTGCCCCCATTTCATTTTTATCCTCGCCGTTGTTCGTGGTAGCCTTCTCGCCTTTTTGTCATAAGTAAGTATTCTCAAACACCTTGTTAACCTTGTTAATATTCATTCCATAGTATATGTCCCTTAGGGCCCGTTTGGCAAGGGGATAAGGAGGAGGGATAATTTTCCCCCCCGGATAACTTTTTCCCCCGGATGTTTGGCTGACGGATAAATTTTCCCCCCGGATAATTTTTAGACCAGCAGGTGGATAAATGAGGATAATTTTTGGGTGGCTTAGACCCTAACTAAAAGTTATCCGGGGGGATAAGGGGGTGGAGGATAAGGAAAAAAATATAGAGAGAGAAACAAAATGTATATTTTTATTTTTATATATATATAGAAACAAAATATATATTTTTCATATCTAAATATTTTATATTTTATTTCTCTATATGTATTTTCTTCCTTATCCCCCACCCTTATCCACCCATTCTAAATTTTATCCAAACAAAGTTAAAAGTTATCTCCCTTCGAAAGTTATCCCCCTCTAAAAGTTATCCCCCTCTCATATCCTCCAGTCAAACGAGCCATTAGGTTCGACGTAAGTAGTACGGAGAATTTAGATAATTTCTTACCTTCTTGGATGTCCGACCATTTAGGAGAAGGATCATCCTACATTACAGACGAGGTAAACCAATCCCCCACCTCGCCTATGGAGGGTTTCCGGTCAATCCTATGGCTATCGTCCATCCTTCGGTGGACAAAGAGACGAACACAATGACCACGGAAGAAGTGGCCCTTCTTAGAGAGTCATGCTCTTTCTCGGTAGGTGTCCAAATTAGGATTCCTAGTGAGAATGAGACCATATCTTCAGCTCGGCTGGGCGAGGTGGCCTTTTATGAAGCGGCCTTTCACGCAGGCCTACGATTTCCCATTCATCCTACCATCAGATTGTTCTTGCAATATTATAACATCTGCCCTGCCCTGCCCAGCTCGTTCCCAATGCGTGGCGAAGTATCGTTTGTGCTATGGCGCTGTGGCGGGCCTACAAATATACCATGTCTCTTTCTGAATTTAGGAACTTGTTCAGCCTAAACACAAACCCTAAACCGAATCAAGGCTGGTTGTAACTCAAGGCGAGGTACAAGAAAACCTTACTCGGAGGATACCCCAACAACGTCAAAGGGTGGAAAAGCAGGTTTTTCTTCGTCTCGGGGGATCATTGGGAGATTCCCGAAGGTTCTTCCCGTGAAGGTGTCCCAAGGGTCCCGACATCATGGGGCATTCCAGGTCGGTCTCAAAGTTTTTCTTTATTCCCTTTTTATTTTTGTCATCGTAAGGGTTAATATCCTATCTTATGTGCCTCAGACAAATATTGCAACAAACTACCAAAGTTGTACGGCAATGACCCAAAGTTTTGGATAAAATTTTTAGCTCGATGGAATCAACAAGGCGATATTTTGTCTTGGTGCTTCTCGAGTCGAAATCTTTTCGCCTGGTCTTCGGCTCTACGGGGCCTATGGTGTCGATCAATCAGGGCAAAGAATGACCTAGAGATAAAAAGGCAAGCTTCTCTGGCGATGCGGGTGAGTCCCGCCCTCTTTCTGGTGAACACATCGACCGAGAGAGCCTTCCCCGATAGGACTCGTTAGAGTACCTAGGAACCGTTAGGGAGGAGTTGAAGAGAAACTTACCTCACATCTCCGACTCAACCTTGCTAAGGTTGTTGGGAGGGAAATCCTTGGACCCTACCCTAGATTTTTTGTTCGATAGTTCGGACCCAAGTTCGGAATCTGAGTCAGAGTCCTGGTCGAACTCAGATCTAGCCCCCGAGCTTAGATTGGATGGTACTGCTCCTCTCTTTTCCTAAGCGTTTTACATTCCTGCGCCTAATATTTTTTTTTGTTAGCCATGTCGAGAAGAATCAGCCTCAAGAAAATTGGCGAGAACATTTCGAAGTCCAATGGCGAGAGTACGGCAAAGTCCATCTCCATGAAGGGGGTGGTGATCGGCGAGAAGCATCCCCGAGATGAATCACCCAACTTGCCTAGGAAGAAAGATGAGGTCGCTGACGATTCCAAGGGTAAGGAAGCTGCCCCGATGTCCGAGGCTAAGAAAGCTGCGAGGCCCAATCGGGTGACGAGCTTGACTGGTACTCCTATTCCAAAATCCGAGAAGGGCACCTCGAAAAATCCTACCACGAGCCTGGGACCAGGGATATCTTTTCTGGCGAGTCCCTCAATTGTCAGGCCATGGAGGAGCTTGCCAAAACAAAGGAGGAGAGGGATTCCTGCGACCTGGAGAGGCAATTGGCCTAGTCTCAAGCCAGGGAGCATCAGGCCATGGAAGAGCTTTCCAAAACAAAGGAGGAGAGGGATTCTATCACCGAGAATTTTAATAAGGCGGGGATATTGATTGGAGATCTAAGGGCGAGCTTAAATCGCGCCAAGGAGAGTGCAGTGAAGGAGTTTAAGGCCTCGTCCGAATTCACCGATGAGGTGGAAAAAGAGGCCTCTCGATATTTCGGCGAGGGTTTCGATTTCTACACTAGGCAGCTCCGACGTCATCATCCCGACCTTCTCGTAGATTTGGAGAACTTAAGCTTGGACAATGACTTGCTTGAGGAAGAGGACGAAGAGAGGGAAATGGAAGAGGCAGAGAGAAAAGTGGCATAAAGAAAGGAGAGAGAGAAGAAAAAGCAAGATGGGGGATCGGGAGACGCCAATCCCCTTGAAGCCCTGTAATAATTTTCTTCCCCCAATTTTTGTAGTTGTACTCTTCTTTTTAATGAATACTCTTTTGTTCCTCGCTCTTCATGGTGTATATTTTTGTTTGAGAACTTCATATTTTTAGAAAATGGTGAAACGCCTTCCTAATTTATTCAAACTTTTAAATGGCGACGTAAACTGAAATGATAATTGGTGACGTTCCACCATAAGTGAAACTCGAACTTTGATAATGGCGAAAACAACAGTGGCGATCATGATTCCATTTTCGAATGAAAAAGTCTCAATATTGGCGATTTCTTAAATAAGTCTTGTAACTATTTTTGGCGTCATCCATAATGGCGATCAAGATTTCTATCGTTTGTAACGAACTGGCGATCTTGATATTGGCGAAATCATTCATGGCGATCAAGATGCCTACGTCGTTTGTAATGAACTGGTGATCTTGATATTGGCAAAATCACTCATGGCGATCAAGATACCTACGTCGTTTGTAACGAACTGGCGATCTTGATATTGGCGAAATCATTCATGGCGATCAAGATGTCTACGTCATTTGTAACGAACTGGCAATCTTGATATTGGCAAAATCCGTATTGGAGATCAATACGCCTTGGCGATTCATGTTGTAATGAATGGGCATGCTTGATAATGGCGACATCCGCGCTGGTGATGCGGCGATAAAGCTCGACGAAAATTATCATTTGGAGACATAATATGGCAAAATAAAAATGATTTTATTAAAATTGGATATTTATTACAAGAAATCCGGGAAAAGTATCACGGCGAGCATAAAATTTACTGATAATATTTCTTCAAGTGCTCGGCGTTCCAAGGGTGAGGGAGTGTCTTCCCGTTCATGTCTTCCAGCCAATAGGTTTCTAGTCGGGATACCTTGACAACTTTGTAAGGGTCTTCCCATGTAGGTCCGAGCTTCCTTGCGTTTGGTTCTTTTGTAGATAGTGTGACCTTTCGTAGGACTAGATCCTGGTAGAAAAGATTTGTGCCTAACCCTCTGGTTATAGTATTTGGTGACTTGGTATTTATAAGCTGCTTGGCGTACTTCAGCCCTTTCCCTCCTTTCATCAAGGAGATCAAGATTGAGTCTCAGCTCGGTTTCATTGCTCTCCTTGTTGAAATACGAGGTTCTGAAGCTTGGCATTCTGATTCTGTTCCATAGATCATAGATTAAGGTGTCTCGCCCGTTGGGACTCTACTCGTCGTGTGGTAGGCCCAAATTATACTCGGTAGGTCTTCTACCCATTTTCCTTTGGATTTTTTCAGCCTTGTTTTTAAGTTCCTCGGGATGGTTCTATTAGTAACCTCTACCTGGATGTTTGCTTGGGGTGTCCGGGCGAGGAAAAATGATGCGAGATAGTAAGATCTGAGCAGAATTGTTTGAACATCTTGTTGTTGAACTATCTGGCGTTGTCCGAGATGAGGACTTTTGGAATTTCGAATCGGCATATGATGCTCTTCCATATGAAATTCCTTGTGTTCTTTTCGGTGATCTTGGTTAGAGGTTCTGCCTCTATCCATTTGGTGAAGTAGTGGATGGCGACGATCAAGAACTTCTTTACAATGGAGCTTGGGGCAACTGCCCGAGTATGTCGACTCCCCATTGGGCGAATGGCCATGGACTGGTCATTGGTACCATCTCGGTGTGAGGGAGGTGACTTATGGGGGCAATTCTCTGGCACTTATCACACTTCTTGGTATATGTTGCCGCATTGTGCTTCACTCGAGTCCAAAAGTAGCCTTGTCTAATTGCTTTATTTACAAGTGATCTTGCTCCTGAATAATTTCCATAGATACCTTCATGAATTTTTCTCATGACGTAATTTACCTCTTCAGATCGGAGACATCTTGGAGAGGACCAGAGAAGGACCTCTTGTATAAGATTCCATTGAGGATGCAAAATTTGGCTGATCTGTACTGGATCCGGCGAGCTTGCATCTTATCTTGTGGCAATTTTCCCATTTGGAGATATGTAGTGATGTCATCCATCCATGTTGGTCCGAAATCTATTGGACAAATCGATTTGGAAGTCTCAATACTTGGGTTGGCTAAGAATTCCAGGGGTATATTTCTATCTGAGATGAAGTCAAAGACCGAGGCGAGGTTAGCCAAAGCATCGGCTTTCTTGTTTTCTTCTCTTGGGATTTGGTGAATTTGAAATCTTTTATTTTCCTCGACATGACTTTCACTTCATCTAGGTAGGCCATCATTCTTGTATCCTTGGCGAGGTAGTCTCCTTGGACTTGATTTACCACCAATTGGGAATCACTGAAGACGTCTAGAGAATCCACCCCAAAATCAGTTGCCACTCTGAGTCCGGCGAGAAGAGCTTCATACTCAGCTTCATTATTGGTGACGCAGAACCCTATACGGATGGCATATTCCATGTGCTAGCCCGAGGGAGTTTTTAGGACAAGTCCTGCACCACATCCGTGCTGATTTGATGATCCATCCACAACAATTCCCATCTGGCAAGGTCCTAATCTGGTTTTGATTGTTCGGTGATTTCCACCTCGAGGACATTCTCGGGTTTCTCAGCGATGTCATATGTCAATTCAGCAATAAAATCGGCTAAGGTCTGGCCTTTGATCGCCATTTTTGGTTTGTAATTAATGTGGAATTCATTGATCTCGATGGACCATTTGAGGAGCCTTCCTGAGGTTTCAGGTCGTTGGAGAATTTGTTTCAGCGGTTGATCAGTTATCACAACAATTGGATATTCTTGGAAATAATGGCAAAGTTTTCTAGCGGCAATAAGGAGGGCATAGGCGAGCTTCTCGTTTTTCAGATATCTAGTCTCGGCTCCCATTAGGATTTTGCTGACATAATATATCGGTTTCTGAATTTTTTCTTCTTCCTTGATTAGTAAAACACTTATCGTTGTTGGTGAGATGGAGAGGTATACAAATAATTCCTTGCTCGTGGTCAGAATAGTGAGCAAGGGTGGCGAGCCGAGATACTCTTTGAGATGACAAAATGCTGTCTCCGATCTTTCATTCCATTGGAAGGTCTAATTTTTTCTCAGGATTTGAAAGAATGGAAGACACTTGTCGGCTGATTTGGAAACAAATCTGTTAAGGGTGGCAACTCGCCCAGTCAATTGCTGCACCTCGTGGATATTTTTGGGGGAACTCATGTCGAAAAGGGCCTGAATCTAATATGGGTTTGCCTCGATTCCACGTTTGTTACCAGAAATCCAAGAAATTTGCCAGATGATACTCCGAAAATACACTTTGAAGGATTCAACATCATCCGGTGTTTTCGTAGGATGCCAAACGCTTCCACCGGGTGGGCGATGTGGTCGGCTGCCCTGAGACTTTTGACTAACATGTCATCAATATAAACTTCCATCGTCTTTCCAATCAGTTCTTTGAATATTTTGTTGATCAATCTTTGGTACGTCGCTCCAGCATTTTTTAATCCGAACGGCATGACCTTGTACCAATATAACCCTCGCTCTGTGATGAAAAAAGTCTTTTCCATGTCGGGAGAGAACATTTTGATCAGGTGATACCTGGAGAAGGCATCCATAAAACTTAGGAGCTCATGTTTGGACGTAGCATCAACTATTAGGTCAATTTTTGGTAAAGAAAAACTGTCTTTTGGGCTCGCCTTATTGAGGTCGGTGAAGTCAACGCATACTCTCCATTTCCCCCTTCTTAGGGGCGACGACAACATTGGCGAGCCACTCCGGATAATGGGCATCCTTAATGACGTTGGTTTTAACGAGCTTCGCCACTTCTTCTTCAATGACCTTCAGGTGTTCAGGGGCGAATTTTCTTCGCTTTTGGTGAACTAGGGGATAGTCTGGATTGGTGAACAATTAATGCATGGCGACTTGGGAGGTCAATGCTGGGAACATCGCCTTGTGACCAAGCGAAGACATCAAAGTTTTTCTTCAAGAATTCTATCAGGGCGGAACGCTGCTCGTCGGTCAGTTCCGTACCGATCATAACATATAGATCTGGATATTCTGGGTGTATGGAGATTGGAGTGACTTCTTCAAGGGGTTTGGTGTTTTTGATTTCTCAGGGATCAACCAAGACAACCAGTTCCACCTCGTCCCTAGAGGCTCCATCTCGACATCGGCGATCTGTAATTGCTATTGGTCATTTGGAATTGGGGAGACTTCGGTCTTCATGATTGAAATGAAGCACTGCCTCGCCACTTTTTGATCGCCTCTTACCTCGCTCACCCCGTAGAAGTGGGGAATTTCATCTTTAGGTGGTAGGTTGAGGTGATCACCTTAACCCCTCCCAAGGTAGGGCAACCTAGAATTGCATTGTAAGGCGGAGGAAAATCTACGACGATGAAGTCCTGCCAAACAGTGGTCTGGTATGGCTCCGTTCCCAAAGTTATCGGCAATTTGGTCCATCCAAGCGGGTGGGTCATATTTCCTCCAAAACCTACTAGTGGAGTATGGAAGGGATGGAGTTTATCTAGTCCGATCTTCATTTTCTCAAACGCCAAGATGAACAAGATATCCGCCGAGCTCCCATTATCGATCAAGATTCGCTGAACATTGAAGTTGGCGATGACGACTGATATGACCAAGTCATCATCATGGGGAAGGTGTAGGCCTCTCAGATCATCATTGTTGAAGGTGATAGGTCGATGAGCATCAACAACAGGAGAGGAGAGGTTGTAGATTTCTTCTTCCGCTCGCCCATTGGCGGTCCTAGCATGCCTCTTTCTGGAAGAATTCGTGCATCCACCAAATCCAAATCCACCATGAATTACTTGTATATCACCTGTAGTCGGTATGTTGTCGCCATATCTTCTTTTCGACGAGTGGGGAGGCAGGCGATCAGCTACATATTTTCTCAAATATCCTCTCTTAATAAGGTCGGCGATCTGTTCCTTCAGATGAAAGCAGTCTTCCGTGTTATGGCCGTGGTCCCGGTGGAATTCATAATACTTGTTCTTATTCCTCTTCCGAGGATCGGCCTTAATTTTTTCAGGCCATTTGACGAACTCTTCATTCTAAATCTCGATGAGTACTTGGCCTGTGGGAGCGTTCAGAGGGGGTAAAATCATTTCTTGGCGACGAGGTGGAGTACGAGGACGCCTTTTGTTTGCTCGCCCCAAACCTCGATCGGATTTTTTGCTCCTTGTTTCCTCCCTGTAATCGGATCGCCTTGTGTCAGGCTCCTTTCTCTTATGATCTTCTTTCCCTTGTCGCCTCCATTTTGTTTTGGCTAATTCTTCCGCGACAATATACTTGTCAGACTTGCTTTGGAGAACCGACAAGGTCTCGGGTACACTCTTAAAGAGGGAGTCAAATAGTGGACCGGGGCAAAGTCCTTCCATCATGGCCATAATCACTACCTTGTCACTAGGGTCCTCCACTTCCAGGACAACTTGGTTGAACTGTTTTACGTAGTCTTTCAAACTTTCCGTTTCCCTCTGGTGAATAGTGAAGAGATGAGAAACGTTCTTCTGACGGATTCTGCAGCTCATAAAGTTGGCAACATAAAGCTTGCTTAGGTCGCCAAATGAGTCAATAGTCCCCAGATGCAGTTTTCTAAACCATGACCTCGCTGACCCTTTTAAAGTGGCAGAGAATACTTTGCACATTACCTCATCTGAACAACCTTGGAGCGACATCATGCTCTTGTATGAATCTAAATGGTCCATGGGGTCCGTTTTGTTACGAGCTGACTGGGTAGCTTGAACTTGGAGGAAACCTTGGCTCTCAACACCCTTTCTATGAACGGCAGCTCGGTCTGCTTGATCAAAGTATCCACGGTTACTAGAGCGCCTGCCCCAGTGTTGATGGCGTCGAGGCGGGCATCTAGATCCCTGATCTGTTGAGAGGTGGAAGCACTTCGATGTCTAGGCATCTGGACGTTTTGGTGAGGAGATCTTCCTCTCCTGACTTCCCCGTCTTCAATCTCATGAGCTTGGCTAGATTGGGACTCTATCGAGTCACTCCTTTCGCTTCGGGGACGAGGTGTGGGAGATCGATGTGATGACTCTCGGATACTTCGTTGCCAGACCGACGAGGTGGGTGAGGAGTGTTATTTTCAGGAGCGGGGATTGGACGGATCTGCGGTGGGTTAGCTGCAAGGAGCTGCAACAAACAGATGTTATTTTCGTTCATGACTTTCATCTGCTCGACCATATCGTGTATCTCACGATGAAGGCCTTCTAGATCTGGAGTCTAGCTGGTATTGGCCATTGAATAAGCTCTGTTGTCCAAAGGATTGCTGGCAGTAGGTCTAGGCAATAAACGGCTACGCAGGTGCATAAAAAGTTGAGAACTGTCATTCCCACAGACGGCGTCAAACTGTTGTGGTAAAAATCTGGGGTGAGCAATCAACAGTCAAGTTGCTCTGGATAGTAAGGTGATAACCTCGAAAAAGACTTGGGTGACCTGCGCAGCAGAGAACAAACGTTACCGGCGGGGGCGATGCCGCTCAAAACCCCTCCGGCATGCGAATCAAACAAAGGCGATTAAAAGCTCAGCAATGAACAAGCAGAGCTATCCGTTTATGCCAGAGTTAATATTGTATTGCGTACCTCATAATGTTAGTAGAGCGGTCTTTATATAGATGGAGAATGGAGAGCCGTGTAAGGAAACTGCAGCGTAATCCTCGGACGGCTAAGTATGGCAATATATCCCGATATAGGATATTTAATAGGGAGATCTGACATCTGGATGACATCCCGCAATTTGTGGTTGTTGTGAAGGAAAGAACCTCTTCCGGAGATAGTTTCCCAGTGGAGATAGAATTTTTGCGGAGATGGAGTTTGTATGCAGACGGTCTGTTGTCTGGCGATGTTAATAAGCTCGCCTGGTGGCGACCTAGAGATAACTCATTTTCATACTCTGACGACGTGATTGCATGGCAATCATATGATGGGCGACCAGAATTATCTAGAATCACGGCGAGGTAAATACTCAGGCGATGTAATCGACTTGGCGAATATTTCATCTCACATCAGAACACACAACAATCAGTATTACAATGTTCTTTAAAAGTGAAAAAAATCTAAGTTTTTAGTTAGCCCAACTACCAAAACATAGCGTAATCCAAAACAAACTGATGTGGGGTAAAATATCTGCCTAGTGAAATTCCAGATTGGACAATTCGCCACACCTAAAGGGACCACATCGCCATTCTCTTGAAGATTGCCATGTTCTCCATCACGAGGAATCGCCTCATCGCCAGTAAGTTTGAACTTAAGCTCGCCAGCCTCCACAACACAGATGGGTGAGGTGAAGTATTTGGTCGTCTATCTCTAATCTTCTATCTCCATAGACTCCGTCTCCTCAGGGACTATACAAGGAAACTACCTCTGAAGAGATTATTTCCATCATGACGCCTACAATCACGGGATATCCTCTAGATGTCAGATTTTTCTATTTTATCTACGACATCTCTGGGATATACTTCCATACTTAGTCTCCGAGGATCACGCCGTAGTTTCCTCACACGGCTCTCCATTTTCTGTCTATATAAAAGCCGCTCCCCCATTATAAAAAGGTACATAATTTATGGCATATACGCACTGATATCTATTGCTCTTTGCTTTGCTTATATATTCGCCTTGGTTTGATCTCCACGCCGGATGGATTTTTGAGTAGCCTTGCCCCGTCTGGTAACGTTTGTTCATTGCTACGCAAATCGCCCGAGTTGTACCGAGGTCCAAGATCGAGGTCTCAGAGCAATATCGACTATTGGTTGCTCACCCCCGATTTCTACCACAATAGTTTGGCGCCGTCTATGGGCATGACAATTCTCAACTTTCTATGCACCTGCATAGCCGTTTATTGCCTAGACCAAGTGCCAGCAGTCCTTTGGATAATAGAGCTCATCCCATGGCCAGTACCAACCAAGCTTCGGATCTGGAGGGCCTTTACCGTGAGATACACGGTATGGCCGAGTAGATGAGAATCATGAATGAGAATAACGCCCGCCTGATACAGCTCCTTGTCGCGGCCAATCCACCACCTCCGGTCGCACCTTACATTTCCGACATCAAGCGATCTCACCGTTCTCATCGCTCAGGTGACAATTTCCAGAACAATCATAGTACTGGCCGAGCACAAAAGAGGCGACGTCGATCGCCCAATCCCCCCCCCCCCGACGTGAAAGGAGTACCTCCTCATCAGAGTCCCGATCTAGCAAAGTTCCTGAGGTTGAGGGCGGGGAAGTTAAGAGGGGAAGATCTCCTCACCGGAGCGACCAGCTACCTAGGCGTCGAAGTGTTTCCACCTCCCAGAAGATCTGGGACCTTGATGTCTACCTTGATGCCATCAACACGGGGACAGGTGTACCGATGATCGGAGATACTTTGATCAAACAAACCGAGCCGCCTTTCACGGAAAGAGTATTGAGAGCCAGGGTTACCTCCAGATTCAAACTACCCACCCAACTCGGAATCTACGAGGGTAACGGATCCCATGGATCATTTGGATTCGTACAAGAGCTTGATGTCGCTCAATGGATGTTCAGATGAGGTAATGTGCAAAGCATTTTCTACCACCTTGAAAGGGTCGGCGAGGTCATGGTTTAGAAAGCTGCCACCTGGAACCATTGACTCGTTCGGCGACCTAAGCAAACTTTTTGTCACCAACTTCATGAGCTGCAGAGTCTGGCAGAAGAATGCCTCTCATCTCTTCACCATTCACTAGAAGGAAACAAAGGGTTTGAAGGACTACATTAAGCGGTTCAACCAAGCCATCCTAGACGTGGAGGATCCCAGCACAAGGTAGTAATTATGGCTATGATGGAAGGACTTCGCCCTAGTCCACTATTTGACTCCTTCTCCCAAAGTGTACTTGAGACCTTGTCGGTTCTCTAGAGCAAGGCTGACAAGTATATCGCCACAGAAGGGTTGGCCGAAGCGAAGCGGAGACGACGAGGGAAAGAAGTTCACAAGAAAGAGCCCGACACAAGGCGATCTGACTACAGGGAGGAAACAAGGAGCAAAAAGTCCGATCGAGATCCAAGACAGGCCAACGATAGGCGTCCTCGTACTCCACCTCGCCGCCCGAAATTGGTTCTATCACCTCTCAACGCTCTCATCGCCTAAGTACTCACCGAGATTAAAAATGAAGAGTTCATTAAATGGCTCAAAAAAATCAAGATCGATCCTCAGAAGAGAAACAAGAACAAGTATTGTGAGTTCCATCGAGACCACGGCCATAACACGGAAGACTGCTTCCAGCTGAAGGAACAGATAGCCAACTTTATTAAGAGGGGATATCTAAGGAAATACATGGCTGATCGCCCGCCTCCCACTCGCCAGAAAGAAGATATGGTGACAACAGATCAATTGCAGGTGATATACAGGTTATCCATGGTGGATTTGGATCTGGTGGATGTTCAAATTCATCCAGAAAGAGGCATGCCAAGAGTGCCAATAGGCGAGCTGAAGAAGAAGTCTACAATCTCTCATCGCCCGTCCTTGATACTCACCCACCTATCACCTTCAACAATGACGATCTGAGAGGCTTACACTTTCCTCATGACGACGCTTTGGTGGTCTCAGCCATCATCGCCAACTTCAATGTTCAGCAGATCTTAATCGACAATGGGAGTTCTGCGGATATCTTATTCATCTCGGCATTTGAGAACATGAAGATCGGACTAGATAAACTCCATCCCTTCCATACTCCACTAGTAGGTTTTGGAGGAAATATGATGCACCTACTTGGATGGATCAAGTTACCAGTAACTTTGGGAACAAAACCGCATTAGACCACCGTCTAGCAGGAGTTTATCGTTGTAGATTGCCCCTCACCTTATAACGCTATTCTAGGTCACCCCACTCTAGGGGATCAGGGCGATCACATCGACCTACCACCTAAAGGTAATATTTTCCCCACCTAAACTAGGGTAGGCGAGGTAAAAGGCAATCAAAAATTGGCAAAGCAGTGCTTCATTTCGGCCATAAAAATAGAAATCTCGCCAAACATCCAATAGCAGTTACAGATCGCTGATGCCGAAATGGAACCTCTTAGGGACGAAATGGAACAGGTTGTCTTGGTGGATCCCCGAGAAACCAAAAATACCAAACTCCTTGAATAAGTTGCTCCCATCTCCATACCTCCAGGTTACTCAGATCTTCATGTTATGATCGGTACTGAATTGACCGATGAATTGCGTTCTGCCTTGGTAGATTTCTTGAAGAATAACTTTGATGTCTTCGCCTGGTCACAAGGTAATGTCCCTGGCATTGACCCCTAAGTTGTTATGCATAAATTATTCACTAATCCCGACCATCCCCAGTCTCTAGAAGTGAAGAAAATTCGCCCCTGAGCGCCTAAAAATCATCGAAGAATAAGTGGCCAAACTCGTTAAAGTCAGCGTCATCAAAGAAGCCCATTATCCCGAGTGGCTCGCTAATGTTGTTGTCGCTCCTAAGAAGGGGGAAGTGGAGAGTGTGCGTTGACTTCACCGACCTCAACAAGGCATGCCCCAAGGATAGTTTTCCTTTGCCAAAAATTGATCCAATAGTTGATGCCACATCCAAGCACGAGCTCTTGAGCTTTATGGATGCCTTCTCTGGTTATCACCAG
>BRYF01000027.1:16246086-16258586 GCA_030159135.1 Actinidia polygama | reverse complement strand
AACTTGCACGGCGAAATTTTTTCTAACATATGGCATGATGACAAGCTACCGACCAGGCCCTAGGAGCATGGCTGAGTCAACTGCCTACTCACTGACACAACAATCAGCGTGTCCAGGTACACGCCGAACTGCAATTTGTTCAGTGATACGACAGTTGGTGCGTCAAGATACGCGTTGAGTTATGCTATATAAGGCCAACTCTTATTTTTAAAAGGTATGCGAATTTAACTCCAAAAAGCTTATACTCTCTCGCTCTATATATACTAATTCTCCGATCATCTAACTTGACCGTCGAAAAGTCATTTCTCAAAAATAGTTTCGGCGACCGAACTCACTATTTCTGTGTCGCAGCTTGGCTACCACTTCCAGCGATTGTCTGCAGCTACCCTCGACTACCACTAGACCACCGTAGGTGTCTATCCTCGATTTTCTTTATTTCCTTTTTCAAACCCACACCCCACAACTGGCACCGTCTGTAGAAAATTGATTATAGATATCTACAAAGTCACCTTGATAGCATCACAGAGAAAGAACTGTTCAAGCAACCAAGAAACCCGAAGGGATTCCCCTCATGCTCCCAGAACTCCTAGAGATAGAAGGGCTAAAATACTGGCTGATGTCTAAAGGACAGCCAAGGCCACCTCCATTTAGAGACTAGGTTGGTTGCTCTCCGAAGGAGGAGATAGTCGAGACATAAACATCAAGTGCCTACAAACTCAGTTGGCCGAAATGACACACATCCTAGTTGACAACAAACTTATGAAGCTAGCCCAAGCAACAGAAGGAGGATCATCCGAGGAAAGATCTAAAAGATTGAAATTTCTACCTCAATCAAGTCAGAATAGAAGGCAACACAAATCCCATGCTAGCCTAGAGAGTTGAAGCGATATCAAATCCATGGTATCAAGTAAGCGGAAAGTGTCACCAAGTCGAGTCAACTCTAGCATGGATCTCCCCGAGACACTCAATGCCAAGCGAAATCGAGAAGGAGATCTGCGTACTAAGCTCAATAACCAAATAGTAGTGGCATCAAACAAAGTCATTATTCTAGCAGGATCAGTAGCTCGCACAACCAGGTCTGTGCCAAGAGAACTAATCTTGAGGTACCAAACACCATTCTCCCGAGACATCGAGGGAATGGACCTTCCCAAAAAGTTCACACTGCCAAAATTCACATTGTATGATGGGAAGTTAAACCAGAGATCTCATGTCAGACAAATGATGGCCCTCTGGAATCATTTGGATGTATTGATGTGCCAGGTGTTCCCATCAAGCTTGGGAGATCTCAGGTTGAAGTGGTTCGACCGGGTTGAAGTGATTGCGGGATCAATTAGAAGCATTAACCGGCTTACTAAGTCTTTCATAGGTCGGTTCGTAATAAACACAAAGGCACCAAAAGGCGTTGGCTCTGTCCTGACACTCCGAAATGTTAAGAACAAATCACTCTACAATTATAGCAAGCATTATTGGGAGATGTATAACGAGATTGAGGAGTGTTCAGAAGAGCTAGCAATAGCCAGCTACAATCTCGAGCTGACTCCTAGAGAAAGACTTTGGGAAGATCTGACGCTGAACCCTTTAGCTGATCTCTGAGATCTCATGTCCCGAGTCGAAATGTTTGCTCGACTAGAGGATGATGTCCAACAAGCGGAGAAAGCTACAATGATAACTCCCCAGGGCGAAGGGTCACTCAAGAAGCGGAAGGAACGCTTTGCTGATTATGAAAGCAGGGTGAGGCAAGGGGTCAATGTGGTTTTCAAGTAGCCAATCTACAAGCTCCTTGCCCAGATTTGAGATAAGTCGTACTTCAAGAAGCCCGACCCATGGGAGGGGACCCCTAAAGGCGTAATCAATGATGGAAGTATTCCTTTTACGAGGAGAAGGGGCATAGAACCAAGAATTGTTGAGCTCTGAAGCTTTTTCTTGACTAGCTCGTCCAGGACGGACATTTAAAAGAGTTTGTCGACAAAGAAAAAACTCAGGTAGAGGAAGCTGAGGTCAAACCTAACCCCAGGTTCAATCGAAGCAAAGAAGAAACAGACAATACATTAGAGGAAGACCTTTTGTTGAGCATTATTCATATGATAAGGGGCCCAAATCACCCTAATATTGATAATAGAATCCTGGGGGAGATTCACATCATCCGACAAATGAACGAGGCCCTCTCAATCCAATCAATGGCTGATAAGCCTAGCCAAATAGTGTTCAAAATGGGAAACATCACGTTCTCCCAAGCCGACCTAGAAAGGTTCCAACCCCCCTGTCGATCCCTTGGTCATCCAGCTCAGGATCAACAATTATGATGTAAAGACGATCATGGTGGACATAGGAAACTCTGTTGAGATGATGTATTATGACCTATTCAAACAATTTAAACTATCAAAAGCAGACTTAAAACCTGCTCAAACCCTTTTGGTTAGTTTTAACACTTAGTCTCACTGGCCCTTAGGAACCGTAACCCTCAAAATTCGAGCTAGTTCCCAAGAGTTGGTGACAAAGTTTGTTGTGGTTGATATATCTTTCCTGTATAATGCAATCGTTGGCCGAGATTGGTTGCATCGGATGAAGGGAGTAGCTTCCACATTGCACCAAGTCATCAATTTTGCCACCCTCGAGGTGAAAAAATCCTTTATAGAGATTAGGTGGCAGCTAAACAATGCTACCTTGCTACGATCTCCATTAAGGCGGCCATGAAAGAAGTGTAATTGATCGAAGAAGAGCACGAAGTCATGGAGGATGTCAGGAGAGTCCCCAAGGCCAAGGTTGTGGAGGATCTAATATGCTATGAATCAAATGACCCAAGCTCGAATAGTTTCTTTTTCACCTGTGCAAACCTAGAGGAACGAGAGAGAACCGAGATCATCTAGTTCCTTACCACTAACATTGAGGTCTTCGCATAGACACCCTACAAGATGCCCGAGATAGACCATAATTTCATCAAACATGAGCTAAATGTCATCCTCGAGGTCTGCCTAGTGGAACAACGATGAAGAAGGTCCATGACCGAGCATGTGGATGCTGTGATAGAAGATGTAGAAAAGCTAAAAGAGACAAGTGCAATAACTGATGTTTTTGACCCGAGCTGGTTGTCCAATACAGTCATGGTAAAGAAGAAAATTAGCAAATCAAGAGAATGCGTTGACTTCACAAGTCTCAATCGAGCTTGTTCAAAAGACTACTTTTCTTAGCCAAAAATTGATCAATTGGTGGATTCTATTTTGGGTCATGCCCGAATGAGCTTCTTGGATGCATACCGACATTACCACCAAATAGCAATGCATGAGCCCGATCAAGAGAAAACTGCCTTCATCACCCCTTGCGGCATATTCTGCTACAAGGTCATGCCCTGCGGGCTGAAAAACATTAGAGCCACATATCAAAGAATGATCACCAAAATGTTCGAGCCAATCATGGGTAAAACCATGGATGCCTACATCGATGATATGGTGGTTAAAAGCAAAAAAGAGTCAGACCATATGATGGACCTAGCCGAGGTGTTTCCAATACTTAAAGAACACAGATTTAGATTGAACGCAACCAAATGTGCCTTTAACGTAAGCTCGAGAAAATTTCTAGGAAACTTGGTAACACAACGAGGGATCAAGGCAAATCCAAAACAAATTATGGCAATCAACAACCCCGTCAGTCGAGGACTGCGAAGGAGGTTCAGAAATTGATTGGAATAGCAACAACACTTAACCGGTTCATTAGCTTGGTATCAGTTTTCGAAGGAGAAACAAGTCGGACTGTCGTAATTGATTTGATCTCAGCCCATATCACGAAACGCCTCAAGAATTTGTCTTAATCAACACTGAGCTGGGGCCAAGCTGGATGACCCCAATTGTAACTTTTCTATGATATAACAAGTTGCTAGAAGACAAGAAAGAGGTGCACAAACTTCGAATAAAAGCAACACGATTTTGGATATCCCCCTAGGGACTTATATAAAAGATCATATTTGGAGTCCTGCTTACTCAAACCTAGTCGAATATGTGCTTTTTGAAATCCACGAAGGCATTTGCGTACTACACTCTGGGGGAAGATCAATGGCTCATTGAGCTTTGATTCAGGGATACTGATGGCCATTCGTGCAGAATGATGCCTAAGTGTACGAAATGCCAACTTTTCTTCCCCCTAATTCATCATCCAATAGGGGACTTGACCCCTCTCCCCAATCCGTGGCCCTTTGCTCGATGGGAAATGGACATCATGGGGGTTATTCCTCGAGCTCAGGGGAACAAAAATTTGTTGTTAGCAGTATCAAATTATTTCACAAAATTGGAGATGCTGGACTACTAACCCAAATCAAGGAGACAAACGTAATCAGATTCATCCGCAGAAATATTCTGTCTAGATTTGGCATCCCTAGGGTATTCGTATCAAACAACAGAACTCAATTCGTAGGACAGAAAGTCATAGACTTGTTGGGACAATTGAAGATCGAGTTCTATAACTCAACACTGAACTACCTATAGTACAATGGGCAAGTCGAGGCCACCAACAAAACAATCATGAACAGAATCAAAAAGAGACTCGAAAAAGCCAAAGGCAAATGAGTCGAGAAACTGCCAAACGTTATTTGGGCGTATTAGACCACATCACGGAAAGCAACTAACGAAACACCTTATGCTTTGGCCTTTAGATTCGAAGTTGTAATCCCGCAAGAGGTCGGTTTGCCCACAATACAAATCAAAGCATATGACATCAGTCATAATGCGAGGGTCTTAGCTTGGAACCTTAATCTTGTTGATATGGATGTCAGACTACCAAAAGCAATTTTTAGTTAGAGATCTCGTCTTGAGAAAAATTGTTGAAATACCAAGGGCCCAACGAACAGGAAGCTCGGTCCAAATTGGAAAGTACCTTATAAGATAGTTAAGCTCTCTGATAAGGGCACTTACTACATTGAAGAGCTTGAGGGCAAACAAGTCCCGAGATCTTGAAATTTTAACAACTTAAGGAAGTACTATCAGTAAAGTGTAACTCTCTTAACCGATCTTGTATGTATATCAATTACACTTATAAAAAAAATTATTGCTTAAAAACTATGTTTTTTAATATATCAAAATTAAATAATTTTCCTAATTACACAAAAATAACTTGGTCTGAATTTTTTGAAAAGAACCCTCGTCTCGGTCAATAGAAAGTACAACATCCCTTTCTAAAAGAAATTATATTGGATAAACTCCCCATCTGCCTAAAGCACAAGTTAGGGAGGTCCTAAAGAAAAACGTGAGACTAGTCACCGAGCTAATCATAAGCTTGAATTCTTGAAACAGCGTGACTAATCGCCGAACTGCTTAAGCATGAGCTTGAGATGTCTTAAAAATGCGAGGCTAACTCGTAGATCCACTTAAGCATGGGCTTGAGCACTACAAGGCAAGGTCAAAGAAAAACAACATTTACTCTATAAACATGCAAAAAAAAAAACAACAGGTTTTCGCTAAGGAATGACCAAAACTTGTTTGAACGAGTTGCGACAAGTGAAAAAAAAGCTTCTGAACTCTATGACTTAGTCGAGCAACTACAAGATTTGGGAAGAGTTAGTCGAACTCTATGCGAGTTCCAAATTCTGTCCCACGAAACTTGTCTAAGTATACTTAGCAAATATTTAGGGAGAGGTTGGCCAAACTCTATGCGAGTTTTGAACTCTGTCCCATGAGTCTTATCTAAGTATACTTAGTAAATATTTGGAAGAGTTAGTCGAAGTCTATGCGAGTTCTGAACTCTGTCCCACGAGTCTTGTCTAAGTATACTTAGCAAACATTTAGGGAAGAGTTAGTCAAACTCTATGCGAATTCCGAACTTCGTCACATGAAAGTTGTCTAAGGATACTTAGAAAATATTTGGAAGAGTTAGGCGAACTCTATGCGAGTTCTGAACTCTGTCCCATGATACTTGTCTAAGTATACTTAACAGATACGTGGAAAAAGTTAGCCGAACTCTACGTGAGTTCAGAGCTATATCCCATGAATTTAGCATATAGTTAGTAGATATTGGGGGAGCTAGCTGAACTCTACGCTAGTTCCAGGCTCGGTCCCCTTGAGATGTAAACATAACGAAAACATGCAAGAACAATAATTTCCTATACAAAATGAACTGCAAAAGAAAATGTATCTTATAAAAACTTTAAGAGACGGTTCGATACAAAAAATCCTAACAAAAGTTTATACAACGGGAGAAGCATCAGCATACAAACGCCATCACAACTGTGCTAGTCTTTGCCGCATCCAAACCAAGATTGTCGCCCACCTTGGAAGACTTCTACTGATCCTCGTCTGTCGGCTCCTTCAGGTATTCCTCTTCATTGAAATCGGGAAACACGAGTAGTGAATAAGGTGGGGGAGGGTCCAACTGCTCCACCTCAAGTGCAACCTTGCTCCATGCGGGGTGGTCCACAAGAATGCCAAGCTCCTTCAAATAAGCCAGCTAGCCTTCTTGATAAATGCCTGGGCAGAGCTCAGCTAACTGCTTGTCGTAATTGTCCCCAACTCAGTTGATCCTGCAGTTGAACACCAACTCAGAGACTGGGCCACAAGCAACCTTCTCAAGCTCGTCGAGGTCCCCCAGCATCTTGTTCAGTTGTTCTTGGATAGCAGCTACTTCACTCTGGGCTTCTGTGACAACCATGTAGTTGGCATCTCTTTCTTGGATAGTTGCAATAAGGGCAAGCTTCGCCTACTTGACAGCAGTAGAATCAAGCTTGGCCTGCTTCTCTAGAGAACATATTTTCTTCTTGGACTTCTTAAGCTCAGAGCAAGGTTGGTGTTGTGGTCCTTAGTGGAGTCGATCATCGTTACTTGCTTCCCGATCTTAGTAACAAAGAAGTTAGGCTTCCACAGCTCAGCCTGCTTAGTAAAGGACAAAGTGAAGGCCGAGCTTATTCCCCCTTCTTCTTCTACTGCTTCGGAAGGCCTCATGCCAGCATCTTCCCTTTACACTTGTCAAGAAATGGGGCCATAGACAAGCTCAGCTCGACCTCGTTAAGAGTAGTGATGACCAATACGGGATGAGGAACTAGTGAAGGGTCTGGAATGGCTCGAGGATCTGGCACTACGGGAGGATAAGCTAATGCTTGGGCCTTCTTCTGCCCAAGTGTCCTGAACTTCAAGGACATATTTACTTTGCCTGAGTTCATGTTAAAGTAACCGTCCTCCTTGAAGGAATGAGCAATCACGTCCTCCCCCACGGGCTGTAGCGGGACGAAGGCTAGGTCGTTGGAGTACTCAAGGTAGGAGCTCGAAACAAGGATAGGCTCGACGACGGGTACTTCAAGGGCAGCAATGGGATCGACCCCCTTCTCTTCCTATCCAAGATTAGCTAATTCACTTCCTCTCCTCCCTTCTCGCTGTTTGAAGAATCAGACGAAACGAACCTAGACGAGCTTGAAATGGTACCTTTGTCCCAATTGGAACCTCGAGTGAGCACGGCATTTTCGTTAAGCTTGGCGTTAAATTCTTCTAAGTTAAAAGCATGTCGCACGGGTGCTCGACCCTCAATGCACAGTAAGATGAGTCTGACTTTACTGAGATCGTTAGTCCGATGGGGAATGATGTGGCCGTAGATGGGCTCATAAGCAAGCAAATCCTCAACCTTCCGAGAAGCTCGCATGTTGTTCAAGTTCTGGATCGCTGCTTTACATTGCTCAAACCTTACCTTGAACAACTCGTTAAACTCTATCAAAACAACTAAAGTAAAAATTAGAATCAATATTTTTCAAAAGTATGTAAGGACATCAAAAGAAAAATATTTATCATAAAAATTATAAGGGGACTCACTATTTGGGATGTGGCCATTATGACAAGGGAAAAAGTAGAGACCATCGTCCCCAACTTGAAATTTCCATTTGCTCGAGACCTAGACAAACTAGTTTAAATACACATCTAGACTGTCGGTGATCAGCCTCGTATGGGGCTGAAGAGGGTTCTTAAGATGTAGGTAATGATTAGCTTTAGCAAATGAGTACCCCACCCCCTCTTAGGGCGCACCATAATGTTCACATGCAGTAGGTTCGAGGCGCTGAAGGGCAACTCCATTTGGCGCATCAGGGTGTCCACCGCAAGCACAGTCTGGATGAAGTTTAACGACACTTGCATAAAGGTGATGCAGCATTGCACCATCACTTCCTTCTGCATCGGGCTTATGGGAAACCAAAACCTGGCTTGGTGGATCAGCCAGATCCGAACTGGAATCCGGTCCTCGTTTCCCTAGACCAAATTCACATCCTCATTGAGACCGGACCGTTCTATCTAAATGTCGTCAGGAATGCCGTGGTCGACCTTAAACTAGTTCAAGGCAGCATCGTTATGAACTAGTAGCCGAGCTCGGTTCAACTCCATGTTATAAAAACAGAAACAATACAATTTGAACAAGCTCAACCAGGCAATTATGATAAGCTTTCAAGAGCAAAATGACGAGCTCTTTATGAGCACCAAGCTCTGCCCCACGGGGATTAGTTACTATTTTCTATGGGACAACCATTAGTCAGATGAAAGCAATTCGGGGGGTGTACTTTCTCTCTCTAGAATGCTCTCAAAAGCTTAGGTGAACAGTGATAAGGAAGGCATACGGACTTATATAGGAAGTTGAAGAGGCGGGAAAGCACCCCAAACACGCCTTTGAGGAGCGTAATTTCGCGGGCAAGTCCCCATCCTCAAACCAACAAGAGACGAACACGTGGTAGTTCCCTCACCACAAGTCCACGCCAAACAAGCCTCAAGGGTGGGTAGGGCACCTCGGCATCCATGCTCACACCGAGCTCACAGACTAATCAAACCCCAATGCGTGATTCAATAGTACATTGAAATGATAGACCCAAGTAAGAGGAAAATAGCTAGCAGGCATCAGAATGCTCGCCAAGGCTCCGACCTTGGAGGTTAAGCATGTCCAGTTCACAGGACCTCGACAAGTATTGATCTAGCTCATGCGAACTGAGGGACAATTATAAGGGGATAAAATACACAATTATGAGTTCTGGCCTTGCTAGGGCAGGCACCGCCGTTGAGCTATCACTATGAAGCAAGCATGGGGGTCCCTACGATAGAGCTCGATCGAGACATTACCAAGCACTGGCGTTATCCAAGCTAAGGCCAACATTACTTTTGAGTTGTCACTCTATAGTAGGCTCGGTATGGTAATTGTGCCAAAGTTTGGCCAAGGAGAAATGGTTGGTGGCGATCCTGAGGCATATCAGAGGATAGAAGGTAACTTGCATGGCGAAGTTTTTCTGACAAGCCCCTATGATTGGATCAAGACATCAATGGCATGATGGCAAGCTACCAACCAAGCCCTATGAGCATGACTGGGTTAGCTACCTACTCATTGACATAACAGTCAGCATTTCCAGATACACACCGAGCTACAGTCTGTCTAGTGATACGATAGTTGGTACGTCAAGATACGCGCTGAGTTGTGCTACATAAGGCCAACCCTTATTTTCTAAAAGGTATGCGAGTTCAACTCCAAAAAGCTTATACTCTCTCGCTCTCTATATACTAATTCTCTGATAATCTGACTTGACCATTAAAGAGACGTTTCTCAAAAATAGCTCTGGAAGCTATTTTTGTGTTGCAGCTTGGCCACTGCTTCCCTCTATAGCTACTCTCGACTATCATTGGACCATCGTAGTTATCTATCCTCGATTTTCTTTTTTTTCTTTTTCAAACTCACACCACACAACCTGTAACTCTTAATTAATTCAGAAGTACACATTAACGAATGGCTCGTTAGAGAAGGTCATCCAAATAAGTCAAAGTGCCCACACGTAATGGATCATTGACCAGATGTCCAGATTTTTGGCAAACAAATTTATCTACTTAGTTTATGGAAAAATTATTAGGTACCCTTAGAGAGCTTGTGGGGAGATGAACTAACTCTCTCCAAATGTAAAACCTTCGTGGGGAGAGCTTGAAGCTCTAGGGGAGCTCGGCTAGCTCTCTCCTAATGAAAAACCTTTGTCAGGAAGAGCTCGGAGCTCAAGGGAGCTTGGCTAGCTCTCTTCGAATGTAAAACCTTCGTGGGAGAGAGCTCGGAGCTCGGGGGAGCTCAGCTAGATCTCTCCTAATGAAAAATCTTCGTCAGGACTCGAAGCCAGGGGAGCTTGACTAGTTCTCTCCAAATGAAAAACTTTGGAGGGTTCTCCTTCATCTATTTGTGGCAGTTTCATTAGTATGTTATCCACCAGAATCTGTGCTAGTTTGGCTCACTGTGTCTGCAAGCACTGGATGGTTATGTCCCAACTATTTGTTCCTCCAAGGAGTAACGAACCTGGGTTTTTCCCAGAAGCGGCCTTGGCCACCCTCTGAGCATCCTTTAGTAGTTTACCACCTTTGCGCCCAGGAGTTTTGGGTACATGAGGGGTCTCCCTACGAGTTTCATGATTGTCGTAACAGTTGCTGCTTTGCGATGCCATCATAAACGGCTTTGCGAATGTCTATAATTGATTTTCTACAGACAACGCCAATTGTGGGGTTATTTGTTCTAAGGAAGAGAGGAAAGGAAATCGAGGACAGACACTCACGGAGGGCTTGTAGCGGTGATGAGAGTTGGCACTAGTCGGTGGTGAACGGTGTTACTGTTGGCATGCTGGACCTAGCTGCAAAGGTGCTAATAGGTTTGCTGGACCTAGCTGCAACACAGAAATAGTGAGAAAAGGTCGTCGGAACTGTCTGGCGATGGCTCTCCGACGGTCAAGTTAGATGACCAGAGATGTAGAGAGAGAAAGTGTATGTATGTTCTTATAGGTAAAATCGCATACATTTGTGAGAACAACAATTCTCCTTTTATAGCCTAGCTTAACGAGTGTCTTGACGCGCTAGCTGTCTTATCACTGGACAGACTACAACTCGGCACGTGTCGGAATGCACCGACCGTTGTGTTAGTAAGTAGGCAACTGACACATCCATGCCCCTAAGGCCTTTTTGGTAGCTAATCATCATGTTGTCGACGTCTCGATCCAAGTGTGGGGCTGTCAGAGGAGACATTGCCATGCTAGCCACCCTCTGTCTTTGACGTGCCTTGGGATCACCGCATATTGTCGCATCGCAATCGAGTTCCGGCGCAGTGATGCCGCTGGACTTACTATAGAGCGATAGCCTGAAAGTTGTGCTTGACCTAGCTCGATTATCTTGACCTAGCTTAGGTATCTTAACCCTGCCAAGCTTATTAGAGAGCGACAGTTTGACAGCAGTGTCTGTCCTAGCTCGAACAGAGCTAGTACTTATGTATGTATGTATGTGTGTATGTATAATAGTTATTGGAGTGGGGTTTCATGCATTAAACAAATACTATAAAGAGGAGAGAGTGACATAACAGAGAGGGGAGATGTTGGGAGCAGAGATATTGTGTTGTGTAATGTAGAGACCCTATTAGGTATTAGTATATGCACGTTTGGCTGCTTCTTGTCAACATGTATTGGTATTTGGTTCCAATCCATAGACATGTAAGAAAATACTACGAACCAATTCGCCAAGTGGGTGGATTGCTAGGGCACATAAAGTGAATGATTTGGTTCCTTCCACAATGGCAGTTGATATTTCTTTGTACGGTGCAGATTGGATGAGTACAGAAACATAGCTACGGAGGACTTACACTTGATGAGTAGTACCTACGTATAGTTATTTCAATGGATCTAACACCGTCACTCTCTCGCTTTCTCTCTCTCTCTCTTGAAATTCTCTCTTTCTCCTCGATTGTGTTAAATTGTTTGAATTGTCCTCGAAACACTTCGGTCTTGAGGTGTCACGTAGGCAGTTCGGTATAACATTTTGGTAGGATACGACACAGCACACCACCATATGATCCGTTTATGTGATTAATGGATTGTGTTGAGTCTAAGTTTTTGTTAAATAGGCACAATACAACAGTGCAAGATTAAAAATAAGCACAACACAAAATACGATAAACACAAAAAAAAATAGGTTGAATCAACATGTACAACCTGTTTGACATATCTACTTCTGTCTAATGACACACCCGCAAATATCCACAAGATTTACAAAATACTGATATGGAATATCTAGTTATATACAAGTATTTAATTTAGTGCTGCAATTCAGGCGGATTCCGACCGATTGCCATGATCAGATCATTGTGTATTAAAGTAACCCAAACCCGTTCAAAGTATTTATGGCTAAGCCCAATTCGGGTTTCATCTGTTTAACTCGAGTTAGTCTTGATTGTTAAGAAAAATCAAAATGAAATTCGTTCAAATAAATTATTTTGATAAAATTGTCTAATGTGTATTTGGACATTCATAAAAAAAGACAATTAGTGTGTACAATAATTCTTTTATGAGTCATATTGAAAAAATTGACAATGACAATTTTTTTTACATTTTATGCCTCTTAACCATTCCTTATGTGCCCCATCTAAAAAAATTTCAACTTGTCCTGTTATAAGCATGACCCTATTTTAAAATGGGCTCATATTTAATTAACAATGATAATGTAAGATGACAAAAATACCATATTTAAAGTAAAAATATATCTAAAAAAATAATT
>BRYF01000027.1:16193586-16198586 GCA_030159135.1 Actinidia polygama | reverse complement strand
GAAGCACGTCGGCATGACAACATGTGCAATCTCTTTAATGAGGTTGTTGATTTGGTGGAGGATTGTGAAGAGAAGTATGAAAAGGTGATGGGACGGGTACGAGAGCTGAAAATAGAGTTGATCGAATCTTCGGTTGTTTGTGGAAGTAATGTGTTTTCCGAGTCTATAAATGCTTCTTTTTTACTTGGAAATGTAGCTATACTGTAACACCCCAAACCGCAAAAACAAGTATTAAATTTAATTTTAAATGTAACTAATATTTTTTATAATAAATTATAAATTTAGGGAGAAAACGAAACACAATAATGCGATACGTTGTGGACACGTGGTGCGACGCATGAGTGTGCATGTGAAGGGGGTGTTGTGCCCGTGTGTGTGCGTGGCTGTATGCAACTTGTGTGTGTGATGTGCATGTGTGTGTGTTACCCAAAGAGAGAGAAGGTTGTTGTGCATGTGTGCCAGGTGATATACTATTGTGATAACCCTAGCCTAATAAGCCAAAACCATTCCCAAGCTTAATTGTCTAAGATAAAAAGGCACAGCAGCTATATAAAATAACAAAACAAAAACAAATAGTGTTGTGCGTAAGAAAGAAATAGAAAGAAACAGAGAGAAAGAAAAGGAGTGAGAAAGGAAAAAGAACTGAGAAAGAGAAAGAGAAAGAGAAAGAGAAGAATAAAGAACCGAAATTAAAAATCTATTGAGGAAAACCCTATTTTTTTCTCTCTCATTTCTTTGATATTTTATTCTACTTTAAAGCTTATTATCATATACATTATCTAGTACAATTTAACTCTCCAAATACTCCAAAAATATCGCATATATACGTATTTTTAAGATTTAAATTCGAAAACCTCGGAATCTTATTTTATCGCTGGAACAGTCGCGATATTTTATTCATAACTTTTTCATACAATATCTAAATTACGTGATTTAAGTTGCATTAGAAAGTTATTAAAATTATCTATAATTTTATTTAGAACATTATTTTAAATTTAGACTCTAAATAATCTAAAATTAACCTTCAAGATAAGTTATGAAAACTAAAAAAAATAAGTTTGAACATAAATTTTGAGAATTTTATAAAAATAGTTAAATATGTTAGAAAAATCTGAATATTTTATATGTGATTTATATGTCTAGTTATTACCTATTTAATTTTACGAATTAATGATAAGTATTTCATGCCTAAAATAATTATAGATTGAACTGCTGTCAGTACCAATTTTGTGCAAAAATTTAAAACGTTTAACAAATTTTTAAAACTAGTTATGCAAATTTAAAATTTGTGATAATTTTATTGTAGGTAAATATATGTGTCTAGTATATTATGTAAAAAATTCAATTAGCTCTGAAGAATTTTATAAAAATTATAGACTAAGTGGTTGTTTTTGAAAATTAAATACAAAATATTCTGCAGAAAGGTAATCCAAAATTATTATCTAAACTTGAAGAATTATGGAATTTATTATATTCATAGCCACGGGATATTTAAATCTAATGGTTCGATTTGAATATTAAACGTAGGACCCGAATTCCAAGAAGAAAAGAGAACCAAAAAAAAATACAAAGATATAAGTTTAATTTTAAATTCTTGCTTACTAGTTAAATTCTTGCTTATAGCTATATTGTTGTACTCATTTCAGGAGGTTGAGGAGAATGTAGATGAGAATGTGTTTGTTACACAAGAGAGAGTTGTCAATTTAGATGTAAGATTATTTTTTCATTTAAATTCATACCCTATAGAATCCCTTTATTATGTTTAATGTTGATTTTTTTTTTTGTTGTTGTTGCTAGAGTTACACCCAAACTAAATTCCGCAATTTATGCCCAAGCATAATCACTTTCAACCCATATATTAACATGCCACGTTTTCCAAGTTCAGGATTTACAGGTAATCAAGTTTTGGGGGGGGGGGGGGACCGAAACTCAAGGGCCGGGTTCGGGAGGAGAACAATTTTGATTCTTTTTATTGTAATGCTGGAATATTTTGATGTATGCATTAGCTGATGTGTATCAGAACTGGTTCATTGATGGAAATTGGCTAGTAAAGTTACCTTGTTTTGAGTACATGAAACTGGTTCTTTTTTTGAGGTTTTGGTTTTTTGAAGCTCATATATTGGGGTATCCTGTGTTATGGTTGTTTGTGATCTTGTTGGGAGTTTCGGGAGCAGTTATTTGAGAATCTACTTTGGTGTCTACAAAGCACTCAACATTCTGGTATTTTAATTACTGTTTTAGTTTCATTAATGGGATGGATACACACTGTCTGATAATATGTTTCATTAATTCTTTCAGTTCTAGATAATCTGTTTGGTACAAGAAATAGGAATACTACCTTTAAATTCTAGCTTTGTTTTCTTTGTCTGTTATTTTCCATGTCTGGTTGATGACTTTGAGAAGACGAGGGTTGATTGTTAGAACGGTCTATTTCTTATATTTTTGTTTAATTTTTACAATTTTTCGACAGATTTTGTGTTCAAGTAATGAGAGTATATGCACTGTCCTTTGAAACTTGATGGTGTTCCTTGAAATAAAATATGGGACTTTATGTTCATTTGGTGGAAGGAAATACAGAAACTTTTTAACTGTAGAAGGTAAAATTGCAATAGCAATAAGTAAAAGGAAAAGGTAATCAAAAAGGTAATTGGAAAATACAGAAACATCTAACTATAGAAGTGTAATAGGAACAAATAAAAATATTTATGGCTCACCGAAGTCAGAGGTACTGCTAGAAATTTCAAAATCTTCTTCATTCCCAGTGGGAGGTTCAAGGACACTAAGTGCATTCCTTTGCAGCTTCACTTCAACTCCATTCTTTAAAACCTTGTTTATTGAAAGCATACGTAAATTTAACAACCATCCCAGTTCAATACCAAAGTGAAAACAACACTAAACATCGGCAATTTCGATTCACATTTCAGTTAAATACCCATTACCCAAAGCATAGAAAAAACTGCACTGAGAAACTAAATACATATATCCAATCGCATTACCGAAAAGTCCATGCACACAAAAAAAATCTCAAAAGATTCTTAAATTACCAAGATCTCTAAAGTTTTTTTGGTGTACAATTAAGCTCAAAATTGCTAAATTATCGCGATTTATAACCAGTTCCATATAGTATTGGGTTCAAAGCTAAAGACCACTTGCCAATTCGACCTCAAATAATTGCCGAGAAAGCAAGTACGTAATGAGATCAGTTTTGCACACAATATAAACCGACACCAGAAGCATATTGTGATATAGCTTTGCCATAGAAAATTTGTCATACAATTTTTAATTACAATACATCAAAATAGAACTAACATCAACATCGAAATAGAATATGAGATAAAAATCTTAGTGGATGCTTCAACGAAATCTTAAACACACAAGATGTCAAATGAAATCTATTCAACGAATCTGCCATGCCCGATGCTTCTCACTGTACAGTGCCTCCATTTTGGTTGCTTGCAAACAAACAAACCAAATCTGCTCTCCATTCCTTCACCAGATTCTTTTATTCTGGATTGAAAAAACTATTTTCAACATCACGATATGAGCACAAAACATCTAGCTATAAAGTGTCTAAGGTTAGTCCTCAATATTAACTAAGATCTCAAAAAATCCAAAATATAAATAGAAGATTCAATAGAAAATAGCAGGAATAAGAATCTTCGGAGGATTTGGTGTCGCAAGCGATCTAGACGGTGGAGAACTCGCCGAATTTGGTGTGAAAAGAGAAGGAAGATACCTGGTAAGGGGGAGTGGTGGTGGCCAGAATGAGGAACGGTGCGGTCGCCGGAGTTTTCTCTCTCTCTGGAGAGCTAGATCTGGGGCTTGGCTGAAATGTTTTCAAAATTTGGCTTTTAGGATTTGGTGTTTTTTATTTATTTATTAATTCATTCGAAACGGCATTGTTTTGGCAGCTACGGTAAACTATTCGGTAAATAGCTGCGGTAAGGGTAGCCTTTCTCAAAAAACAAATCAAAAGCCCCTTGTACTTATGTAGGTAGGCCCCACCCATTGTGATTGGATCCAGCCATTCTGGTTGTGGAAATAGGATTTCCCCTTCTTCTTGCTCATTTGCCCCGTAGTTACTCCCAACAAACTTAAAATCTTGATTCACATGATTGCAGATTGCCTCGGGTGATGTATCCACGGTGGCTATGGCCATTGATTCTAGTTTTGTAGCTGTAAGTTTCATTTTATGAATGAGCTTTGAATGTTGTAATAATTTTTTTCTTTTTATACATTCGGTTGCTCACAATGTGAATCGTCGTGTTCTTATGCGGAACTTAGAGCCGTAAATTAAAGTTTTAGTCCCCTTATTAATACCCACTAATGAAGTATTTTTTTTCTCTGTGTTATTCTAGGTCTGCAAGGAGATGCGGTATTTGATGCTTCTCAGGTTTGATCTATATGTCTATATCGATGGTCGTGCGTTTCTTGGTTATGAACATCTGGCATTTCTGATGTAACTAACAACTCCATTATCAGGGTTGCACTATATTGAGTGGAGATGTAATCATACGTCCGAGCAATTAAAGCCTGAATTCGTTGTATTTCTTGTATCCATTACATGTAGTACATATAGTTGTTGGTGGGGGTGGTGTCATTTTTCTTTCCTCATTTCCATTGAGATGTGAGCTTATACTCGACATCAAATGTTTCGAAGACTCTATGTAGCTTATGTCAAGTTAATATACAATGGTTGATAATTGTTAATGTAAATAAGATTTTCTGGCCATACGACATCTAGGAGCTTCTTTTTCGAGACTGAATGCTCCCAAGTGTTGATGACTTTCCAAATATTGTCTGATGTAGTTGAACAGTTCCATGGTCATCTCTCTTTAATTTTAAATCGGCGTCATAATCCTGTACATTAGAAACAACTTTTCCTTAACAAAAAACTATCGAAGACAGATATCTTAGGACCGTCCACCGACAGAACCTAATGCGGTGCAAGGGAGATTGGTAAGAACCAATTTAAACCCTAGATCCTTTACAGAGATGCC
>BRYF01000027.1:16166086-16168586 GCA_030159135.1 Actinidia polygama | reverse complement strand
GAAGGATCCCTCTTACTGGTAACTGGCCTACTCACACTCGGAACTTCAGTCTTTGGCTTTCTCATGCATTTATTTCCGAGCAAGATAATTAAATCCACATAAATGGAATATATGTCATTTCTTACTTCACTGGTTTATTCAAAAACGTTCTGTTTCCTTTTCTCTTAATTTGTTTATATGGACCATGTGGCTGGAATTACTGAATTTTCAACCGAGTCCGAAGCTTAATTCTTTGAGGCCACTTTGAACCGTTCTGATGTTGGGATTTCACCAATGAGTTTAATTTGAAACGTTACTGCCCCTTTCTGCTCATATATTTTAGTCGATGATTTGAATTCAATATTATGAGATGCCTCCAAAGGTAGGCAGTCCTGGGGACAAGAGTACCCTTTCTAGGACGTCTACTGAGCTTCATTGAATATTGTACTGTTTTTAACTTTTGGTAATTAAGTAATTTACTGACCTGAAAAGGGAAGTCCTAGGATATGTTCTTGGTGTAACTGTAACCTGTTTAAGTTTCTTGTTTGATACAATTATACAAAATTATTTTCACAAATATAAATGTATAATCAAGTCACTCTTTTCCCCCTCCACAATATACTTGTTGGTTTTGAGAAAGTGATTGTAGATGTTTTGATATTTTGTTGGGTTAATCAATCTTTATTTCTGTGTTATCCTCTGCATGCTTGGTGTCTGGGGGCTCGCTCTGTCACTCTCACCTTTACTTGTTGGTTTGTTTCTCTTCTTCCTGATTTTACTTTCTCAGATTCATGGTTTGCGCAGTATTGATTTGAAGAGCATGCACGCCGAGAATTCAAGAAATGTTGTTCCCCCTACCTCTCTTTCATCAAATTGTATTGCCCTCAGATTTTGCAATTTCCGTTCAGAAACTACTGTAAGAATTGTCAATAAACAATTTTACATTCATTAATATTCCACTTTTCATTTGGATTTGCTCTTTTTTCAACTGATTTGTCCCTTAAGTACTGCTACGTATTTTCCCCCTTGCGGCTGGCTTGTCTTTTCCCTATGATGTAATTGACATACTCATTTAATTTGGGTCAGTTATTTTATGTTGGAAACCCAAATATTTATTCTTCTTTTGAGCACTCAAGGAAAGCATAGGATACAAATGATTAAACCAAACCCTTCGAAGAGAGAGAGAGAGAGAGAGAGAGAGAGAGAGAGATGATGTTCTCTTGTTCTCCTATAGCTGCACCTGTTGTAGCTTAAAAAGGGGAATCCCACTTCAGTTTGTCTTGTATAGCTGGAAAAGTGATCCTTGTATTGTTGAACTATGCTATGAGGCTCTGGTCTCTGTTTATCAAGATAATCTAAATAGGTGGTCAGAATTATTTTATGAGCATAAATTTCGGTTAAATGCCATATTTAGGTTGTGTACCTGTTAATAGCAATGAACAAGGCTTGAGATATATGTTAGGGCCATTGACTACATTTATTGAGGGTAGATATATGTTAGTGCCATTGAGTACATTTTATGTGGGCAGGGACGAAGTTTCATTAGGACAATGGGGGGCATGGCCACTGCCAAGGTCCAGAAAATCCCATGAGGTAGTATATATGTATTAAGTCCCACAGAATCTTACATAATAGGATGCCTCTCCCAACAAAGTTGCATTGTCTGGTTGATTACATTCAGAATATTTTCGCCATTTTACATCCTTTTAATTTTTTATTATGTCCTCTTGCCTCATTGTAATAGTTGATATGTATTAGAAAAGAACCTTTTTGGTGGTGTTCTGTTGATAAGGGAAATTGTTCCCATTTTCATATACGAAATATGGTTTATATTAGTGGTTGTCATTATTTTTTTATAGGCTTGTTCTTGGACCCCCTCCAAAACAGAATTTTGGCTTCGTCCCTGTACATGGATGCATATCTGAATTGCGGTTAGACTAGAAAAGGATCCTCAAGTTAATTGTCCTTTGCTTGCATGAAATCTTGGACTTCAGGGCGCTAGTGTTGAAGAGAACATGAGCTGCAGCCGTTTTATGGTTGTATTTCAATATGGGTCTGCTGTCCTGTTTAATGTTGAGGATCATGATGTTGAATCTTATCTGGAAATTGTTTGAAGGCATGCTTCCGGATTGTTTCCAGAGATGAGGAAGGATGGTATGTTTGAATGTTTCTTTCCAAATACATTTCTTTTGTCAATGTGTGAAGGAAGTGATTTCATTTATAAAATTGCCCTATTATTAGCATCTATATATAGCAAATTATTTTACCACATCTTTGTGTAGCATGAGTGTTATATATCTTGAAATTTCTTTCTTATCGTTCATAAAATGTATTCCGATATTTTTCAGATGTGGAATTGCTAATGCCTGTGATGCTCATGATAACAATTATTATTATATTCTTATAATGACTGAAGAAAATTTCTTCGGAAACATCTCTGCAGGCTGCTACCCATGTATAGATAACAATCTGACGTCTTTCCTGATAACAAAGAATGGGGCATCAGATTGGACGACTTTAT
>BRYF01000027.1:16141086-16146086 GCA_030159135.1 Actinidia polygama | reverse complement strand
AATTGTCATGTACGATCTAGAAATCAAGTGCGCGATGCTGAGGAGGTAGAAAAACACGAGCATGTTGAGAAATAACAACACCAGCCAACCTATTGCAAATATGGTTGAAATCTTTTTCTTGGTCGTTGTTTTTGCATAAGAAACTCGAAACATTAGTACTCTTGATGGATTTGTTAATGCATTTTCATTCAAGAGTGTTCATTACATGATTTGTTGTGGTTAAAACCTGTAAACGTTTTGTGTATCTTTTGAGGGGAAAAAAAGTGTTGCTAATAAATGTTTTACGATTGATAAAGTAAATGTTTGGTTTTTGTCTTTTAGAATTAGTTTTACAAAAAGTTTTTTGACAATTTATTAACATATCTCATCCCTAATTCATGATATTAACATATATCACTATGGGGATGTGAGTTTATACAGAGAGAAGAGAAAATCGAAGATAGACACCCGCGTCGATCCTACGGCCGCGAGAACATCTTCAACCCAACGTTTTATGGGTGGGCAACTCCTTGCCTGCAATCACAATGACCATGGGACCGGCCGCTGGAGCTGTTTTCGGGAAACGGCTCTCCGACAGTCAAGTCAGACTTTCAGAAACTTAGAGAGAGAGAGAGAGGGAGAGATTGTCCAAAAATGCCATACCCCTTTCAGAATAGTGACGTTCCCTTTTGTGTTCCTGCTCAGCGTGTGGCTCGACGCGCTAGCTGTCTCATCACTCGACAGGCTACGGCCTAACGCGTGCCGATACGCGCCAACCGTCATGTCAGCGAGTAAGCTGCTGATCCGGCCGCACCCTTACAGTGCGGCTAGTAACTCATGATCAACTGTCGGCATTTCCTTCGACGGCATAGGGGCTGTCAGAAAGTACTTTGTTGTGCAAGTCACCTTCTGTCCCCTGACATTCCTTGGGAATGTCGCCGACAGTCATCCTTCGTCCGAGTTCCCATCACGGCTATTGTTCCGAGCTTGCCGATCGGCGGTACCTCGGATGTAATGAAAGCTTTGGCTCGGATGGCACCTCTGTTCGCCACTGCACCGAGCTATAGCATAGAGGGTCTCCGTGCTCACCTAATCTTGGCAGCTCGGTGGAGACCTCTGCCCTAGCAAGGCCAACATTCCCTTGAATACAAACCGAACTCCGGCGAAGGGTCGACCGAACTTGCTCACTAGCAACAGCCCGTCTGAGGTCCCTACCCTAGTAAGGTCAGATGATGTAGTAATATAAATTGTCCCCTTATAATTGTCCCTCAGTTCACATGAGCTGGGTCGACGCTCGCCGAGGTCATATGAGCTAGACGTGCCTGCTCTATGAGGTTTGCTTGTCGCTCAAGATGATGCCCGCCAGTTGTCGCCTTTCTGTATGAGTCTGTTATTCCGTCATAAATGTTGGAGCCACTCGTCCACGTCTGGTCATGCTGCGAGCACGCTTGCGTGCAGGCGCTGTGGCCCTTTACCAGCCTTTGGAGCTTATTTCTGCAACACGGGCAACTGATTGGTTGCCACGTTAGCGCGTCTTGTGAATTCCGATGTGCGGTTATCAGCGCTGCTTATACACGCCCACTAAGGCACGATCTGGCTATTTTCCCACTTCTTCGCCTTTCCTATTCAGCGTCCGTTCCGCTTCCATTTTCTATTGCTATGTTTCGAATTTTTGAGAACATCTCAGAGAGGGCATTCATTCCTTCGCTTTGTTGTGCGGCGCATCCACCCGACAACCTCCCTGATCATCATTTTGATTCCCGTTGATTGCTTCCTGAACTTAGCCCTCGGTGAGTCTCCGATCTTGATTTTCTATAATCCATATCTAGGGTTCATTTTCGTGGCTGTGTGTTCTTGCCTTCCTATGAGTTGGTTCCGGCTTGACCTATCTCCCCCGATGAGATGGGTTTGGGCCGCTTCATAATATTTGTGATCTAAGGATTTTGTCCCCCGGGCCCTCCTATTGCCGAGGCGGGTTCGAGGCACTAGGAGGGTCTGGCGATTCCCTCAACGATGCGCATTCTCATTTGCGTGGAGTCCCCGAGTGAGCTTGTCTTCATTTACCCTCATAGCTCGTCACAAGTGGATAGTTGAGCTCATTTTAACTGACTTATTTCTGCTCTCAAAACATGGAATTGAACCGAGCTCAGCTGCTGATCCGCGATGACAGGGTCCTGGAAACTTTTAAAGTCGCTCATGGTATCCCTGCCGATGTTACGATAGATCGTCCTAGGCCCAACGATATTGCCTGAGTAGCGACAGAGAGGCCGAACTGCATCCCAGTTCGCATCTGGCTAATCCACCAGGCTGGTCTCTGATTCCCTATCAGTTCGCTGCTAGAGGAGGTAATGGCGCGCTGCCGTCTTACCTTTATGCAGGTGTTAGTGAACTTCGTTCGTACCTTGCTCGTGGTGGACACGTTAATGAACGTTTTAGATAAGCCTTTCAGTGCGTCTGACCGGTTTAACATATACACGGTGGTCCAGCCCAAGAGGGAGCCAAGCAACCCTTTTTATACTGGCAATCATTATCAGCATCTTAGGGATCCCAGCAAGCCGCAGACGAGGTTGGTCACCGGCAACCCGAACAAAGATCTGTTCATAGACAAATTTGTCTGGGTTTCGGGCTCATGGAAATTCCGACCCGGGGATGACGGCCTTTGGTCGTTCCCTAGTTTGCCCAACAGTGAGTGTTTTCTTAGTACGCGTTCTTCTCATCTTGTAATTACATCATGCATTTGTGCTGATGTTTGCTCTTATTGCTCATGCAGGGTTTAACGACCAGTTCAAATTCCATTCCGACGATTGCAAAGAGGCTATTCGTGCCGCCAACAACAGGCAAGAGTCCAGGGATGTAGAGGTGCTCCTCGAGTACGAGCCGTATTATCAGCACAAAATCCCGCGCAAGGCTATAGATTCCATAAGGGCTAGTTTGCCTCTGCTGTGGATAGAGGGCCGAGCCCCACAACGTGAAACATTGAGCCTGAGGCGTCTGGACACGAGGAGGGTCACTCCGCGAGCTCATCGGATCGTGGCTCTTTAGATCACGTCGACGACGAAGAGGAGGACGAAGGTTCTGGCCAACTTGTTTTGAACAAGAGGCGGAGTGGAGTGACCCCCACACCCGATCTTGAGGGTACGTCCTTTCCCGCTTCCATTTTGAGGACGACTTAGTTCATGCTCTATGTCTGTCCGTTCGTGGGTCCGAGGTTGCCGAGACGAGTTCCGCAATGAGGTTCAGAAATCTCAAAAGGACCACGCCGGTCGTTACCCCTCCCACCGAAGTCGTTCTGCCTACCCTCGACCCCACCAACAATCGCTGTATCATCGGCTGGGGAAGCAATGAAGGCAACGGGGGTTCACCCAAGCTTTCACGAGGCCTCTGCGTCGGGGAAACACAAAGGAAAGAACCCTTAGAGGGTACTCCAAAAAGGACTCGAAAGGAAACAAGCTCGGTTGGTGCCGCCATGCTTTGGCAAATTGACTTTTCTGCTTGCGAGCTCGGTAGTTAGGTTACGATTGCTGACTCCGCCCGAGATATTGACACCAGTCTGGTTCTCGCCCGTGTAGTTATGTTGCCATGTGACTCTGCTGATCTCACCGAGGAATCCTGAGATTCGATGAGGGATTTGTTGGTGATGTAGCGTGTCTAGGTTAGCATTGAAATTTCGGTGTTTTACTTGATTCGTACGTCGGGTACTGAGCTTTTTCATGTGTTTCTAACTTGTAGAGTCTTCAAAGGGCAATGGCGACCTCGGATTGAATGGCAGAATACTCGGTCGAGCTTAAGTGGGCCAAAAAGAAGATGGAAGCCGATTGTGGGGATGTGAGTTTATACAGAGAGAGGAGGAAATCGAAGATAGACACCCGCGTCGATCCTACAGCTGTGAGAACAGCTTCAACCCGACATTCTATAGGTGGGCAACTCCTTGCCTGCAATCACAATGACCATCAGACCGGCCATCGGAGCTGTTTCCGGGAAACGGCTCTTCGATGGTCAAGTCAAACTTTTGGAAACTTAGAGAGAGAGAGAGATTGTCCAAAAATGCCATACCCCTTTCAAAACAGTGACGTTCCCTTTTGTGTTCTAACTCAGCGCGTGGCTCGACGCGCTAGCTATCTCATCGCTCGATAGGCTATGGCACCAACCGTCATGTCAGCGAGTAAGCTGCTGATCCGGCCGCACCCTTACGACGCGGCTAGTAGCTCATGATCAATTGCCAGCTTTTTCTTCGACGGCATAATGCTGTAAGAAAGTACTCTATTGTGCAAGTCACCTTCTGTCCCCTGACATTCCTTGGGAATGTCGCCGGCAGTCATCCTTCGTCCAAGTTCCCATCACGGCTATTGTTCTGAGCTTGCCGATCGGTGGTACTTCGGATGTAACGAAAGCTTTGGCTCGGACGGCACCTCTGTTCGTCACTGCACCGAGCTCTGGCACAGAGGGTCTCTGAGCTCACCTAGTCTTGGCAGCTCGGCTGAGACCTCTACACTAGCAAGGCCGGCGTTCCCTTGAATATGAACCGAACTCCGGCGCAGGGTCAACCAAGCTTGCTCACTAGCGACATCCCGTCCGAGGTTCCTGCCCTATTAAAGCTAGATGATGTAGTAATATACATTGTCCCCTTACAATCACTATTTCTACCACTATTTGTATGAAAAATGGGTTTTTAACCCATAGTTTTGCCTAACTTTGAGGCTTAATTAAAGTGAAACTTATACACCTTTTTTTGGGTAGGTCCAGTGGCTATGAATATACTTTAATGTGAGGATTAAGAATATGTAATTAGTTATTCAAAATTATTTACAAATGAATTGTAAATTGACTCTAAAGTGTGCTACATAGATATGATTTATGAAGAAAAAGTTATTAGTCCCACATTGGAAAGGAGATAAAAGTTAAAGTGGTTTATAAGGAGTTACTTTCACTCCTTGGGTAGGGCCCAAGGGGTACTCAAGTTTTTGAAGAAGGGGAGTTATGGATGGGCTTAGGCCGAGACTATGGACTCTATGGGCTGGACT
>BRYF01000027.1:16123586-16126086 GCA_030159135.1 Actinidia polygama | reverse complement strand
GACTCAAAGGGGATGGTCGGGGATTTAGGAGTTACCAAAAAAAGTAGTTTTATAGTAACATTAGTTGCCATTATCGATTAAAGCTAGTTTGAGATTAATTTACTTGATAATAAAAACAAGCTCGAATATAATTTTAAAACTAGTTAAATTTTTATACCAAACTTAAACAGTCTATTGTTTAACTCGTTGACTTGTTAATTAACCCTACTTCATTCCCTCTCCAAATTGGGGTCAGAAAACACCTCGTTGAAACGTCCATATAGACCCAGTGCCCAAGATTTGTGCCCAATTTACTCTGTCTTGGTAAATGTTTGCAAGAGGAATTCATTATTTTAAAGGTTAATTTGGTAATTTAATGAGCAATTAACTTAGCGCCAAGCAATTATATTTTTACCCTTGGTCTTCATTAAAGCTACCAGCCAACCATAGACACAGAGTAATTAAATTAATCCTAAGGGTATATCTCATTACAATAACAATGTTACCTTGATGCGGAAAGAACCCAAGCCGCAACTGCACAGGCTGCTCAGGGGTGTAATCGGTTCGATCGATTTAGTTTGTAAAATGTAAAACTGAAACGGGCTTCTATAGAAAAATTCACTTAATCATTATATTTCAAATTAAAAAATATAATATACCAACCGAGATGTAGAAAAAAATAAATTAATGGCTCTAATGTCATGATTTAAGCCTCCAACGATAAAATTTAGATTACAAACCAAAAAACAAGCTAAAAATTAATAATTTAAACAATTTACATAAGTGCACATTGACTGTTTAAATTGATGATAGAGATTTAGATCTACAAATAGACGGTGAAATTTATAAAACATGTGATGACTTATATAATTTCAATTTGATTTTAAATGTTTTTAAAAATCTAAAACCGAACCTAACTTTTTTCTGTGGATTCGATTTTCTTAATTATTCTTACACTCCTGCATTGGTACTAGAAAGATTTTAAATTGACTTTGTTAGAAACACATTGGTTATTATATCTTATTATTAGTGAGATTTATTTCTTTTTACTAAATTACAACTTTAGTAGTATATGAGGAGTGATTTTTCCACTTTACTTTTGTACAAAATTATTTTATTTTTATTTTTATTTTTTTTATGTTTAATGAAAAGTTATTAAAGAGATATTTAATTTATTAATTTTTTATACACGTTTGCACAAAAAGAATGATAATCTTTTGTAACTCAACATGATGAAGAAAAGAAAAGAAAAATAAAGATTAAAATTGGGTCAATCAATTCTTGAGTTTGATTAATTTAAGGGGCTTTAATCGGTCTTATATTAGTGGACAGTGAAATTAGTTGGTCTTTGGGTTAGATACCAAGTTATAAAATAAAAAAAAATGGGTCACGTTATTCTTATGCCAAAATGTATGAAAAACTTTATTTTTTCTTTTCAGTCTCCTACAATTTGAAATTAATTGCATGAATTTTTTTATTCATTCGATCCTATTGCATTAATTATTTTAATTTGAATAGAACTTATTAGATTCTAAAAGCACTGGTATCAGCCTATATATATATACATATCCTCCATGATCTCAATTTTTTTGTTCAAAAAATATTTGTCAACCTCAAAAGGTCAAATGTATAAAACTTGTCAAATTTTTTTAAATCATCTTTTATAAATGGTCAAAAAAACTTTTAAAAGTAAAATATAGTGGTAATATTGAAAATAAGTATATTACGATTTAATTTTGAATGCATTACGTAAGGACGTGACTTCTCTAAAGTCCATTGACTTGGATTATATTATACAGTCTAAGCATTTTAAATTATATTTTAGGTCTATTTTAATGATTCAAACTGTTTTACTGTGGATTCTGTTATAAAGATCAATACTGTAAAAACAATTACGTTGATCGGCACAATTTATAATTTTACTTTAAAAATAAAAATATAATATATTTATAATTTTAGTTTTTGATCCTGAACCTCGCCTATATATATACATATGTTTTACTATCCAATAGTGATAAGTACACATCCACTTTTGGGTGTGTACAAAACACACTCATTTTTTTTTCCTCACAAATTAAATGGAATCCGCCCTAATTAAAATTTTTACACTTTTCTAAAAACTCTAATTAAGGAGGGTCACACTTATTTGTGAGAGGCCAAAATTAGTGTGTCTTGTAAAATCATTATTCTTCTCTATACACACTACTCACAATATACAGACTCTCTCTGTAAATAACAGAGGATCAACCAATTACAGCGCATAAAAAGTACCAATCCCATCCCAGTAAATATTTCGAACTTTGAGGGTATTTAAGAATGAATAAACCTCAGGAAACCTCATCCTTGCCAGAGGATAAATGGCCCCACCGACCTTGTCTTGATTTGTATTAGCCAATTAAACACTGCTTAAAATGGCAAGTCCCAAGCAATTATACTAATTATTTAAAACTTTATGATAATAATATCCACACCCTCAGTTCACAAAAATCCTACATAATTTAAATTTGAATTTTAGTTTGTT
>BRYF01000027.1:16093586-16096086 GCA_030159135.1 Actinidia polygama | reverse complement strand
AGTTCAAGGTCAATCTCCTTGAATCAATCAAAGTTCCATCATAACTTAGCCTGATCATCCCGAATCACCAACCACAAAATATCCACAATTACAAACCAATTAGCATTGGATTGCCTTAATCAATTCAACGATACATCATTACACGTACATATACCTCAAGTACAGACATGGTATACATGATACATCGATACGTAGGTCTGCGAACCCTAATTTGAGGATTTCATCAAATCTTACGGATTTTCAACGTCCAGGTAAAATTAAGGAGAGAGAAAACGAAGAAACACATATTTTAGAGAGAGAGAGAGAGAGAGAGAGAGAGGTGAACCTGTACTGCGAGGTTTGGGGCGCCGTTGCAAATGATTTTTGGAGACGACAATATTTGCTGGACCTGATGCGCTTGCGGGAGTCTCGTTTGGGTAGAGAAGACTCGCAGGAAGGAGAGAGAATTATTTTAAGTTTTTGTCCGGTTGTGAAGTTTTACTCTTATTAGACAGTCACCCTCCAACTTTTCTGAAATTCCATGTAGACCCATATCAAAATCATGGTTGAATAGGCATGACTTGAGTTAAGGCCATTTTTTATTTTATTTTTTTAATTGCATTGGTTTTTGAATTTATTTATATTGAGTGATTTTTTTTTAATTATTTAATTAATTTTTTATATTTTTTGATTTCTTTTGATGAGAAGAGTCTGAAAATATAAAAATTATCATCTAATTTAAAAAAAAAATCACTAAAAATAAAAATAAATATTTTTATTCATACTTTTTCGATTCCTATTAACGAGTTTCATCTTATTTGAAAAAAAAATTAATAAAGAAAAAAACTATTTTTACTCAACAAATTAGCTATATCCTTTTATCTTTAGTGATTTTTTTTTTAATTTGAATATAATTTTTACAATTTGAGATTTCTTTCGTCAAAAGAAGCCAAAAAAATATAATATTTTGATCGAACGGTGAAAAAAAATCAATAAAAAAATACTAAAAAATCAAAGTAGTTATTTTAAAAAAAAAAACTAGGCCAAACTAGACCTAAGTTGTGATATAATAATTTGAAAACCAGCCTAACCCAAAAAAATTTACAAAAATAGACAAAATCATCATATGAGAAAATGACTTCGAATTTGGGAATGAAGCCTTTTATGAACAAAATTAGTTCATTTCTTTTTTTAAATTAAAGTACATGACAAGTGAGTATCTGTTGCATTTTAAAATTAGATTTTAAATTATTTTTTTATGGTTAACCAAATAGAAAATAGATTTTGCTGAGAAGTCGGTTTGGCATTTTTCAGAATTAATTTTGTATAATACTTTTTTTTTAAAATAGTTTTTAGAACAAAGACATTTATTATTTTTATAATATAATAATGAAAATAATTTTTAAAAATTTGAAGAAATCTTTTAACTATTTTCTCAAAAATGAGTATTTTTTTTTTAAAATTCCTTGAAAATGAAATTTGAAAACCTCCAACCAAATATCTTTTTTGAAAACTAATCTTCAAAACTTATTTTAAAAATTAAACCAAACAGAATATATTTTTTCTTCTCACTATCCCCTACCAACCAAACAAATATGAGAAATTTGATTGTTCTTAATATTTCTTTTAGTAGCAGCTTTTTTTTCGTTTGTTATCAATTTACTACTATTTGTATAATTTATTTTGTCTTTAGTGATTTTTTTTTTATAATTAAATAAAATTTTTATATTTCGAACTTCTCTTATCAAGACAAAACGAAAATATATAAAATTTTAATTAAATATTAAAAAATTCACTAAAAAAATCGAAAACAATATAGAAGCTCAAAAAGTCTATCCAAATGGTCTGATCTACAAGCTCAGTTCAAGAGACCAGCGAGTGAGCTGGTGGACCCCATATAAAAGAAGATTATTGGAAGAGTAGTAGTGAAAATAAAGGATCCAAGGGGGTTGTGTGATATGAGATCGACCTATACTATATTAAAGAATTAATCACTAACTTATTTAAAAATTTAAATTTTAAAATATAATTTTATTATTTAAAAAAAATTACAAAAAAATCAGAAGTTGACCATAAGAACTGATTAAGACTTACCGTTTTAAACCCTGTAATTTTTATCCTGTAAAAAAATTAGAAGTTGACCATGAATGAGAATAACGCCCGTCTAATTCAACTCCTCACCGCAGCCAATCCACCACCTCCAACGGCACCTCCCATTCCAGATATTGAGTGATCTCACCACTCTCATCGCTCAGGCGACGATAATTCCCAGAACAATCATAGTACTGGCCGAGCACAAAAGAGGCGAAGTCGATCACCAAGTCTTCCCCAACGTGAAAGGAGTCCCTCTTCATCAGAATCCCGATCATCTAGCCGAGCTTCTGAAGTTGAAGGCGAGGAAGTTAGGAGAGAAAGATCTCCTCGCCGAAACAATCAGACGCCCAGGGGCCGAAGTACTTCCACCTCCCAAAAGATCCGGGATCTAAATGCCCGTCTTGATGTCATCAACACGGGTGCAGGC
>BRYF01000027.1:16086086-16088586 GCA_030159135.1 Actinidia polygama | reverse complement strand
GGCCATGATGGAAGGACTTTGCTCTAGTTCACTGTTTGACTCCCTGTCCAAGAACGTACCCGAGACTTTATCGATCCTCCAAAGCAAGGCTGACAAATATATCATCGCAGAAGAGTTGGCCGAAGCAAAGCGTAGGCGACAAGGAAGAGATGATCACAAAAGAAAGGAGCCCGACACAAGGCGATCTGATTACAATGATGAAACGAGAAACAAAAGGTCTGATCGAGATCCAAGACGAGCCAAGGATAGGCATCCTCGCACTCCATCTCGCCGCCCAAAATTAGTGTTGCCGCCTCTCAAAGCCCCTATTGCCCAAGTACTCACGGAAGTTAAGCATGAAGAATTCATCAAATGGCCCAAAAAAATTAAGATTGATCCTCAGAAAAGGAACAAGAACAAGTATTGTGAGTTCCACCGAGACCACGTCCATAACACGGAAGACTGCTTACAACTGAAGGAATAGATAGCTAACCTTATCAAGAGGGGATACCTGAGAAAATATGTTGCTGATTGCTCGTCTCCTAACTCGCCAAAAAGGAGATATGGCGACAACAGACCAACTGCCGGTGATATACAAATGATCCATGGTGGTTTTGGATCCAGTGGATGTTCAAATTCGTCTAGGAAGAGGCACGTCAAGAGCGGTAGTGGGCGAGCTGAGGAAGAAGTCTATAACCTCTCTTCGTCGGTCATTGATATTCACCCGCCTATCATCTTCAATAATGACGATCTAAGAGGCTTACACCTCCCTCATAATGACGCCTTGGTTGTTTCAGCCGTAATCGCCAACTTCAATGTTCAAAGGATCTTGGTTGACAATGGGAGTTCAGCGGATATCTTGTTCATCTCGGCATTTGAGAAGATGAAGATTGAACTGAATAAACTCCACCCCTTCCATACTCCCGTAGTAGGTTTTAGAGAAAGTATGACGCACCCACTTGGGTTGATCAAGTTACCAGTGACCTTGGGGATGGAGCCACACCAGACCACTGTTTGGCAGGACTTCATCATGGTAGATTGCCCTTCGCCCTATAACGCAATTTTAGGTCGCCCTACTTTAGGAGAAACCAGGGCGATCACTTCAAACTACCACCTGAAAACAGGGGTGGGCGAGGTGAGAGGCGATCAAAAAGTGGCAAGGCAGTGTTTCATTTTGGCCATGAAGACTGAAACCTCTCCAGCCTCAAATGTCCAATAGCAATTACAGATCGCCTATGCCGAGATGTAATCCCTTAGGAATGAGGTAGAATAGGTTATCTTGGTAGACCCCCGAGAAACCAAAAATACCAAACCCCTTGAAGAAGTTGCTCCAATCTCTATACACTCAGATTATCTAGATCGCTACGTTATGATCGGTACTGAACTTACCGATGATCTACGTTCCACCCTGGTGGACTTTTTGAAGAATTTTTTTTGACATATTCGCTTGGTCGCAAGGCGATATCCTAGACATTGATCCTCTAGTCACCATGCACAAATTATTCGCCAACCCCAAGCATCCCCTAGTTCACCAAAAGAGAAGGAAATTCGCCCTCAAATGCCTGAAAGTCATAGAAGCAGAAGTGGACAAACTCATCAGAGCCAATGTCATTAAGGAAGCCCATTACCCAAAATGGCTCGCCAACATCGTCGTCGCCCCAAAGAAAGGGGGAAGTGGAGAGTGTGTGTTGACTTCACCGACTCCAACAAGGCATGCCCAAAAGATAGTTTTTCTTTGCCAAAAATTGATCTAATAGTTGACGCCACGTCCAACCATGAGCTTCTAAGTTTTATGGATGCCTTTTTAGAATATCACCAGATTAAAATGTACCCGCTTGATGTGGAAAAAATTTATTTCATCACGGAACGAAGGCTATATTGCTACAAGGTCATGCCATTCGAACTAAAGAATACTAGGGCGATGTACCAGAGATTGGTAAATAAGATGTTCAAGGAACTAATCGGGAAAACTATGGAAGTATACATTGATGACATGCTAGTCAAAAGCCTCAAAGCAGCCGATTACATCGCCCACCTGGAGGAAGCATTTGGCATCCTGTGAAGACATCGGGTGATATTGAATCCTTTCAAGTGTATTTTTAGGGTATCATCTAGAAAATTATTGGGATTTTTGGTAACCAAACGTGGAATTGAGGCAAACCCGAATCAGATTCAAGCCCTTCTCACAATGAACTTACCCAGAAATATCTACGAGGTGCAGCAGTTGATCGGGCGAGTTGCTGCCCTTAACAGATTCATCTCCAAATCAGCTGACAAATGTCTCCCATTCTTTCGGATCTTGAGGAAAAATCAAACCTTCTAGTGGAACAAGGAATCTAAAAAGGCATTTCAACAGCTCAAATAGTATCTTGGCTCGCCACCCCTGCTTACTGTTCCTATCACAAGCGAAGAACTCTTCGTGTACCTATCAATCTCACCGACAATAGTAAGTGCCGTGCTTATCCGAGAAGAAAACCAAGTTCAAAAATTAGTATATTATGTTAGCAAAGTCCTGATGGGA
>BRYF01000027.1:16078586-16081086 GCA_030159135.1 Actinidia polygama | reverse complement strand
GAGCCACAATGCTCGCCGCACTACTGGACTTGGCCTTTTTGGGTGGGGGTGGCGGCATGGCATTCTTGCCCTTGGAATCGTCGACTTCGCCCTTCTTACTGGGTGACGAGTCATGGTCACCCCAAGGCTACTTCTCTTGAATAACTATTCCCTTCAGGGATGGGGTAGTCATTGCCCTCGAGCTCGCATCTTTGGTGGCTGCCTTCTTCTCCCTAGCCTTCTTCGTGAGCGTGGCCACACTGATCCGAGACGACATCGCTGCAAGATAAAAACAAACATCAGACAACGAACAAAATAAAATATTTGGAAAGGTTAAAAAAAATATCATCCGATCTAAGCTCGGGGGTACAGCCTTGAGTCTGATCCAGACTCTGACTTAGAGTCTTAGCTGATTCTCGGACTACCCAATAAGGGGTCCCTTGATAAATCCAAAAGGGGATCTTTAACTTTTTCCCCCAACCACCTAAGCAAAGTCAGGTCGGGGACGTCAAGAAAGGCCCTCCTAACTATTCTCCCTATATCCCCCCTAATAACTCCTAGATATTCTACAGAGTCACCTCAAAAAAGACTTCGCTCTGAAGGTCGCCTCGAGAGGGAGGGACTCACCCTCATTGCCTGAAGTATTATTTCTGCCTATAAAAGTATTCTCCCTGCTACTGGATGATATCTCCATGCGACCACAGAAAAAATACCTTCAAAAAGTCTTGAAAGACAGGACCCGCGAGATCTCAAAATAGCCTCCCAGTTCTATCTTCTTAAGGACCTCCGCCATCCTCTGAGCCTCGATCTCGGACAAGGTGGGCAACTTGTTGTAGCGTTTCTCTGAAACAATCATTAATATCAAATAGGCAAAATGAAATACTTTGAAATAAAATAACATAAGGGGGAAGGATCTACCTGGCATGCCCCAAGATCTGGGGACCCACGGGATTCCTATGCCTGAAGGCATGCTCAGAAAGAACTCTCATTCTTCTCCTGAGGTGAAGAAGAACCTTTTCTTCTCCCCTTTCACATTGCTCGGCGACCCTCTGAGCAGATTCTTGTCGGGCCTCGCTTTGAAGTAAAACCACCCCGAATCTGGCAATGGGCTGAGAGAGTACATGCATCTAAACTCATCGCAGGACATATGGCGTTTATAGTATCACCATATCACCAACGAGCAAACAACACATCACCATGTGTTGGGGGAAAGTTGGGCAGGGCAAATTGTATAATGGTTCAAAATACTCCTAATAATAGGGTGAATTGGGAACCTTAAGCTAGTTGGAAAGACAACTTCATAAAAAGCCACCTCGCTTGGGCGGGTAGACAATATCGTCTCGCTCTCTCCGGAAATCTTGGTTTGGATACCGGAAGAAAAAGAGTACTTTTCTCTAAGCTTATCTAGGTCTCCCTGGGTCATGATATTGACCTCTTTGGTAAGGGTGAGGTGTCCATCTCAAGGTCTTCCCTACGGACGGATGAGTTGCCGTGAGAGGAATCTTTAGGGGGCGAGAAAGGGGACTGGTTTACATCATCAATCATATAGGATTTTCCTCCTAAATGGTCGGATATCCAGGAAGGCAAAGAGTTTTTGAAAGTTCCGTCTCCTAAGTCGATCCTACTGGACATGCACTAGGGATTACAAAATTAAAGGCATAGAGCAGTATTGAATACGTACTAAGAAAATGGAAGAAGTGGCGAGCAGTTTAGGGCGATGTGTACGTCGAAGTAGAAGCAACAGTTCGATAGAAGCAACAGCTCGATAGCAAGAACGAAGAACGTAAATGGATGGGGGGTCCCCCAATTTATAGGATCCTCGAAAGGCCAGGATCCACTCCCATCAACGGTGAAGATCTCGCGACGTTCCAACTTTCAAGACAAAAACCGCCATTCCCGCCGATGGGCTGCTTTTCTCGCCGAAATGCGTTATTTCATTATTAATGCTCTCACCCATGTGGCCTCTTTTGAATAGGGCGCATTAACTGCATCCGCCACGCGGCACCTCCCGAAGAAGCACTATTGAAACGCGTTCACATCATCAGCTGGAAGTTACCTCTGATGACACTTTCCTTTGATACTCAAAGATCCCAAGTGTTCCACCTCGGCACTCCGAGTAGGGGGCTACTGATGTAGGATAAAATGTTCGTCAACCGAGAAGTTAGAGACCTCGCCAGGATGCTACATCGACCCCGCTAATGCTCATATCACCGGCATCTCCATACTGCCACTATGATCTTGATCGCCCTTCGTATCATCGCCAGTAATCAGCACGAATCTAAGCTCGCTTGTCTCCACACCTCAGATGGGCGAGGTGAAATACATGGTCTTCTAACTCCATATAAACTCCATCTCCTCAGGGATTCTATCTACATAAGGAAGCTACCTTTAAAGAGATTCTATCCATCACGACCCTTATAATCACGGAATGTTTTCCAGATGTCAAATCTCTCCATTAAATCTTAAATATCTTTGGAATATATTTTCATACTTAGCCATCCGAGGATCACGTCGCAGTTTT
>BRYF01000027.1:16058586-16071086 GCA_030159135.1 Actinidia polygama | reverse complement strand
GTTCTCTTCTAATTTTAAATATCAGATGTTGAGAATGTGATTGATCTGTGACTTGATTTTACTAAATTTTTCTTTTGAGAAATTTCTCTTTTGAGTTCACATATGAGATGTTGAGAATGTGATTGATCTGTTTCTTGGCAGGGTAACTTTAGTTACAGTCATGGCTGGAAAATCATTTCTATTTCTCTCTTTTGAGTTTAGATCTCGAATGCTAAAAATGTGATTGACCCGTTTTTAGGCGACTGTAGTTGCAGTCATGGTGGGCAAATGCTTTTTCTTTCTTTTTTTCCCTTTTAATTCTCAGATGCTGAGAATGTGAGAGAAGCGTTTCTTATTGTTAAAACATTTCTCTTTTGAGTTCACATTTGAGATGTTGAGAATGTGATGGATCTGTTTCTTGGCGGGATAACTGTAGTTGCATTCACAGTGCGGCAATTCATTCTCCTTTTCTTTTAAATATAAATCTTAGATGCTAAGAATGTGATTGATTAGTGTCTTGATGTTACTAAATTCCTCTTTTGAGTTACATATGAGTTATTGAGAATGTGATTGATCTGTTTCTTGGCGGGGTAACTATAGTTGCAGCCATGGTTGGCAAATCATTTCTATTTCTCTCTTTCGAGTTCAAATCTTGAATGCTGAAAATGTGATTTGACCTGTTTCTTGGCGGGGCAACTGTAGTTGCAGCCATGGTGGGCAAATCCTTTTTCTTTCTCTTTTTATTTGTTATCTCAGATGCTGATAATGTGATTTGACTCGTTTCTTGATGTTCCAATATTTCTCTTTTGAGTTCACATATGTGATGTTGAAAATATGATTGATCTATTTCTCGGCGGGGCAACTGTAGTTGCAGCTATAGTGGGCAAATCCATTCTCTTTCTCTTTTAATTTTAAATCTCAGTTGCTGAGAATGTTATTGATCCATGTCTTGTTAATAAACTTCTCTCTTGAGTTCACACATGATATGTTAAGAATGTGATTGATCTGTTTTTTGGCGGGGCAACTATAGTTGCAGCCATGATGGGAAAATCCATTCCATTTCTCTTTTAATTTTAAATCTCACATGGTAAGAATGTTATTGTTTAGTTTCTTGATGTTACTAAATTTCTCTTTTGAATTCACATATGAGATGTTGAGAATGTGATTGATCTGTTTCTTGGCGGGGTAAATATAGTTATAGCCATCGTTGACAATCGTTTCTATTTTTCTCTCTTTTGAGTTCAAATCTTGAACGTTAAAAATGCAGTTGTAGGCATGGTGGGTAAATCCACCAGTCTTTTTTAATTTTAAATTTTAAATCTTGAATCTTACCCGTTTTTTGATGTTACATAATTTTTCTTTTGAGTTCGCATATAAGATATTGAAAATGTGATTGATCTATTTCTTGGCTGAGCAACTATAGTTGTAGCCTTGGTGGGCAAATTCATTTTCTTTCTCTTTTAATTTTAAATAACAGATGCTGAGAATGTGATTAATCCGTGCCTTGATTTTACTAAATTTCTCTTTTGAGTTCACATATGTGATGTTGAGAATGTGATTGATTTGTTTCTTGGCGGGGTAATTATAGTTGCAGCCATGTTTGGAAAATCCTTTCTCTTTTTCACTCTTTTGAGTTTAAATCTCGAGTGCTAAGAATGTGATTGATCGATTTCTTGGCGGGGCAATTGTAGTTGTAGCCATTGGGCAAATCCTTTTTCTTTCTCTTTTTGTTTTAAATCTCAAATGCTGCGAATGTGATTGTTGCGCTTCTTGATGTTCTAATATTTTCATTTTGAGTTCACATCTGAGATGTTGAGAATGTTGTAGTTCTGTTTCTTGGCGGGATAACTGTAGTTGCATCCATAGTGGGCCAATTCATTCTCCTTTTCTTTTAAAAATGAATCTTAGATGCTAAGAATGTGATTGATTAGTGTCTTGATGTTACTAAATTCCTCTTTTGAGTTACATATGAGTTGTTGAGATTGTGATTGATCTGTTTCTTGGCGGGGTAACTATAGTTGCAGCCAAGGTTGGCGAATCATTTCTATTTCTCTCTTTCGAGTTCAAATCTTGAATGCTAAAAATGTGATTTGACCTGTTTCTAGGCAGGGCAATTATAGTTGCAGCCATGGTGGGCAAATCTTTTTTCTTTCTCTTTTTATTTATTATCTCAGATGCTGATAATGTGATTTGACTCGTTTCTTGATGTTCCAATATTTCTCTTTTGAGTTCACATATGTGATGTTGAAAATATGATTGATCTATTTCTTGGCGGGGTAACTGTAGTTGCAGCTATAGTGGGCAAATCCATTCTCTTTCTCTTTTAATTTTAAATCTCAGTTGCAGAGAATGTTATTGATCCATGTCTTGTTAATAAACTTCTCTCTTGAGTTCACACATGATATATTAAGAATGTGATTGATCTGTTTCTTGGCGGGGTAACTATAGTTGCAGCCATGATGGGCAAATCCATTCCCTTTCTCTTTTAATTTTAAATCTCACATGGTGAGAATGTTATTGTCTAGTTTCTTGATGTAACTAAATTTCTCTTTTGAATTCACATATGAGATGTTCAGAATGCGACTGATCTGTTTCTTGGCGGGGTAAATGTAGTTACAGCCATGGTTGAAAAATCCTTTCTCTTTTTCTCTCTTTTGAGTTTAAATCTCGAGTGCTAAGAATGTGATTGATCCATTTCTTGGCGGGGCAATTGTAGTTGTAGCCATTGGGCAAATCCTTTTTCTTTCTCTTTTTGTTTTAAATGTCAAATGCTGAGAATGTGATTGTTGCGTTTCTTGATGTTCTAATATTTTCATTTTGAGTTCACATCTGAGATGTTGAGAATGTGGTACATCTGTTTCTTGGCGGGATAACTGTAGTTGCATTCATAGTGGGCCGACTCATTCTCCCTTTCTTTTAAATATAAATCTTAGATGCTAAGAATGTGATTGATTGGTGTCTTGATGTTTCTTGGCGGGATAACTGTAGTTGCATCCATAGTGGTCCAATTCATTCTCCTTTTCTTTTAAATATAAATCTTAGATGCTAAGAATGTGATTGATTAGTGTCTTGATGTTTCTTGGCGGGATAACTATAGTTGCATCCACAATGGGGCAATTCATTCTCCTTTTCTTTTAAATATAAATCTTAGATGCTAAGAATGTGATTGATTAGTGTCTTGATGTTACTAAATTTCTCTTTTGAGTTACATATGAGTTGTTGTGAATGTGATTGATTTTTTTTCTTGGCGGGGTAACTATAGTTGCAGCTATGGTTGGCAAATCATTTCTATTTCTCTCTTTCGAGTTCAAATCTTGAATGCTGAAAATATGATTTGACCTATTTCTAGGCGGGGCAACTGTAGTTGCAGCCATGGTGGGTAAATCCTTTTTTTTTCTCTTTTTATTTATTATCTCAGATGCTGATAATGTGATTTGACTCGTTTCTTGATGTTCCAATATTTCTCATTTGAGTTCACATATGTGATGTTGAAAATATGATTGATCTATTTCTTGGCGGGGCAACTGTAGTTGCAGCTATAGTGGGCAAATCTATTCTCTTTCTCTTTTAATTTTAAATCTCAAGTGCTGAGAATGTTATTGATGCATGTCTTGTTAATAAACTTCTCTCTCGAGTTCACACATGATATGTTAAGAATGTGATTGATCTGTTTCTTGGCGGGGCAACTATAGTTGCAGCCATGATGGGCAAATCTATTCCCAGTCTCTTTTAATTTTAAATCTCACATGGTGAGAATGTTATTGTTTAGTTTCTTGATGTTACTAAATTTCTCTTTTGAGTTCACATCTGAGATGTTGAGAATGTGGTAGATCTGTTTCTTGGCGGGATAACTGTAGTTGCATTCATAGTGGGGCCAATTCATTCTCCTTTTCTTTTAAATATAAATCTTAGATGCTAAGAATGTGATTGATTAGTGTCTTGATGTTACTAAATTCTTTTTTTGAGTTGCATATGAGTTGTTGAGAATGTGATTGATTTTTTTTCTTGGCGGGGTAACTATAGTTGCAGCCATGGTTGGTAAATCATTTCTATTTCTCTCTTTTGAGTTCAAATCTTGAATGCAGAAATTGTGATTTGACCTGTTTCTAAGTGGGGCAACTGTAGTTGCAGCCATGGTGGGCAAATCCTTTTTCTTCCTCTTTTTATTTATTATCTCAGATGCTGATAATGTGATTTGACTCGTTTCTTGATGTTCCAATATTTCTCTTTTTAGTTCACATATGTGATGTTGAAAATATGATTGATCTATTTCTTGGCGGGGCAACTGTAGTTGCAGCTATAGTGGGCAAATCCTTTCTCTTTTAATTTTAAATCTCAGTCGCAGAGAATGTTATTTATCCATGTCTTGTTAATAAACTTCTCTCTTGAGTTCACACATGATATGTTAAGAATGTGATTGATCTGTTTCTTGGCGGGGTAACTATAGTTGCATCGATGATGGGCAAATCCATTCCCTTTCTCTTTTAATTTTAAATCTCACATGGTGAGAATGTTATTGTCTAGTTTCTTGATGTTACTAAATTTCTCTTTTGAATTCACATATGAGATGTTGAGAATGTGATTGATTTGTTTCTTTGCGGGGTAAATATAGTTATAGCCATCGTTGACAATCATTTCTATTTCTCTCTCTTTTGAGTTCAAACCTCGAATGCTAAAAATGCCGTTGTAGGCCTGGTGGGCAAATCCAACAGTCACTTTTAATTTTAAATTTTAAATCTTAAATTTGACCCGTTTCTTAATGTCACATAATTTTTCTTTTGAGTTCGCATATGAGATGTTGAAAATGTGATTGATCTATTTCTTGGCTGGGCAACTATAGTTGCAGCCATGGTTGGCAAATTCATTTTCTTTCTCTTTTTAATTTAAATAACAAATGCTGAGAATGTGATTAATCCGTGTCTTGATTTTACTAAATTTCTCTTTTGAGTTCACATATGAGATGTTGAGAATGTGATTGATTTGTTTCTTGGCGGGGTAATTATAGTTGCAGCCATTAGGCAAATCCTTCTTCTTTCTCTTTTTTTTTTAAACCTCAAATGCTGAGAATGTGATTGTTGCGATTCTTGATGTTCTAATATTTTCATTTTGAGTTCACATTTGAGATGTTGAGAATGTGGTAGATCTGTTTCTTGGCGGGATAACATTAGTTGCATCCATAGTGGGGCCAATTCATTCTCCTTTTCTTTTAAATATAAATCTTAGATGCTAAGAATGTGATTGATTAGTGTCTTGATGTTACTAAATTCCTTTTTTGAGTTGTTTGAGTTGCATATGAGTTGTTGAGAATGTGATTGATCTGTTTCTTGGCGGGGTAACTATAGTTGCAGCCATGGTTGGCAAATCATTTCTATTTCTCTCTTTTGAGTTCAAATCTTGAATGCAGAAAATGTGATTTGACCTGTTACTAGGCGGGGCAACTGTAGTTGCAGCCATGGTGGGCAAATCTTTTTTCTTCCTCTTTTTATTAATTATCTCAGATGCTGATAATGTGATTTGACTCGTTTCTTGATCTTCCAATATTTCTCTTTTAAGTTCACATATGTGATGTTGAAAATATGATTGATCTATTTCTTAGCGAGGTAACTGTAGTTGCAGCTATAGTGGGCAAATCCATTCTCTTTCTCTTTTAATTTTAAATCTCAGTTGCTGAGAATGTTATTGATCCACGTCTTGTTAATAAACTTCTCTCTTGAGTTCACACATGATATGTTAAGAATGTGATTGATCTGTTTCTTGGCGGGGCAACTATAGTTGCAGCCATGATGGGCAAATCCATTCCATTTCTCTTTTAATTTTAAATCTCACATGGTAAGAATGTTATTGTTTAGTTTCTTGATGTTACTAAATTTCTCTTTTGAATTCATATATGAGATGTTGAGAATGTGGTTGATCTATTTTCATTTTGAGTTCACATCTGAGATGTTGAGAATGTGGTAGATCTGTTTCTTGGCTGGATAACTGTAGTTGCATTCATAGTGGGCCAACTCATCCTCCCTTTCTTTTAAATATAAATCTTAGATGCTAAGAATGTAATTGATTGGTGTCTTGATGTTTCTTGGCGGGATAACTGTAGTTGCATCCATAGTGGTCCAATTCATTCTCCTTTTCTTTTAAATATAAATCTTAGATGCTAAGAATGTGATTGATTAGTGTCTTGATGTTTCTTGGCGAGATAACTGTAGTTGCATCCACATTGGGGCAATTCATTCTCCTTTTCTTTTAAATATAAATCTTAGATGCTAAGAATGTGATTGATTAGTGTCTTGATGTTACTAAATTTCTCTTTTGAGTTACATATGAGTTGTTGTGAATGTGATTGATTTTTTTTCTTGGCGGGGTAACTATAGTTGCAGCCATGGTTGGCAAATCATTTCTATATCTCTCTTTCGAGTTCAAATCTTGAATGCTGAAAATATGATTTGACCTATTTCTAGGCGGGGCAACTGTAGTTGCAGCCATGGTGGGCAAATCCTTTTTCTTTCTCTTTTTATTTATTATCTCAGATGCTGATAATGTGATTTGACTCGTTTCTTGATGTTCCAATATTTCTCTTTTGAGTTCACATATGTGATGTTGAAAATATGATTGATCTATTTCTTGGCGGGGTAACTGTAGTTGCAGCTATAGTGGGCAAATCCATTCTCTTTCTCTTTTAATTTTAAATCTCAATTGCTGAGAATGTTATTGATCCATTTCTTGTTAATAAACTTCTCTCTTGAGTTCACACATGATATGTTAAGAATGTGATTGATCTATTTCTTGGCGGGGCAACTATAGTTGCAGCCATGATGGGCAAATCCATTCCATTTCTCTTTTAATTTTAAATCTCACATGGCGAGAGTGTTATGGTTTAGTTTCTTGATGTTACTAAATTTCTCTTTTGAATTCACATATGAGATGTTGAGAATGTGACTGATCTGTTTCTTGGCGGGGTAAATATAGTTACAGCCATGGTTGAAAAATCCTTTCTCTTTTTCTCTCTTTTGAGTTTAAATATCGAGTGCTAAGAATGTGATTGATCCATTTCTTGGCGGGGCAATTGTAGTTGTAGCCATTGGGCAAATCCTTTTTCTTTCTCTTTTTGTTTTAAATCTCAAATGCTGAGAATGTGATTGTTGCGTTTCTTGATGTTCTAATATTTTCATTTTGAGTTCACATCTGAGATGTTAAGAATGTGGTAGATCTGTTTCTTGGCGGGATAACTGTAGTTGCATCCATAGTGGGCCAATTCATTCTCCTTTTCTTTTAAATATGAATCTTAGATGCTAAGAATGTGATTGATTAGTGTCTTGATGTTACTAAATTCCTTTTTTGAGTTACATATGAGTTGTTAAGAATGTGATTGATCTGTTTCTTGGCGGGGTAACTATAGTTGCAACCATGGTTGGTAAATCATTTCTATTTCTCCCTTTCGAGTTCAAATCTTGAATGCTGAAAATGTGATTTGACCTGTTTCTAGGCGGCGCAACTGTAGTTGTAGCCATGGTGGGTAAATCTTTTTTCTTTCTCCTTTTATTGATTATCTCAGATGCTGATAATGTGATTTGACTCGTTTCTTGATGTTCCAATATTTCTCTTTTGAGTTCACATATGTGATATTGAGAATATGATTGATCTATTTCTTGGTGGGGGAACTGTAGTTGCAGCTATAGTGGGCAAATTCATTCTCTTTCTCTTTTAATTTTAAATCTCAGATGCTGAGAATGTTATTGATCCATGTCTTGTTAATAAACTTCTCTCTTGAGTTCACACATGATATGTTAAGAATGTGATTGATTTGTTTCTCGGCGGGGCAACTATAGTTGCAGCCATGACGGGCAAATCCATTCCCTTTCTCTTTCAATTTTAAATCTCACATGGTGAGAATGTTATTGTTTAGTTTCTTGATGTTACTAAATTTCTCTTTTGAATTCACATATGAGATGTTGAGAATGTGATCGATCTGTTTTTTGGCGGGGTAAATATAGCTATAGCCATCGTTGACAATCATTTCTATTTCTCTCTCTTTTGAGTTCAAATCTCGAAAGCTAAAAATGCAGTTGTAGGCATGGGGGGCAAATCCAACAGTCTCTTTTAATTTTAAATTTTAAAGCTTAAATCTTACCCGTTTCTTGATGTCACATAATTTTTCTTTTAAGTTCGCATATGAGATGTTGAAAATGTGATTGACTATTTCTTGGCTGGGCAACTATAGTTGCAGCCATGGTGGGCAAATTCATTGTCTTTCTCTTTTAATTTTAAATAACAGATGCTGAGAATGTGATTAATTCGTGTCTTGATTTTACTAAATTTCTCATTTGAGTTCACGAGATGTTGGGAATGTAATTGATGTGTTTGTTGGCTGGGTAACTATAGTTACATCCCTGATTGACAAATCATTTTTATTTCTCTCTTTTTTGAGTTCAAATCTCGAATGTTAAACATGTGATTGACCTGTTTCTTGGTGGGGAAACTTTAGTTGCAGCCATAATGGGAAAATCCTTGCTCTCTGTTAATTTTAAAATCTCATATGATAAAAAATGTAATTGACACATTTTTTAATGTGAAAATATTTCTCTTTTGAGTTCACATATGAGATGTTCAGAATGTAATTGATTTGTTTCTTAGTAGAGGTAACTGTAGAAGTAGACATGATGGGCAAACCCTTTCTCTCTTTTTTGAGTTTAAATCACGAATGTTAAGAATGTGATTTACCCTATATTTCTTGGTGGGGCAATTCTCATTGTAACCATGGTTGATAAATTCTTTTTCTTTTAATTCTGAATCTTAGATATTGATAATGTGATTGACCTGCATTTTTATCTTACAATATTTCACTTTTGAGTTCACATGAGTTGTTGAGAATGTGATTGATCTGTTTCTTGGCGTGACAATTGTGGTTGTAGCCATGATTGTAAAACCCTTTCTCTTTCTCTCTTTTTTGAGTATAAATCTCGAATGTTAAGAATGTGATTGACCTGTTTCTTATTGAGGCAACTGTAGATATAGCCATGGTAGACAAATCCTTTTTCTTTTAATTTTAAATCTCACATGTTGAGAATGTGATTTACTTACTTTTTATGTTATAATATTTCACTTTTGAGTTTACATATGAGATGTTGGGAATATGGTTGATCTGTTTCTTGGCGGGGTAACTGTAGTTGCAGCCATGATGGGAAAACCCCTTCTCTTTCTCTTTTAATTTTAATTTCAGATACTGAGAATGTGATTGATCCGTATCTTGATGTTACTAAATTTCTCTTTTGAGGTCACATATGAGATGCTGAGAATGTGATTGTTCTATTTCTTGGGAGGACAAGTATAGTTGAAGCCATGGTGGACATATCCATTCTCTCTCTTTTATTTTTAAATCTGAGATGCTGAGAATCTGATTGATCTGTGTCTTGATGTTGCTAAATTTCTCTTTTGAGTACGCTTATGAGATGTTGAGAATGTGATTGATTTGTTTCTTGGCGAGACAATTGTAGTTTCAACTATAGTGGGCAAATTCATTCTCTTTCTATCTTATTTTTAAAGTTGTTGAGAATATGATTGATCCGTGTCTTGATGTTACTAAATTTCTCTTTTGAGTTCACATATGAGATGTTGAGAATGTGATTGATCTGTTTCCTGGCGGGGTAACTATAGTTACAGCCATGATTGGCAAATATTTCCTATTTCTCTCTATTTTGAGTTCAAATCTCAAATGCTAAAAATGTGATTGATCCGTTTCTAGGCGAAGCGACTGTTGTTACAGCCATGGTGGGTAAATCCTTTTTCTTTCTCTTTTTATTTTTTATCTCAAATGTTGAGAATGTGATTGACTCATTTCTTGATGTTCTAATATTTTTCTTTTGAGTTCACATATGTGATGTTGAGAATATGATTGATCTATTTCTTGGCGGGGGCAACTGTAGTTGCAGCTATAGTGGGCAAATCTATTCTCTCTGTCTTTTAATTTTAAAGTTGCTGAGAATGTGATTGATCCGTTTCTTGATGTTACTAAATTTCTCTTTTTAGTTCACAAATGAGATTTTGAGAATGTGATTGATCTATTACTTGGAGGGGCAGCAATAGTTGTAGCCACGGTGGGCAAAATCATTCTCGTTATGTTTTAATTTTAAATCTCAGATGCTGAGTGTGATTGATTCGAGTCTTGATGTTACTAAATTTCTCAATTGAGTTCACATTTGAGATGTTGGAAATGTGATTGATTTGTTTGTTGGCGGGGTAACTAGAGTTACAGCCTTGGTTGACAAATCGTTTTTATTTCTCTCTTGAGTTCAAATCTCAAATATTAAAAATGTGATTGACCCGTTTCTTGGCGAGGCAACTGTAGTTGCAGTCATAATGGGAAAATCCTTTCTATGTTAATTTTAAATATGAGATGATGAAAATGTAATTGAAACATTACTTAATGTTAAAATATTTCTCTTTTGAATTCACATATGAGATGCTGAGAATGTGATTGATTTGTTTCTTGGTAAAGGTAATTGTAGAAGTAGACATGATGGGCAAACCATTTCTCTCTCTCTCTCTCTCTCTCTCTTTCTTTTGAGTTTAAATTTCGAATGTTTATAATGTGATTGACTCGTTTCTTGGTGGAGCAATTGTAGTTGCAGCCATGGTGGACAAATTCTATTTCTTTTAATTTTAAATCTCAAATGGTGAGAATGTGGTTGGCCTGCTTTTTTATATTTCAATATTTAACTTTTGAGTTCACATATGAGAAGTCGAGAATGTACTTGATTTAATTTTTGGAGAGGCAACTATAATTGCAGCCATGATGGGAAAAACCTTTCTCTTTCTATTTTTTTTGAATTTAAATCTCGTATATTAAGAATGTGATTAATCCGTTTCTTGACGGGGCAATTGTAGTTGTAGCCATGGTGGACATTTTTTTTCTTATTAATTTTAAATTTCATATATTGAGAATGTCATTGACCTGCTTTTTGATGTTATAATATTTCACTTTTGAGTTCACATATGAGATGTTAAGAATAAGATTGATCTATTTCTTGGCAGGGTAACTGTAGTTCAGCCATGATGGGCAAACCCTTTCTCTCTCTCTTTTTTTAGTTTAAATCAAAAATGTTAAGATTGTGATTGATTCGTTTCTTGGCGGGGTAATTGTAATTGTAGTCATGGTAGATAAATCTTTTTTCTATTAATTTTGAATCTCAAATGTTGAGAATGTGATTGACGGGCTTTTTTATGTCACAATATTTCTCTTTTTAAGTTTGCATATGAGATGTTGAGAATGTGATTGATTTGGTTCTTTGGCGGGGCAACTATATTTGCAACCATGGTAGGCAAATCCATTTTATTTCTCTTTTAATTTTTAATTTCAGATACATAGAATGTGATTGATCTGTCTTGATGCTACTAAATTTCTCTTTTGAGTTCACATATGAGATGTTAAGAATGTGATTGATATATTTCTTGGTGGGGTAACTATGGTTACAGCCATGGTTTGCAAATATTTTCTATTTCTATCTCTTTTGAGTTCAAATCTCGAATGCTAAAAATGTGATTGAACTGTTTCTAGGCGGGGCGACGGTAGTTGCAGTCATGGTGGGCAAATCTTTTTTCTTTCTTTTTTTTCCTTTTATTTCTCAGATGTTGAGAATGCGATTGACGAGTTTCTTATTGTTAAAATATTTCTCTTTTGAGTTCACATATGTGATGTTGAGAATGAGATTGATTTGTTTTTTGGCGGGACAAATGTAGTTGCAGCTATAGTGAGCAAATTTATTGTCCTTGTCTTTTAATTTTAATGTTATTGAGAATGTGATTGATCCGTGTCTTGATGTTGCTAAATTTTTCTTTTTGAGTTCACATATGAGATGTTGAGAATGTGATTGATCTTTCTGTTGGTGGGGCTACTATTGTTGCAGCTGTGGTGGGCATGTCCAACATCTTTCTCTTTTATTTTTAAATCTCTGATACTGAGAATGTGATTGATCTGTATCTTGATGTTACTAAATTTCTCTTTTGAGTTCGCTTATGAGATGTTTAAAATGTGATTGATCTGTTTCTTGGTGGGGTAACTATGGTTACAACCCTATTTGACAAATCATTTCTATTTCTCTCTTTTGATTTCAAATCTCGAATGTTAAAAATGTGATTGACCCATTTCTTGGCGGGGCAACTGTAGTTGAACTTTTTCTAGGCAGGGCGACTGTAGTTGCAGCCATGGTAGGCAAATAATTTTTCTTTCTCTTTTTATTTTATATCTTAGATGCTGAGAATGTGATTGACTTGCTTTTTGATGTTTCAATATTTCTCTTTTAAGTTTACATATGTGATGAGAATGTGAATGATCTGTTTCATGGCGGGGCAACTGTAGTTGCAATTATAATGGGCATATTTTTTCTCTGTCTTTCGATTTTAAAGTTGCTTAGAATATGACTGATCCGTGTCTTGATGTTGCTAAATTTTTCTTTTTGAGTTCACATATTAGAAGTTGAGAATGTGATTGATCTATTTTTTGGTGGGGCAACTATAGTTGCAGCCATGGT
>BRYF01000027.1:15968586-15978586 GCA_030159135.1 Actinidia polygama | reverse complement strand
GGCCTTTATATAGTTGAAGATTGGAGATCCGTGTGAGGATATCACGGAGAGATCCTCAGGTGGCGAGATCCTCGGGCGGCTATGTTTGGGAAGTATATCCCTAAAACACCAAAGTGATGATAGGAAGATGCCATATGGAGAGTAGCTCGCAAACATAGGTGCCATGATGGAGATGGTTCCCTTATTGGGTTGGATCCTCACGGAAGTGGACTCTGATCAGGTGGAGGAGTCTCGCAGAAGCAGACTCCTTAGGGAGGCGGAGTCCTCATGGAGATGATCTCTTATCTGGCGATGTGACTTACCTCGCCTAGTGGCGATCTGGAGATGAATTCATTTTTGCATGCTGGGCGACGTAATTGTGTAGTGGTCATGAAGTTATGGCGAGGTGATCATTCAAGCGACGTGCTCAACTTAGAATATTTTACCCCACATCAGTAGCCCCCTACTCGAGATGCCGAGATGGAACAAGGGGTCTACGAGTAATTAAGGAACAATAATTGCTTTTTGGTGAGGGACTTGGTCATGCAATAATGGCGTGCGTCAGTGAACAGACACGTGGATGAAGGCATTGAATGCTGATACGATGGTGTTAGTAGAATGACGGCGCATGAATGGGGCTTTTGGTGGGAAAGTCAGTTACATGCTCGGGATTCAAAACGCCGAGTGATCTAAGACGTTGGAGCAAATGAATCTTAGCCCCTGGTATCCCTTATATATAGAGGGGCCCATCCACTCATTTGTACTTTTTCGTTTGCGCTATCGAATTGTTGCTCTCTTTTTAATTTTCTCCTCGCCCTCACTCGTGGTCACCTCCTCCCCCCATAGCTCAGTAAGTATCTTTACCTACCTTAGTTTTAAATTTCGCTTTAGCAGTTTATGTCCCGTAGGCCCGAAGTAGTTAACTCAGACGACGTAGATTTCCTTTCTTCTTGGATATCCGATCACTTAGGGGAAGGATCATCATACATGACCGATGAGGTGAATCAATCTCCTGTATCGCCTATGGAGGATCCACAAATCCATGAGGTCAAACCCCTGGTCTCCATTGATCCTTCAGTGAAGAAGGAAACTAATATTATGACCTTAGAGGAATTAGACCTTCTTAGGACGTCCTGCCCTTTCCCCTCTGGCATGCAAATTAGGCTTCCCGAGGAGGGCGAGACCATAGCTTCAGCTCGCTCGGGTGAGGTGGCTTTTTACGAGCCCGCATTTCCTGCAGGCCTCCAGTTTTCTGTTCATCCTACCATTAGGTTGATTCTACAATTTTATAACATCTATCCCGCTCAGCTTGTGTCCAACGCGTGGCGAAGCATTGTTTGCGCGATGGCGCTGTGGCCAGTATATAAATACGACATATCCCTTTTCAAGTTTAGGAACCTATTCAGCCTTAATAGCAACCCTAAATCGGATCAAGGCTAGTTGTACTTCAAAGCGAGGTACAAAAAGACCCTGCTCGAAGGATACCCCAGCAATGTCAAGGGGTAGAAGAGCAAGTTCTTTTTCGTCTCCGGAGACAAGTGGGAGCTTCCTGAAGGTTCATCTCGGGAAGGAGATCTTTCGAGGGTTTCGAGGACATGAGGCGTTCTAGGTCGGTTTCAACATTTTGGTTGTCACTTTTGCTTTCATTAAACTTTCGAAGAGTTAATCATTCAGTTATGAGTTTTTCAGATAAACATTGTAACAACCCGCCCAGACTATACGGAGACGAACATAAACTTTTTGACGAAATTTTCAACTCGGTAGAGAGTCAAGGACGTTATTCCGTTCTAGTACTCCTAGATTCAAAGTCATTTCGTCGAGTGTTTGTTTCTCCTGGGACCATGTCACCGAGCTCTTCAAGCAATGCGGGTGAGTCCCGCTTTTCCCGTGATGAACGCATTCAACGAGACAATGCCCTCCGAGATGAATCAATCGAATACCTAGAACCCTTAGGACGGATCTAAAGAGGATTCTACCTCATATTCCTGAATTGACCTTGCTAAGATAGTCAGGGAAAAAATCCAAGATCCTATTTTAGATTCCTTACTGAATGTTTCGATCTCAAGCTCGGACTCCACATCGAAATCCGGGTTGGATTCAGGGTTACCCCCGAGCTTAAATCGGATGGTATTGCCACTTGTCGATTCTAAGTGTTTAAATTTCTGTGTCTGATATGTGCATTCTTTTTTAGCCATGTCGAAAAGGATTAGCCTCAAGAAGCTCGGTGAAAAGGCTGAAAAGTCCAAGGGCATTAGCTCGACGAGTGGACTCACCCCAGCGAATGGGGTAACCATTGGTGAGAAACATCCATAGGAGGACCTTACCATCTCTCCCGAAAAGAAGGGCAAGCCTGCCGACAGCTCCAAGGGGAAAGAGTCTGCCACTGCACCTGAGGCCAAAAAAAAGGGCAAGGTAGCCGAGGTGACTCACTCAATGGACACTCCTATCCCGAGGCCTGGTGTAGGCAGCTCGCCCAATCTCGGCATCATCTTGGGACCCCCAAGGCCTCCATTCTGGGTAGTCCTTTGGTGGCCAAGAAGTTATTGCGGGGGGTGATCCCCCCCGCAGACAGAGAGAAGGTGGAGAAGCTGTCCTTGGATTAGACGGCAACCAGATTTTTTCATGTCCTCGGTCAGGTACCACCTCAGTTCCGAGTCTTAACTTTTCTTTGGATATTTCAAGTTGTTTAGGTTGCTTTGAAAATATTTTTTTATAGAAGGCAGTTGTGCTTGGATCCTCCCTGGCATTACGGAGCCGAGAAACTATGGAAGAGGCGTCCCTTCAGCTAGGATGAGCAACTTTCTTGGAGAGCAAGGTTTCTCGCCTTGGCGAACCGGAGCAGCAGTTGGTCAAGGCCCTAGCTCGGGAGCAGCAAGCCGGCAACGAGCTGGCCAAAACAAAGGAAGAAAATAATGCTTTTGCCGACAAGTTGGAGAAGTCGGGATCCTTGGTAGTGGAGCTGAGGGAAGCTTTTTCTAAAGCCAATGATTCTGTCGTGGAGGAGTTTAAATCTTCATCGGATTTCTTGGTTGTAGTCGAAAACGCTGCCTCCAAGTATTTTGGGGAAGGATTCGATTTTTACAAACGGCATCTTCGTCGCCATCATCCCGACGTCACCATCGACTTGGAGGGAATGGGTTTCGATCACAACATGCTTGCCGAGGAGGATGAGGCGAACGAGGGAGAGAAGGACGGGAAGAACGAGGAGAATAACAAGGGCGACAATGATCTCCCCCCTTCCTGAACTATTGTATTTTTTTTTTGAATCGGAGAAATGTAATCCTCAAATTTTGTATGGAACCTATGTTATGCTCTATTTCATTTTATGTTCCATGTTGACGATCACACATTTAAGAAAATGATGAGGCAAACTTCTTAGTTTAGGCGGTAAGAATCATTCTAATTAACTTAAACAGGAACCACTTGATTGGAGATCAGGCTTTAGACTAAAGGGTGATGTAAATTTAAATAAAAACTGTTAGGCAAATATATTGTCAATTTACCTTTGTAAAACAAGGTTGACTAGTTTTGATAACTATGGCGATCATAATTAAATGATATGGCGAAATGATAGTGGCTGACTTGCGATCAAACTCATTTTCATTGCAATAAGCAGGCGATCTCTGCAACGACGATCAAGACACCTTATCATATCATAAAGAATGGGCATTCTTGATTATGGCGACATCCGCAATGCCGACCAAGATGTCTTATCACATAGTAATGAATGGGCACTCTTGATAATGGAGACTAAGATGCCTTATTATGTAGTAATGAATGGGCACTCTTGATTATGGAAAAATCTTCAATGGCGATCAAAAAGCCTCAGCCGTCTTGTAACAAACTGGCGATCTTGATATTGGTGACATCCACAATGGCGATCAAGATGCCTTATCATATCGTATGAATTGGCGTATCTTGATAATAGCGATATCCACAATGACGATCAAGATGTTTTATCATATCATACGGAATGGACAACTTGATTTGGCGATATACATAATGGCGATCAAGATGCCTTATCATATTGTAATAAATGGGCAATCTTGATTTGGCGATATCCAATCTAAACTCAGCGATATAGTATGGTGAATGAAAATCACATGAAATTTTATTCTTAAACTAGCAATTTATTACAAAGAATCTAGAGTATATATGGAGGTGCATAAAAGAACGGGTATACAGCCTAGGCGATCTTGTAATCATGGCAACCAGCGGATTCACTTGTAATATTTCTTTAAATGCTCAGCGTTCCAAGAGTGAGGGAGTGCCTTCCCACTCATGTCGTTCAGTCAATAAGTTCATGGTCCAGATATTTTGACAACCTTGTAAGGGCCTTCCCATGTAGGACCGAGTTTCCCTGGATTTGGTTCCTTTGTGGATAAGGTGACTTTCTGTAAGACCAGGTCGCCGGGTAAGAAACATCTGTACTTAACTCTTTGATTGTAGTACTTGGCGACCTGTTGTTTATAAGTTGTTTGGTGTACTTCAGCTCCCTCCCTTTTTTCATCAAGGAGATCAAGGTTAAGCCTCAGTTAGGCTTCATTGTTTTCCTTATTGAAATTTGAGGTCCTGAAACTTGGCATCTCGATCTCGACAGGTATAACTAATTATGTCCCATAAACCATGGACTAAGGTATCTCACCCGTAGGAATCTTGCTCGTTGTATGGTATGCCTAGAGTATGCTCGGCAAGTCTTCCACCCATTCGTTTTTGGACTTTTCTAATCTCATCTTCAGATTCCTTAGGATGGTCCTATTGATAACTTCCACTTGACCATTTGCTTGAGGATGATCTGATAAGAAAAAATGATGTGAAATAGCAAGATCCGAGCAAAATTGCCTAAATTCATCATTGTCGAATTGCTTGGCATTGTCCAAGATAATAACCTTGGGAATTCTAAATCGACAGATATATTCTTCCATATGAAAATCCTTGTGTTTTTCTCTGTGATCTTGGTGAGAGGCTCTACCTCTATCCACTTGGTGAAGTAATCGATGACAACGATCAAGAACTTTCTTTGTAGTAGAGCTTGAGGTAAAAGTCCAAGTATATCAACTCCACATTGGGCGAACGACCATGGGTTGGTCATTGTCACACTTTTGTGTGTATAGTGTCGTATCATGCTTCATCCGAGGCCAGAAGTAGCCTTGTCGGATTGCTTTTCTTACGAGCAATCTCACCTCTGAATAATTTCTACAGATACCTTTATGGATTTCTTTCAGCACATATTCTCCTTCTTCATGTCAGAGACATCTTAGGAGAGGCCCTGAAAAAGACCTTTTAAATAAGACTCCGTGGAGAATGCAAAACTTTGCAAATCTGTACTGGATCCGGCGAGCTTGGAGCTTGTCTAGTGGTAACGTGCCATTCTGGAGGTATGCAATAATGTCATCCATCCACGTCGGGCCTACTTCTATCTGACAAACTGATTTGGCGACATTGATACTCGGGTTGGTTAAGAATTCCATAGGTATATTCCTATCCGAGATGAAATCAAAGGATGAGGCAAGGTTAGCCAAAGCATCAGCCTTCTTATTCTCTTCTTTGGGGATCTGGTGAATAGTAAAGTCTTTGATTTTCTTGGACATGTTTCTGACTTCGTCTAAGTAGGCTGCCATCCTTGTATCCTTGGCGAGGTAGTCTCCTTGGACTTGATTTACCACCAGCTGAGAATCACTAAAGGCGTCCAGGGCATCTAATCCTAGTTCAATAGCAACTCTCAGCCCGGCGAGAAAAGCTTCATACTTGACTTTATTGTTGGTGGCCTTGAATCCAATCTGTATGGTGTACTCCATTTGCACGCCTGAAGGAGTTTGAAGGATGAGTCTTGCACCACAACCATGTTGATTGGAAGATCCATCTACAAATAACATCCATTTGGAGAGATGGTCATCTGGGTTACACGCCTTTGCAGTTTTTACCTCGGGAGGGAGTCACATTTGGTTCAAGAGCAGCTTCATGTGTGAATTTGTCCACGAAATGGACTAAGGCTGGTCGGTCAACACAGTAATGGGATGCGCCTGAAAATATTGGCAAAGCTTTCTGGCGGCGATAAGGAGAGCATAGGCGAGTTTCTCGATTTTCAAATATCTGGTCTCGGCCCCCTTGAAGACTTTACTAACATAATATATCGATTTCTAAATCATGTCTTCTTCTCGAACTCGCATCACACTTACAGTTGTTGGCAAAATGGACAGGTATACGAGACATTCCTCGCCCATAACAGGAACTATAAGCAAGGGCGGTGAACTGAGATAATCCTTCAGTTGTTGAAAGGCTGTTTTTGATTCCTCATTCTACTAGAAGATTTGATTTTTCTTTAGAATTATGAAGAATAGGAGACACTTGTCGGCTAACTTGGAGACGAATCTATTAAGGGCGACAACTCGCCTAGTCAACTACTGCACCTCATGGATGTTCCTGGGCGAGCTCATTGCGAGTATTGCTTGAACCTGATCCGGGTTCGCCTTGATTCCACGTTTGGTCACCAGAAATCCCAGAAATTTCTCAGATGATACTCCGAAAATGCTCTTGGAAGGATTTAACATCATTCGGTGTATTCGTAGGATGCCAAATGCGTCATTGAGGTGGGCGATGTGATCGGCTGCTTTGAGGCTCTTGACTAGCATATCATCTATGTATACTTCCATAGTCTTCCCAATTAATCCCTTGAACATCTTATTCACCAATCTTTGGTACGTCGCCCTAGCATTTTTTAATCCAAACGACATGACCTTGTAGCAGTATAGTCCTCGTTCTGTAATAAAAGAAGTTTTCTCCATATCATGGGGAACATCTTGATTTGGTGATAACCAGAGAAAACATCCATGAAGCTATGGAGCTCATGCTTGGAGGTTACATCACTATCAGGTCAATTTTTGGCAAAGAAAAATTGTCTTTTGGATATGTCTTGTTAAGGTTGGTGAAATCTACACATACTCTCTAATCCACTCCACTCCCCCCTTTTGGGAGGGGGGCAACGACAACATTGGTAAGTCAATCTGGATAATGAGCTTCTTTAATGACGTTGGCTTTAATGAGCTTAGCCACTTCTTCTTCATTGACTTTTAGGCGCTCGGGGGTGAACTTCCTTCTTTTTTGGCGAATTGGATAATGCTCGGGATTGGTGAATATTTTATGCATGGAGACCTAAGGGTCAATGCCTGGGAAATCACCTTGGGACCAAGCAAAGACTTCATAATTTTTCTTTAAAAAGTTAACTAGGGCAGAACGTAGTTCGCTATCAAGCTCGGTGTTGATCACAATATGGCGATCTGGATAGTTTGGGTGAATGGAGATTGGAGCAACTTTTTCCAAGGGTTTGGTGTTTTCCGTCTCCCAGGGATCTACCAAGATAACCTGTTCTACCTTATCTCTCAAATGTTTTATCTCGGCATCGGCGATGTGTAATTGCTATTGGACATTTGGGGCTGGGGAGATTTCAGTTTTCATGGCCGAAATGAAACATTGCCTTTCCACTTTTTGATCGCCTCTTACCTCACCCCTGTTGAAATGGAAAACTTCATTTTTAGGTGGTAGGTTGAGGTGATCGCCCTGGTCCCTCCTAAAGTAGGGCGACCTAAAATTGCGTTATAAGGTGAAGGGCAATTCACCACGATGAAGTTCTGTCAAACGGTGATCTGGAGTGGCTCTATCCCCAAGGTCACTGGTAACTTGATCCACCCAAGTGGGTGTGTCATATTTTCTCCAAATCCAACCAAAGGAGTGTGAAAAGGATGTAACTTCTCCAAGTCAATTTTCATTTTATCGAAAGCCGAGATAAAAAAGATGTCTACAGAACTTTGGTTATCAACCAGTAGTCTTTGTACGTTAAAGTTGGCAATCACAGTAGAGACGACCAAGGCATCGTCATGGGGAAGGTGCAAGCCCCTCAGATCGTCATTGTTAAAGGTAATTGGAGGGTGGGCATAAAAAACTGGAGAGGAGAGATTGTAGACTTCTTCTTTGGCCCGTCCATGAGTGTTTTTGGCATGCCTCTTCCTAGACGAGCTCAAACATTTGCCGAATCTGAATCCACCATGGATCACCTGAATATCTCCCGCGGTTGGCCTATTATCGCTATATCTCCTTTTTGGCAAGTTGGGTGGCAGGCGATCAGCAACATATTTCCTTACATACCCTCTTTTGATAAGGTCGGCTATCTGTTCCTTTAGCTGGAAGCAATTTTCTGTGTTATGCCCATGATCTCGGTGGAACTCACAATACTTTCTCTTGTTCCTCTTCCGAGGATCAGTTTTGATTTTACCAGGCCACTTGACGAATTCCTCATGCTTGATTTCTGTGAGCATCTGGGCGATGGAGCATTAAGGGGAGGCAAAATCAATTCTGGGCAACGAGGTAGAGTACAGGGACGCCTTTCATTGATCCATTTTGAATCTCGACTAGACCTTTTGTTTCTCGTCTCATCCCTATAGTCAGATCGCCTTGTGTCATGCTCCTTTCTCTTGTGATCATCTTTCCTACGTTGCCTCCGTTTGGCTTCAGCCAATTCTTCTGCGGCAATGTATTTGTCAACCTTGCTTTGGAGGACGAACAAAGTTTCGGGGACGTTCTTGGATAGGGAGTCAAACAATGGACCAAGGCAAAGTCCTTCCATCATGGCCATGATCACCACCTTGTCGCTGGGATCCTCTACTTCCAAGATGGCTTGGTTAAACCACTTCACATAATCCTTCAAAAGCTCGGTATCTTTTTGGTGAATAGTGAACAAGTGGGAGGCATTTTTCTGAATGATCCGACAGCTCAAGAAGTTGGCGACAAAAAGCCTGCTCAAATTGCCAAATGAGTTGATGGTCCCAAGAGGCAATTTTCGAAACCACGACCTCGCTGATCCCTTCAGGGTGGCAATAAAAGCCTTGCACATCATTTCGTCTGAGCATCCTGGAGTGTCATCAAGCTTTTGTACAAATCGAGATGGTCCATTGGATCTGTCTTCCCTTCGTATCTCCTAAGCTGAGTAGGAAGCTTGAATTTGGAGGAATCCCCTAGCTCTCGGTCTGCCTAATCAAAGTGTCTACGATGACAAGCGCGCCAGCACTTGTGCTGATGGCGTCAAGGCAGGCATCCAGCTCCCGAATCTTTTGTGAGGTGGAAATGTTGCGGCGCCTGGGTGCTTGATTGTTTCGAAGAGGAGACCTTCCTCTCCCGACGTCCTCGCCCTCCACTTTCGGAGTTTTACTGGATGAGCGGGATTCTGAAGAGGAACTTCTCTCTCACCTAGAGCGTTGAGTGGGAGACTAGTGTCGCCTGGCTCGACCGATACTGTGGTGGCTCTGAGACACTTCATCACCAAACCGACGGGGTCGGTGAGGCGGGTGGTTTTCAAGAACAGGGGCTGGAGGAACATGCGGCGGGTTGGTGGCGAGGAGCTGTAACAAACAGCGTTATTTTCGTTTATGATTATCATGCCATACCATGTATTTCACGGTGAAGGCCCTCTAGATCTGAAGCTTGGCTAGTATTGGCCATAGGATGAACTCTATTATCTAAAGGGTTGTTGGCACTTAGTTTGGGTATGCAACGACTGCGCAAGTGCATAGAAGGTTGAGAACTGTTGTTTCCACAGACGGCGCGAAATTGTTGTGGTAAAAATCTGGGCGAGCAATCCGACAGTCAATATTGCTCTTTTTTACCTCGGCAATAACTCGAGCAACCTACGCAGGTAGACAAAAGTAAACGACCGGGGGTGAGACCGCTAAAATCCCTCCGGCGTGCGAATCATATCAAGGCGATAAGAAATTGGGCAAAACACAAAATGAAGTTCTCCGGAGAGAATGCATTGCGATGTGTGTATTGAGCGTACCTTTACATAATGGAGGAGAGGCCTTTACATAGTTGGAGATTGGAGATCCGTGTGAGGATATCACGGAGAGATCTTGGGTGGCAAGATCCTCGGGCATCTATGTTTGGGAAGTATATCCCTAAAACACCGGAGTGATGATAGGAAGATGCCATATGGAGAGCAACCCGCAATCATAGGTGCCGTGATGGAAATAGT
>BRYF01000027.1:15936086-15941086 GCA_030159135.1 Actinidia polygama | reverse complement strand
TCTCTACATTCTCTCTTTGCTCTTTCGCTACTATAGCCACAATCACACCGCCATCACCACCACACTGCCTTTGTCGTTGACGTTGCCATTGCCACCAATGCGACATCACTGCCACCATCACTGTCAAATCTTTCTCTCTCGCATATCTGAGATCTACAATGCTGTCACGACCTTCCACCACCACTGCCCCCCACAATGCCACACCGCAATCGTTGCTGTCACTACCAGCTTACAGTTGTAGTTGCTGTCATCACTGCCTTTCCTCCATCTTTCTCTCTCTCGCTCAAATATGAGATATGCAACGCCATCATGGCCTTCCCCCCCCCCCCACCGTCTGTTTCCACCGGTGTCAAATCTCTTTATCTATCTGAATAATTTTTTTATTTTTTGGTTTATTTATTTTGAAATAGTGACAATGAAATTTTACTCTTTCCACCATCACCGCCATCTCAACGTTTGTTATTTTGAACATTGATCAATATTTGAAACAGTAAAGTTTGACTATAATAAACAGTGATTTTTGATTGTTCCAAGTTTGTTCTAGGTCGTCGGTCGGCTGCCAACAAGCAGTGGCCAGCTACAATAATGTAATGCAACTGGGGGTAAAAAAAAAATATGATAGTGGTGTACAAAGAAACATGACACGTAAGAAGAAGTTTTTTTTTAGGTGCACAGAGTAACAAATGTATTTTTGTCCATTTTAACTAAACGGAGTTTTGACGTTAAAGAGACCGCAATGTAAAACTTCTAGCTAATTTTTTTTTAAAAAAATTATTAAATACAAAAATAAATTATTTTTATGTTACTTTTTCAAGACATAAGTCAATCAAGCTTTATAAATTAAAAAAAAAAAGAATAAGACAAAATAAAGGTCTATGCCTCATAATCCTCTCCACCCATTACCCAGTTAGTCAACCGAAGTTCAAGAGAGAGAAGCTCTCGGGCGAGAAATCGCTACTTTGGTTCGCTGGCTATTCTTGCTTGCTTGGTTGATCCATTCACCCCTGGTGGTTGAATCGACCCTGTTCTTGGTTTCAACAGCTCCGGTTGTGGTTCCTCTGAGCTACTGGAGTCGCGACTGGGCTTGGTTCTCAGATTTATTTCTTCGCAAGGTTGAGTTCAGTTCTATTCATAACCGACTGAATCTGCCTTGCTTTCTTGTTTCGATCCTTCTCTTCGCTTTAGAAGACCCATTACTCCTGTTGTGGTTCTCATTGAGGTCTTGGTTGTGATTGTTTTGGTCTCCTGTTCTGTTTGTGGTTAAAGAAGAGCTCATGGATGCAAACTTTGTTGAATGTTTGAGCTTGGGCTGTTTGTGCTGGGTTAACGAAGGAGTGTTCTTGGTTGTGGGTTGCTCCTATTCTTTTAAGTTGAGATTCCTTGGTCCTGCAATTGCAGATCTGTTGTAGTAGTTGTTGGATGTGGGTTATACTAGAACAAAAGCTCGTTGTGTACATTTGTACACAGTTCTGTGCTTTTGGATTTCTGTAAAGAGTTTTCTATAGTCCATCCCCCATTTGCTGCTGATGGGTTTGGTACCCTGCTAAGACTCCATGACATATCGTTTATTGATGCTATAAGTCTACATGGATAAGGGCAAAAATAAACATAACAAAGGGATCAAGGACCTGTCCTAGCTAAATATGCTGAGATAGATGGCAGATCAATTCCTGTTATGTTCAAAAATGGGACCTCTACTGCAACAGCAGCTGCTATTACTGAAAATTTGGGAGCCATGGATGAGATTGATGAAACAAATGGGGTGTAGGATGTTTCTGATGAAGAATCAGAATCCATTTCAAGAACATTGGGAGAGTCGGACTCGAACAACACGTCAAGTGTTCGACGAAATGTGCTAGAGGAAAATCCAGCTTCACAAAGTATGGAGACTAGAACCAAGGTTGCTGGGGGTATGCTGAAACAACATAAGCCATGGGCTAGTCTCTTTGCTCAAAATAGACTTCCTGATTTGGGAAGAAAGTTGGAGCTCTGTGAATTGGATGATGGGCCAATCCTAATCGATGAGGATGAGGTGAAATTATCGTGGAGCAAATGGCAATTCTATTTAGTGGGCTATTTTGGGGGGCGATTCCCAGGTAAAATGGCTCTTAAACAAATAATGGATGCTTGGAGAGTTAAAGTTAAGGTTGATCATCATAATCATGGGTGAATAGTTTTTCAATTTGAGAGTGAGGACACTCCAATGAAAGTTCTGGAAAATGGTCCCTACATGATCTACGGAAGACCTCTAATGCTTAAAGTTATGTCCCAAACTTTTAACTTCGAAAAAGAATAGATCAGTGGCTTCCCTGTGTGGATCCAAATCCGTAATCTCTCTTTGTCCGTGTGGTGTCCTAGTGTTTTAAGCAAGATATGTACTCGAATAGGAAAGCCTGTGTACATGGATAAAATGACCACTCACAATGAACGAATCTCGTATGCTAGATGCCTGGTTGAAGTTGACATGTCAAAGGAATTGCCTCAAGTTGCTACCCTAAAAATGAATGGTGTCCTGATTCATCATAATATTTTCTATGAGAATCTTCCCAGGTTCTACACCCATTACAAGGTCCTGGGTCACACTGTTAAGGGCTGCAATATTCTAAAGATCAACTCCATTAACAAGGAAAAAAGGAAGCTGACACTGAGGTTGGTAATGCGGAGCTTAGAGTAAAAGGTAATGCAGAGCAGTTAAATCATGGAGCTGGAGTGACAGTTAATGCTAATCAGGCTACATCCAAAGGAAGACAAACGGAATGGGTTAAAGTCCAGACGAAGTCTTAAAAAACTCAAATGGTAAGGATGCAAGCATCCCTATCAACATAGAATTAGGTAGTAAGTTTGATGTCCTAACTGGAAATCCAGAAATGGAGGAAGAACAAGCTCAAATAACTAAGTCTCAATCCCAATCCCATATTGGAGGTGAGGTGGGGCAATTTTTCAGCAAGGAGGTAATATTACAGCTTCATGAGGGAGAGGTTAGCCTTCAGAAGGCAAATCAAATTGTCATAAGGGGTGGAGGCTCGAGCCTCAGCATAGGCCAGCTACTGCCTCCTCGAAGCAACAGGGAACAACAACAGGAAGTCTAGGATCAACAACATTAAAGAAGTCAACCAATTGTTAATTTGCAACAGTAGCAAGAACAATAGCATCCAGTTGTTGCCCCTAGTCAGAACCTACATCAACAACATGTTGTAAAGGTGCAGCAACAGATAATCAGTGTTCAGGTAAATCCTAAGAGAATGGAGGGCAAAAATACTAAGGGAAACCTAGTCTACTTGAAACAAGTACAACAGAATTCCAGTGGAGAGACAGATATTGAGATTCAACAGGAAATTGTGTTGCTGGCTAAGGAGAAAGATGTTGGTTCCAATGAGATAAAGAAGTCTGATGTCCCATCCTCTTCGTCGTTGGCCCCTGTGGCTAAGAAGAAAAAGGATAGGAAGAAAGCAAAAAAGATTAGCAATGTTGTCCCCTTAGCAGAGTTTTGTGCAGAAATGGGGGGTGACTCCCCCTTTCAAAGATGTTAATGATAATTTCAACTTGGAATATTAGAGGCTTCAATAAGTCTCTAAAGCACAAGGGAATTTTGGATCACTTGAAGAAGAAGAATGGGAATGTTATGGGGATCCTTAAAACTAAATTAAAGCACTAGAGGATCAAAGATAATGTGAGGAAAAAGTTCAGTAGATGGAAAGTTGTTAACAACTTCCATTGCAACCCGAATGGTCGTATTCTTATCATATGGAGAGAGAATAAAGTGGAGTTGAAGGTTATAGAAAGCTCAGATCAGGTAATCCATTGCCTGACAACTTGTAAGTCAAATTACATCAAATTCAATATCAGTTTTGTTTATGGCTTTAATACTGTTGTTGGGATGAGACCCCTTTGGATTAATCTCTGCAACTTTCATTCATCTGTTGAGTTACCCTGGTTGCCCTTAGGTGATTTCATCAATGTTTTTAGTGGAGATGAGAAATTGAATGGCATTCCAGTTACCTCTTATGATGTTAGGGACGTCCAGAATTATTGCTACGAGATAGGCATTATAGATTTGAGGTTCTCAGGAGTTCTACATACTTGGTTTAACAATTCTATTTGGAGTAAGCTAGACAGGGCTACGGTAAATACAAAATGGGGCCAAGAAGGGATTTCTTATATGGCAAATTTTGGCCTTCTAGGGAACTATTCTAATCATTCCCCTTGTGTAGTCTCTTTATTTGGAAACAATGACCGTGGAGCTAGTTTTTTTAAGTTCTTCAATATGTGGGTTCAGCATTCTGATTTTCCTGAGTTGGTTGGTAATTCTTAGAGTATGCGTATAGAGGGATCAGCTATGTTCAGGCTTTGTAAGAAGCTTAAAGCTTTAAAAGGTTCTTTTGTGACCCTAAATAGGTTTTACTTTTCTCACATATCAGCCAGAGCTCAAGCTGCAGAGGAGGACTTACTTGAAGCCCAACAACTCCTTCATGACAACCCAAGGGATGATAATCTTCAAAGCAAAGTAGGAGATCTTAGAGGTAAGGCTTGTAGATTGGATGAGGCAGTAATCAGTTTTTGCTCTCAACTTGCCAAAGCCAAACACTTGAAGAACTGCGATAAGGGCACCAAATTCTTCCATAATTTGATCAAGAACAATAGAGCTAGGAATTAGATTGTATCTTTAATTTAGTCAGATGGGGTTGTTACTACTTCTTCCCAACATGTTAGCTCCCTTTTTGTAGAGTACTATGAGAACCTATTTGGGGCTAGGAATAATGTTTTAAGCCTTGATAGTGGAGTCCTTTCATAAGGTGCTCGTGGGGAGGATGAGCAAGCTCTTGCCCTTACTCGTCCAGTCTTGGATGAGGACATCAAGGTGGCCCTTTTTGATATTAGAGATGACAAGGGCCCTAGTCCAGATGGATTTACATCTTACTTTTTCAAAAAAGCTTGGAATATTGTTGGGCCAGATTTTTGTGCATCTGTTAAGGAATTCTTTAGATCTGGTATGCTTCTGA
>BRYF01000027.1:15918586-15921086 GCA_030159135.1 Actinidia polygama | reverse complement strand
CCGTGTCATTGTCATCTAGGGCTTTCATTTTGTCAACTTTCTGGAATTTCACCATGGGCTATGACATTCCTTCCGTATCGTTGCCATCTAGGATTATTTTATTTCGTGCTTAATCTAAACCATATAATCCCGGTGTCTCCTAGCGTGTCATTCCCAAACCATTTCTAAAACTTCCACGAACACATAAACCTTATATTTTTTCCAAGTTCAATCATGCATTCACGTTACACTTATCTAAATTTAAATGCAACATGTTATACAAGCATTTGAAACCATCAATAATGATAAACTATTATTGAAATCATTCTCATGTCTTGGTTAAAACAACACTTATAACCATTAATATAATCTCAACTCAAAAGTCTAAGTACACACAAAGTTCATATTTTTCTCAAATCTCACATACACAATTATCGCATTTATTTATACAAAAAATTAATACCACAATATGATATACAATATATCATCATGCACCAAGATAAACCATTTTAAAAAAATTATCTTAATAATTTTTTTTAAGGTGTCGACACCTGACTTTTCAAAATATTTTAGGTGTCGACACCAACCGTCAGTAGGTGTAAACTTCGAATATACTGTTCAAGAAGTTTTAGGTGTCAACACTGGTGTGGACACCTGATTGTTCAAAAAAAATTTCTATACCAAATGTCAGTAGCCAAAAATTCTAAATTTACTGTTCAAGGTGTCGACACTGGTGTCGACACCTGAAACCAGTAGCCAAAATTTTTGAAAGGTGTCGACACCTGAAACCAGTGGCCAATACTTTTAAAAAGTGTCGACACCTGAAAAATTGGTGTCGACACCTAACCCACGATCTCCAAATCTTTTTCATATCAACCAATTCTTTCATTTAGGGTTCAACACCCAAAATAAATCTCAATAGGCTAAATATAAGCCATTAACAACAATCCCAACACTAAACCCCAACAAGGAAAACCCCTTTACAAAATAATCCCTTTTACAATTTTCATTATAACCAATTCTTCCATTTTAAATTCAGTACTCAAAATAAAATGCTTCAATAGACTTTATATCAGCTATTAACACAACTCCAAGATTAAACCCCACGAGGAAACCCCCCTTTACAAACTAATCCCTTTTACAATTTCCATTATAACCAAGTCTTCCATTTTAAGTTCAATACTCAAAATAAAATGCCTCAATAGACTTTATATAAGCTATTAACACAACTCCAAGATTAAACTTCACAAGGAAAACCCTATTTACCTCTATTCCAAGTAAGAACAAGTTCCTCAACAATGGTGATGCCCAAAATTCGAATTACTCTGATCCCAAACTTTCTTGGCTCAAATCGAAGCCCTCGTTGTGTAGATAATTTTGCTCAAGAAGTATCACTCAAACCTCACCTTAAATCACCTAGATCTAAGCTTGAAGATCAAACCCCTCTTTTGGTCCAAACCTAGAGAGAGAGAGAGAAGAAAGGAAGAAGAAGACAATAAAATCCTAACCAAATAAAATGTTGAGAGCATTATTTGTGTTAGGTCAAAATAAGATAAAATGACATGAATGCCCTTCTTGGGCCTTGGGCTTTGTTTGGCCCAAGCAACTATCCCAACAAGTCTTGGGTCCAATCCATTTGGCCCACTTTCTCACTCCTCTACTTTCAAGTCCAAATAAAAATTTAACTTTGTATCCAAATTAAATTTAATCTCACACAAACCCAATTACAATCCAATTTAAATCAAAAATGACCTAATTTAATTAATTTGGGTTCAACTATTACCAACCCAATAGTTATTTTCTAATATAAATATGCTTATATACATACATACGCATATGTACATATATACATGACATCACTCGTGTGTCCTAATTACGTCATCTTCAAAAAAAAAAATTTAAACCCTTACAACCTCCCTTACTTAAAGAAATTTCATCCTCAAAATTAGATAAACGTACCAAATGCGTTAAACCGATCTGACACCTTGCGCGAACATCTAACTCGCGCCTCCACATAGACTCTCCAATGTCAGTCCAACACACCGGTGATCTACCTAGTCTGCCATACAACGTCTCAAAAGATGTCATCCATATGCTCGTCTAATAACCATTGTTATACGCGAATTCTACCAAATGTAGATAATCCTCCGAAAAGACATTCGAAAATTTGCAAATGACCGGTAGTGAAACCACATTAACTACACCACCCTCGTCGATCAAACAACTCCCATCACACTTCAAATTATCACCAAAATTTCAGATCTTCAATCACTCAGTTCACACCAAACACACAAGTCATTACATACTCTACTTATCATCATGCCGTCTAACTTCGTAAACAACAAAAAAATCAATTGCCCAATAGATCATCAACATTCAAATACTTCAAATCTGTTTTCTTATCAAATAAACTCCTTCATATGTATCCCAACAATATTTATTTTTTCTAAGCTAAAGGAACTTAGCCATATTCCTTTCTAAACTCCCAATCATAAAAAAGTGCACCAATCAAAAACTATAA
>BRYF01000027.1:15903586-15906086 GCA_030159135.1 Actinidia polygama | reverse complement strand
GACCAGTAAGCTAAAATAAGGGCTGGCCTTTTGTACCTTGGCTTGAATGAATGGATGGGGTCAAGAAAATAATGGATCTACTTGGTAAAAACATAATTTTTTCAACAGTAAAAACATAGCCCAATACTTATAATACAGAAACCAATAACAGAATTGGCCACAGAAATATATGGATACGATCTTACGAAATTCTTGGTAAGTTCACATAGTTTGATTAATTTACACATTTATCTTCTCCAAGAAGATGTTTTGGAATGCAACATTCTAGTAACCGCTTCATTCTTAATCTATAGTCATCGTAAGCATGTAGATTGCATCTTAAAAGGCAAATAATCATAGGACCTTTTTTTTTATTCTGACATTTAATTAACCGATTCATGCTTACCCTTTTCTTTTTTAATTGTTGTAAGCATGTAGAAGTTTACATTTTTTTTCTTCACGATCATGAGATATAGAGATATTTACAACGAAACGTAGTACCTATTTTTGGTGACGAATCATCTTCAATGAAAGCATAAGTCTATTGTTCTTCTTTCCTTTTTTAATTTATTTTCGAAAAGAAAAAAAGGTTTTATAATATGAAGGTTAATGTATATATATATATATATATATATCAAAATGGTTTTCAGAATAATTCCTTCCCAACAAGTTGTTTCGTATTTTTGAATTAGATATTCTCCATGTATATATATATATATATATCAAAATGGTTTTCAGAATAATTCCTTCCCAACAAGTTGTTTCGTATTTTTGAATTAGATATTCTCCATGTCACCTTGACATAGAAGAAACTCATCCCCTATGACCTAGATGACTGAAAAGCCTCATTAGCATTGTCACATGCACCGCTTTTTCGGAGATAAAAAGTGAGAATAACACTTTAAATTATTGGGTTTTGTTGATTCCTATAATGCTTTAAATCTTTACTTTGACTCATCTGTTGTGCTCAAAACTTGAATTACTAATTATTGGATAAAATACATGTTACCCTATATTATTCAGATTAGCCACACATGCCAATGATGCCTACGTCTACGGAGAGCAATCAATAATCCACTAATCGAACGAAGATGATTATAAAAGGAGAATTATACTCCACTCACCTCTCTCTCTCACAATCTCTCTCTATCTTACCTTTTCCAGCACGCGGCACACCGCACATAAGTCTTAGCACCCTATTCTCCCTTTTTGAGAGAGAGAGAGAGAGAGAGTTGGTAATAATGCATTGGGCCATGTCTGGGTCAAGTGCAAAAAACCCAGAATGAAGATGGCAGTGGGGACAAGGGGTAGAAGAAAAGGATGTTGAAGGGTTAGGACTTGGGCATTCATTAGGCAATGGAATATTGTCTTGAGCCAAGTTTGGCATGGTGCAAATTAAGCCCTATTAGAGGAGGTGAGTTGATTTTGTGTGGAGTAATGTTATACAAATAATTTTTTTCCTTTTTTTTTCGTTTTCTTTTTAAAAAGATTTGAAGCGATAGTTGGGTGGTTCCTATCAATTCATTTCATCGGGTTCCATTTCAAAATCTAGGCTTTATTACTCAATTCAACGTCAATTCAAAGAAGAAATTATATTTATAGTTAAATGGTGTCTCTGCATTAATGTTTTTAAAGATCATTTGGACTGTATTGGGATCAAGATTCAGAGAGGAAACTAATTTTAAGAAAAAAAATAAATTTAAATTGTTGAATATATTAACTTGTTCCTTTGCTTTTTCTTTTTCTCTAATAAATCCTGATCCAAATTCACAGGCCGCCTAGTAATGAAACTGAAAGTCAACCCATTTAATTCACAATTTGATTGGATTAGGTGACTGCCCTAAATCAAATTAAGTTTTACATCAATCTCTGTTGAGAGGTGCAAAGGTCAAGATTTGTCTATTTTCTTGTTACCAACTATCTCTATATCTATTGAAATTGGAGAAATGCTACGATACAGATAATATACTATTTACACTTATTATGTGGCTAAGATTACGCCACTTTATTATATTTGATCGGTTAAATCTATCATTTTGTAGATTAATTAATTTAAAATATAATTTAATCATAAAACTCATAAAATTAATTTTTGATTCACAACATAGCCACAAAATTTTATAAAACGTTTATGATTATATCCATAAGAATTCATAAACAAATTATAATTTTTTTTAGAATTTACCAAACATATCAATAGAATTCATTCATAACAAAACATCTCATAATAATTGCCACAAAAATTCATATTAAAACCAATATAATTCATAACAAAACAAATAAAATTTATAAAAATAGTTGAATCCCATTTTAATTGATGGGCTCCACGGCAATTAATGCTTTGAAGTGATTAATTCATAATTTGAAGTAACACTAATTCATAATAATGACCGTAACTATTTATAATCAAACTAATAAAATTCATAAAAGTAACTTTAATAGGTGGGATGTTCACTTCTCTAGCCAAGTCCCATAAAGAGATAATCTAATGGTTATTAAATATGGTGTGCATCATACACCC
>BRYF01000027.1:15886086-15893586 GCA_030159135.1 Actinidia polygama | reverse complement strand
TCACAATCACTCAAGAAAGATCTAATGAAAAGTTACAATGATTTGTAGTGTATAAAGCTCACTCACTCTAGAATAAATAATAATATAATGAAAGCTCTCGATATCTAGAGTGATATAACTCACAAAATAATTTTGAACTAAATCAGAATCTCACAATGAATGCTCAAAGATAATTAAAGTATTGAATGCTAGCAAGAGAATGATTTTTGATCACTTCAAATATCTTCCCAACAACCTCAAGGGTTGATTTTTAAAGCCCAAGACTCAAAAGAGTCGTTGCAGCATTTAATGCACTGCAGGTGGCCATTCTAATTTAATCTCAGCCGTTATATCTGAGTTCCTATTCAAATTTTAAAACTTCGGTAGGACTTTTTCGAATTTCGGTCGGACCGAACTTTAAGTTCGGTAGATTTTCAACTGACCTTCCAGTGGGTTGTGTTCTTGTGCTCTGTCTTACTCTGTTCTTCTTTCAGCAACTTTGGTTTGATTTTTCAGACTCTTCAGTTGGACCGAACTTCACTTCGGTCGATTTTAAACTTTGTTTCCAGTGGCTTTGCCCCTAGTACTCTATTTTACTCTGTTCTTTTAATTTCTGAACTTCGGTTAAACTTTTCATAAACTTCGGTGGAATCGAACTTACACTCGGTTTGAATTTGCCTTGAGTTCCAGAGAGCCAGTTTGACTAAGAAATCATTTCTTGTGGCCTTGACATTCGGTATGTGCCTTGTAGTTTCGGTCTTACAACTTCGATAGATCCAACCTGAACGTCGATCGGACCTAAGTTTAACTTCGGTAGGTTTTGTAAGTGTATTCCAGAGACCATCTTTTGTATTGACAGAGGTTTGTTTTGCAATTTTATAGTTCACAGTTTTGTTTAACCTTTTTGTTTAAATGTTTGATTTATACTTATATGTATATTTTCAACTTCGACAATATTATTTATTATTTGTGCAATGTATCAAAACTTCTTTTAATCTTGTGTAAATCTATTTTCAAAACTATGGATACTTTTTAATGATGGTTAAACTTTGAATTTGATTTAAATCATCAAAACTTTATTTCAACATGCGTATTCTATAAGTACTCTGTCCCAGTTTTATTCAGTCAAGTTGGTGTTACATTGTGTTGGCTTGCAAGAGCTTAGATCTGTTGTGAATACCTGTGAGTCCCAAATCTATTGTTCATTATCCTGGTTTGTAGAGCAACCTCTGTACCAGATTATGTGTTTTTGTATAACTCTATATCAGATTCTGTGTGAAACAGCTTATGTTTCAGCTTCTCAGATCTGTTTAGAGCTTCCCTGCAGGCATACTTCTGTATTTATTCAATGGTTGTGATCCCTAGCTTTGTATTCTATTCTCAGATTTGTTTTGTTCTTCGAGTTGGTACTTTGTATCTATAGAACCTTAGATTGAACTATTACTTGGTATTGGGAGTTGGTCTGCAAAGTTGTTGTTGGGATTTGTTCTACGAAATTGCTGTTGGATTGTGTCTGTTCTACTAGTTCTTAGAACTACTCTTTATTATTGTGAATCCCAGCTTTATATTTTAGTTCTCAGAACTGTTCTGGCCCCTATTTCTGCTCTGTTCTGTTCTATCTTGAATTATAGTGGGTTAATGTTGGGCTGTTGCAGACTTGGAGACTGGGAGAAGATGACTCAAATAGTAAACCAGGTGTTTGACAGAATGTCCTAGAGAAGGATGAGACGGTTGGGCTATCCAATGTTTGGCTACCTATAAGTCCACTTATATAAAATTTTCTATCAACTTTGTTTATGCTTTCAGTATTATTGTGGGGAGAAGACCCATTTGAGAAAACCTGTGTAGTTTTAATTCATCCCTTGAGATTCCTTGACTACTATTGGGGGACTTTAACAATGTTGATGCAGGATAATAATAAAATTAGTGCCTACGATTAAATTGATATCAACAAGATAGATAAATTTAACTAGAATTGTAGAAGGATAGGAAAAAGTTTGGCATCGCACTAGAATCTAGAAGAACGGGATGTAGAAGTTCGGCATCGCACCAAGAACAAAGGTTGGGAGAAAAGAGAACTCAATCGTTTTTCTTTTAATATCAATCATAATCTCTTTTCAATTGTAATCAAACCTCTCTTTAAATAAAGAAAATAACATAACCCTAAAAATAAAAAGCCATAGAAAATAAAATAAGCCCAATGGGTTACTACTAATTAGGCCCAATAGACAAAATGACTTAAATAAAAATACTCCTAATTAACTTAAAAAAACTAATTATGAAATTATAAAATACAAGAATTAATAGATAATAATGTACATTTTTGTTCCGCATCACTGAGCCCTCCACTTGCATACTCCAAACATGCTAACCAATTCCAAAAATCTCTCATGCTGAGCCCACATATTGAAGAATTTAAATGGACTGGCACCTCGATCATTTTCTCCAAACAAGGAGACAACACAAGGCGAATGATCTGAGTATTTTTCTGGGAGCCCAAAGTTGGCCTAAGTCATTCCTTCTTGAATCCATTTGTCGTTGACCATTGCCTTGTCCAGTTTGCTCCATACCGAGTTGTTAGAAAAGGTGTGAAATACCCCTGTGGATCTCAGGCCTGAGATGCCAATTTCATAGCAGTAATTCTTGAAGTCTCTAACCTCATACATGGTGACTGGGAGGCCATTGGATTTCTCTTTACTACTAAGTACATTTGATGCGGAACGAAAATGCACATTATTTATTAATTCTTGTATTTTATAATTTCATAACGAAAATGCACGTTATCTTGAAGTTAATTAGGAGTTTTTCATTTAAGTCATTTTACCTATTAGGCCTAATTAATAGTAGCCCATTGGGTTTATTTTATTTTCTAGAGCTTAGTATTTTTAGGGTTAGATTATTTTCTATATTTAAAGAGAGGTTTGGTTATAATTGAAAGACATATTATGATTGACAATAAAAAAGAAAACCGCTTGTGTTTTCTTTCTCCCAACCTTTGTTATTAGTGCAATGCCAAACTTATACCTTCCATTCTTCTAGATTCTGGTGTGATGCCAAACTTTTTTCTCCCTTTCTATAATTTTGGTTACTTTTATCTATTTTTGATATTGATTTAATCATAGGGTATCAATTTTATTATTGTCCTGCATCACTCAGCTATGTTCAAGCTATGCAGAAAGCTCAAAGCCTTGAAAAGTCCCTTAAAGGCTCTAAATAGGCAGAACTTTTCACATATTTTTGCTAGAACTGAGACTACAGAGGAGGAACTTCTTCAAACTCAGCAGTATTTGTATGATAACTCGGGAGATGCCAATTTTTAGAACAAAGTTTCAGACCTTAGAGTGAAGGCTCTTAAGTTGGCAGAGGCAGAAATAAGCTTCTTCTCATAGCTAGCCAAAGCTAAATATCTGAAGAATTGTGATAAAGGCACTAAATTCTTCCCTGACTTGATTAAGAAAAATAGAATAAGGAACCAAATTGTCTTCCTGACTAAGGCAGATTGGGTAGTCACTACCTCCCCCAGCAAGTTAGCTCCTTATTTGTAGAATATTATAAAAACTTGTTGGGGGTTAAAATAGACTATTCAAGGTTGGATAGAGAAATTCTAACATAGGGCACTCTAATTGAGGAAGAACAGGCCCTATACCTTATTCGTCTAGTCTTGGACGAGGAAATTAAGGCTACTCTATTTGATATTGGGAATGACAAGGCTCCTAGTACAGATGTCTTTACTGCTTGCTTCTTTAAGAAAACCTGGAGTATTGTTGGATTAGATATCTATGCAGCTGTAAAGGAATTTTTTGGGTTTGAAAAATTACTTAAATAACTCAACCATGCACTAATTGTGCTTATCCCCAAATATGCTAATGCCTCAAGGGTTGAAGAATTCAAACCCATTGCCTACTGTAATGTGGTCTACAAGGTAATTTCTAATATTCTGGCCATGAGATTATCCCCCATGCTGAAATATTTAATTGATCTTGCCCAATCGGCTTTTGTGCCAAATCAAAGTACAGTGGACAACATTTATTTGGTTCAAGAGTTATTGAGGAAATACGGTTGGAAGAGAATCTCTCCTCAATGCATTATGAAAGTTGATCTTAGGAAAGCATATGATACAGTCAAATGTGATTTCTTGGAGGATGTTCTCTCACGATTTGGCTTTTCTTCTCTGTTCGTGGATTGGATTATGCAATGTGTCTCTACTTCATCATATTCCATATCCATAAATGGAGCCTTACATGGTTTTTTTAAAGGGTAGCAAGGTCTAAGGCAAGGAGACTTTATCTCCCCTTTCTTATTTGCATTCTGCTTAGAATATTTGTCTAGGAAAATGGGGAGACTAAAGATGAACTCAGATTTCAACTATCATCCCAAATGTTCAGCGTTAAAATTACCCATTTGGCATTCGCAGATAATTTAATTCTCTTTGCTAGAGAAGATGTGTCATCTATAAGATTGAGCATAGAATGTCTAAAGCAGTTTGGTGAATGCTCTGGACTTTGTATCAATACCAATACATCCAATGTGTTTCTGGCGGGGGCTTAGTGGAGAAGATATGGAGGAGATCAAGGCTATCACAGGGTTCAGCATAGGTAGTTTTCCTTTTCGCTACTTGGAGATTCCGATGGCGACCTCACTATTGAGCAATTTACTCCACTTATTTTCAGAATCTGAGTACATTAGTGCATGGGCAGGAGCTACTTTATCGTATGCTGGAAGGAGTGAGCTCATCAGATCAGTATTACAAGGCGTGGAGTGTTTTGGGTTATCTATCCTCCCCATCCCTGTGGGAGTCAAAGAAAAAGTTATCTCATTGTGCAGAAACTTTCTATGGAGTGGCAAGGCAATTATTGTCAAAAAGCCATTGGTAGCCAGGAGTGATGTATGCCGCCCAAAATCATAAGGAGGTTTGGGCTTCATGGATCTCCATGCCTGGAATTTGACCTTCCTTTCCAAGGCTTTATGGAATCTCTAGTCTAAGGACTCAATGTGGGTAAAGTGGGTTAGTCAAATCTATATAAAAAGCCCTTCCTTCTGGGAGTATGCTTTGGCAAAGCAAAACTCCCAAATGATAAGGCATCTTGCTCAAATTAGAGACAAGATTGCAACAATAGAAGGGTCCTACTCGACAATATTAGATAGATTGCATCAGTGGACAGATTTGGGTAAATTTAATGTCAAAGCTTACTATGAGTTCTTTCGATCCAAATGGTCAAACATTTGCTGGGCAAAAATATTCTGGCATCGTTCCCTAATGCCAAAACATTCCTTTATTTTATGGCTCAGTCTTGAAGAGAGACTGCTCACAAGGGGAAAGCTAATGGACCAGATTGAAGATACATCATGTGTCTTATGCGGTGCTCCAGTTGAATCTTTAAATCATCTATTTTTTCACTACTCATTTGTAAGCCAGATCTGGACAGAAATCTAGAGATGGATGGGATTCACTCGTGCATTAACAACCCTTAAAACTGTAGCCAAGTGGATAATCAAAGAAGCTAGAGGTACAGGTGTTCAACCCATCGCCAAGAAGATTGGCTTTGCTTGTACTGTATACTATATTTGGAAAACTATAAATGATAGGATGTTTGAAGGCAAAATTTCCCAATCGACTGGCATCATAAGGGACATAAAAATTCAAGTATATAGGGCCCTTCATGCGACCTATGTCACACCCCCAACCTAATTAGACATAATTAATGTGTAATTAGGCGGGATGTGATCGCACATGCCACCATGCCTGCGTACGACACCTGATACTCATCACACATTTAACACATAATCATTCATTTCCTAGAAATTTAAAACCAATCTTCACAAGATGACATATACACCCATTTACTTTTGGTTGAAAGCCAACACCATACGACAAACATAAAACATAGACATTTACACAACCATTACAAAATTAGATGATACTGTACAAAAGCAAGAACTGTCCTAAGTTCTGCCAGTGACAACCAACCACAACCAGAAAGGACGCAATGTCTAGGACCATGACCCCAGTGAACCAGATTGCTAACCATATAGCCTCACCTGTCAGAACAATCTGTATGGGTGTGAGCTAATAATCAACGTGCTCACGACAAATAATCAACTCATAAAGAATGATGAAGTAATCTCATACATCATAGACATCCAGCAATAGAGTGCATCAATGCGATAAGTATGAATCAACAATGCAATGATGCATCACCTACATGTGCGAGCAGGTTTTAGATAACGTTGGCCCAATGTCTAATGACTCGTTATCAAGGATGCCCCACGTCGACACCCTATAGGATCAACCCCACATCGGTTAATCTTTAGGTTAGCCCCAAATTGGCATAACCTTAGGTTAGCCCCACATCGGCATAACCTTTCACCAGTGCAATGCAAAGCATACAACATGCAATGCCACCTCATATCTACATCATCATTAACATATATAGTACCATTAACATTATATAACAACATTCAATTCAATATGAATACAACTATCTGTTTAATCCCACTTGTCATTACACACACACCGTAGTCAAATCACGCCTGAGATTGCCTTGACGGCCCTTCTCCTTCCTTAGCACCTGTCAGTCACAATTTATCAGTGCACAATTCCTCATACAATACCTTAATGTGATGCATTGAATTTATATACTTCAAGCCTATACATTTATAATTCATTCCGATAGATGTTTATTATATGGTAGTAATTACATCCTATTAAAATCTCACAGCGATCAGACAATGTTTCACCGATGATTATGACCGAATGCGCTCAAACTCCTTACCGACCACCACTTTATGTACCACGTCATTCTAATTTTAAAATTAGTCTAAACCGACCCTATAATTGGATTCAGAACACTGAAAAACATGGAAATCGACTATTCACTCGACCAAGAATTTATCCGATTAACCAAATTTCAAATAGGGTGCACGATAATTTATAGACCTGATCACACCGAATAATTTCCTACTTGTGGAAGCCATGAACACAGCAGTAGTGGCGGCTCTCCTTTTTCTTCAATTTAATCTCACACGAAATAGCATATACGTGCGTATATTAATATACAATAACTAAAATACAATATGTAAGAATTCAACCTCTTCAATTATCAACTTAATTCAGCTAATATTCTCAATTTTTCAAATTCAATTGCTTAATAATAATACTCAATGTAATTCAAATCAAACTAATGGTAAAAAGAAGATCAATTACTGAAATTTAGATACTCACCTTCTAATTTTTAATTTTCTTTTGTTTTTGTTATTCTCTGCCCTTCTATCTCTCCCTCTGTTCTCCCTTCTCTCTCTTTCTCTGTTTGTTTGTTTGTTTTTCTTTTGTTTTTGTTTTGTTTTTCGTTTTATGAAAGCTGCTACCAGCAGCTCTCTCACTCCTCACGCACACACGCACACCCCATGTACTTGCACACATACACATTTTACTTAATAAAATTATACTTTTTCCCTCCAACTTTAATATTTTCTTTAATTTAATCACAAAAGTTTTATATCTTTCAATTTAACCCCAAATTA